>JADKXX010007039.1:0-72101 GCA_017310255.1 Butorides virescens | reverse complement strand
GCAACAAACCCAGCTGCAAAAAGGGAAGGGATTATCAACCCATCATCAGAGTGATATCGGACCAAATTGGGGTGAAGTATTAAATGGTTTATAAGCACTAATGCCATCAATTCACACCAAATAAGCCTCATGTCCTCTTCTCACTGGACCGCTGGCTTGATGGAGAGGAAGCAGTGATGCTATGAGGTGTATCAGTGCTTTGGGCTGCCCTGCATCTCCAAAGGGGTCCACAGCCCAGCATCAGCCCTGCTCGGGGGAGATCTTCTCCAAACTGTGGGGATCAGAGTAAAGCATTGCCACCACGAGGCAAGTCATGTCCTCCCCTTCCCCACACACTGCCCCACTTCTCAAACACCTCCCCCCTGCCTTTCCTAGGTACAGGTTTTCATCCACACAAATGCTCCGTGGGCTCTTGAATGGGTCTTTGATGTCGGCCATGTTTTCCAGGCAGTTGGTTCCCTGAACTGAGCCAGGGCAGGGCTACCCAACACTTGTGGCAGCAAGGGGGGTGTGAAGGGCTGGGAATGAGCAGCTGGGGACAAGGGACCAGGCTGTGTCTCCAGGAGGCACGGACGGATTATGGCAGCTTAACACATCCATCAAAATCCAGCCCCCCCGGGTGACTGTCAGGCTGCAGGAATGGTTCAAGGGAGGTCGTTGGGGCTCTCTCCTGGATTCCTGGACTGTATTTTCCCTCCTGATGAAGGTGGTGTGGCTCTAATGCATGAGCAACATCAGTGGATTTGGGCTTTACAGGGTTGCAAGCACACAGGGTGTGAAATGTAGGTCTGGAGGAGACATCAGCTGCGAATACAGCATGGGGACAGCAGCAGAGCCTGAGCGGGTCCAGGATGTGTGCGTGTGTAGAGGGGTGCTGAGGCGGTCACTGGCTAAAGAGGAGTCTGCAGAGCCCAAAAGCAAAACTGGGCAAAACTAGACCTGGGCAGGTCTAATCCTGAAATCTTTCTGTTGTTCATGCGGCACTGATTTCAGCAGGATTTGTTCATGTCTAGGAGTGAGGAAGGCTCTGATGCACCACTATGGAGCACTAGGAAAGGACTTGAGAAGACTTCTGCACTGTTGCAGAGCTTCATGGTGACAAGCCTGGTCTCCCAGAGGATAACAAAGACCTGAGCATCCCCTTTGCAGAGGTGATCCTAGCCTGCGAGCTGCTCCAATCTCATTGCATCAGCTTTTCCCTGAGGTCATACCCTGCGTGGTGGGATGGAGTCAGACCTACACTGGGCTGCATCTAAGGATGAGGCAATACCATGGAAGTGGCATTACTGGCTGGTCATGATGCCTGCTGGGTCAGCATGCAGAAAAGCCCCAGCTGCACGCAAAAATATTCCCTCCTCAGCAACTGGGAGCGGCAATGGAGACTCAGCTTGTGGAAATATCCCGCCCGGCACATCTGTGCTTAGGCTAACTGGTTCAAGCCAAAGGCCAGAGCTGCTCTTGCTTCTTAGCCTGGTCCTTGCTGCAGCACTGAGGGCTGGGAGGATGCAGCCTGGGATGACCATCGCCTGGTGCAAGGAGCATGAGTGAGCAGCCTTGGACTTCATCCATGCTCTTTGACCTTGCTGATTTGAGCCTCCCCCACAGGGACTTCACATTTCTCAGGTCTGGTCCTCTTCAGGAGCCACGGTCACAGCTGAGACATCCAGACATCCCTCTGTTATAGTCCCTGGGCTCTGACCACACCAGGATCCTGTTCTACTTCTACCCAGCAGCCATGGTGACACCTCTGCCTGGGTCTCCTCTGATGGGCTCAGTGAAGTCACATGTGGGGTCTGGTGCCACCAAATTTGGCAGGAGGGTTTTCAAAGCCCAAGAACAAGAACTAACCCAGGATTCAGTGCTTAGAAAAAGGCTTTGAGCTCCTCTTGGTTACCAGAGAGCTGAATACAGCCCAAGAAATCTGAAGATCTCCAGCTTTGCAATTATCCTGCTGTGCATTTGAGCCCCTGTGGAGCTGAAATCAAACCTTTGATGGGGAAGAAAGGGAGGGCAAGACCTTTCCAGCAGCTGTGACAGATGAGGCAGCTTCAGCTGATGTGAGTGCAGGAAGCTCGTTATCTCCAAAATACTCCCGTGCTCTGGAAACCAGCTGAGTGTTGGAGCTGGGGGGATTTATTTATGGCAGGTGTTTCTGGAGCTGTGGCCCTGCCCAGGCACACCTTGGGGTCACCGTCTCTGTCCCCAGGCTGGCCAGTATGAGAACAGCTTCAGACCAGTGCCACATCCCAGGACTTGCCTCACGCCAGCAAAAAGAAAAAAAAATCTAAGGTGAAAAAGGAGGCACTTTCCCTTCACCTCGATGCCTCCAGCGCACCCCTGATGTTGCCACAAGGCTGGCTCTGCTTGCCAGAGCTTCCCTGGAAAACAACCGTGCATTTGATGCTTCTGGTTTGGAGATCATTTGCACCACAAAAGATGAACTCAGATGGTTTGGGGCTTATAACACCCCTGGGTGCCCCTGTCAGATGAAAATCCAGAGCCATGACAGAGCTATTGCTGAAACCCAGCCAGGAGAGAGGTGCTAGAGGTGTGTGCACAGCAAACGTTGCGTTGCTGTAATTGACGTCTGAACTCTGACTGCCTGGGTTAGTGCCATGCCCCCAGCCCCGTAGCCTGAACGTTCCCACCAAGGACCAAGCCTCCATCAGCTCCTGGAGAGGACACAAAGCTGGAGGCAGGCTGGCCTTAGGGCAGCTTGCAGGAATTTGCTGAGGGCTGTTCCGAGATAGCAGGCTGGGTTAAACCACAGTGCCCAAACTGAGAGGCTGATCGCCTCCAGCAGCCTACTTCACGCACGCAAGGTTTCAGATGGCTTCTTGGAAGGGGTCATTTTCTTAAGGCTGAGGAAGTTCAACAGGAGCATGAAAATCTACTCTGGCATCCTTAGCAGAGCTCATAGTCAAAATATGAGTCTCAGCATCTACTTCTGGCAAGGACTGATGTCTGGGCACATGTCGCCACCTGCCTCCAGCAAGGCTAGCCATGAAGTCTACCCACACAATCAGGGTATCCTTGCCCACTTCAGCCCACAGCTCCAGCCAGGCAGGCTTCCTCTCCTCATCCTTAGACCTCTTTTTTACAGGGCAATCCCAGGAAAAGCTTGGGGAACTGGGATCAACTCAGTGATTAGGCAGATCCCAGGCCAAGTGAGGGGTTGCAGGGCCTGGCAAGGATGCTCAAGGTGGCCAAACTGGATGTGTCTGTGAGAGCTAATTGTGGCAGATGCCCTGGATAGTCCATGGAGAGAAGCAGGAGCTTCCAGGAATTCATTCAGCCTTAAAGGGATCAGATGTGTAATTCCCCGGGAGTGCTCATCCCTCTCACCAGCTACAACGGGAGCTTGGAAGGGACTGACCCATGAAGATGTCTCCATTCAAGATGTCTGCCATGAAGTGGGATAATGATCCTTAAATGTGCTCTTGGCAGACACAGTCCAGATCCCAACTTGACCTGAAACATGGTGAAGGCAGTTTGCTGCCCTGAAACCCTTGGGAAGGGGTAGGTGCACCTGCCTCGAGGCAGACCTGTGAGCCTTCACTATTTCATGGTGGGAATGCATTTTTTTTGAGCAGTTTAGGACACAAACAAATGGAGCAGCAAACTGTTCCTGAGAACAATAAATGTCTGCTGCTGCTTTGCTTATGTGTCCAGATATGTGGGCCTGGGGACCAGCTCTCAAAGCTGGAGAATAGGCAACATGTGAAGGCTGGAAGCAGACCCACCCCTCCTTCTCCAGCCATTGCATCCTCCCCATTGCCCAGCAAATGAACAAGCCCATTTTAACACGGTCCAGTGACTGCTGCTGCCATGGAGAGGTCTGGACACTGAGTCATAGTTTACTTCTTATTCCTGCTGCATCATCCTTAGTTTTTGATTCATGGACCACTCTGTGCGTGAAGGAGCAAGCTGTCCTTTTTAATCTCTGTTACTTGCTGTAGATTTGCTCAACAAATGAGGTCTTAAAATGGAAACACCCCTGGATACCTGTGCTGAATTGATCATCTCCAGTCAGAAAGAATGTTCCCTTTTTCTCTCACTCACCCAAATATGCAGGCTGCTGTTGTTTTGCACTGAGAGCTGGCAGCAAATACTCACCATCTCCTTGCTTCACTGCCACGCGCAGGCACCCTTCTTCTGAACAGGCTGAACCACAGCAGCGTGGGGACAAGCAGCTGAAGCCCCAGTGATGGCAGGAAGGTGTGGAATCACCCTTTCCAATGAAGCCAACACCTATTTAATTGATGGGCTCACCAGTCCGTTTCCTTTTTGGAACCCAGCTAAGTGAGAACAGCGATAACTTATTGCAAGAAAGAAACTGGACAAGTTACTGCCCTGGTGGTGGAGCCTGGTGCACACCAAAACCCACAGCAGCAGTCAGGGAAGCCAAACCCAACATCTCCCACTGACACAGGGGGGGAAGAGCAGGCAGCTCTGCTCAAAGCCACACAGTAGAGTGGGATTTCAGGAGGTACTGCACAACTGATGGTGTAACCCTAGCATTTGGGGGTGGCTAACCCCTAAGCTTGTGTGAGTCCGGTCTGACAGAATGAACAACACAAAATACTACATCCTGACTACCTGTGCTCTTGCTTTTGGGGTTATGAGTCTTCAGGGGGTTGTTCTTTAACTGGAAACTTCTGTTTAACGGAGATCGAAGAGCTTCACATAATCCCATGACTCCAGGAGCTCAGGATTTAGAAGTCCCTATATAAATATGCAGGGACTGACAGTGAAACCTTCTCATAGCAGGGAAATTTCCTGAAGTGACAGCACCATGCTGGTAAAGTTGGTGCTCCCATCTCACATGCAGCTTCAGCATGGCACCTGCACTTGGAGAAAGCAATAGGCAGCGACTGCGCCCCAGGTCTGGGGCCAGGGCTAATGCTGGGTGCTAAAGCCACATGACAAAAAGGTTCACCCTGGCCCAAATGGCAGAGACAGAGGCAGGCAAGGATTTTCTGTGGCCACACGGCTCCCTGGTGGCAGAGCAGAGCTGCCCTGTGCCTTCCCATTAGCCCACGCTTGCTCTCAGGTACCTGGAAACGGCTACATGAGTTTAAGGGTGTGCTACCTTGCAAATGGGTGGAGGGTCTGGTGTCTGGAAACCAATTCTCAGCTCCTTCTCCTCTCTGCTTCTTGCATCATCCCTCAAGCCTGAGCTTCCTCCCCCCCCAAGCCAATGTGGGAGGTGCACCCTGAGGTGCAGGTATGGATGTTGGGACAAATCCATGCAGGGAACCCCAGGAGAGGGAAGCCATCTTCTCCACAGAGCAGAGCCCAGCCTGCCCAAGAGGCACTGAAGTTCTTCAGAGGGGATGGGCATCTCCGACAGCCTTGGATTTCTGGGGATTAAAGCCAAAATCCTGCTGTGCTGGATGACTCAGAGAGAACGTAGCAGGGGAGCGTGGTGGTGTGGGGGCACCAACAGTGACTCAGGGTCCCCCACCTCTTCCCCCTTACATGTCTTTACACATTTATCATACACACATCTATGTTTATCCTGCATTGTCACCAGCATCAACGGCATGGACACCGAAGGGGCAAGCTGGGACAGGAACAGGGCAGGGGAGGGGTGTGCTGTGCCAAAGGGCCGGGCCCTTGCCCACCACCAGAATGGCTGCCTGGAGTTGTCCCAGGGCAAGGAAACGGGGCAGGACTGGGGCTGCACACTTATTAAAGAAGTGCTCCCTCTCCTGGGCCATGGCCACACTGTCCCACAGAAAACTCGAGTGCTTTGGCAAAGTGGGAGGTATCTCCATCTGGACAGAGTCCTGGACTGGAGCAGGGACCTTCCCTCAGCTCCAGACAGTCCCAGTTCCACATGGGAACTGATCCCCAACTCCATAAAGCCCTGGGCACTCAATGGAGATATGTCTGTGCCCATCACGATACAGAATCATGCTCTCCCTGGGTCCTCGTCTCCCTTAAGCCTATCCCTTGGGGACCAAAGAACTGGGGAAAGATGCTAGGAGGAGATTTGGCCATTCAAAACCATGCCCATACCAGGGCCCAATGTGATTTAGAGGTATCAGCTGTCACCAGGGGCGTCTTGTACCGCGCTGGGAGCTTCTGAAAGCCAGAATGGAAAGTCTGTGTCAGCTTTCCATCAGCTTCCAACTCCAGAGGCTTCAAAAGCAGAGGAGATTTAAAAGAAAAAAAAAAAAAAAGCAGTTTCCTTCAAAGAGTAAAAAGGTGGGGGCTGTACCTAAGGGATGAACAGAAAAGGTTTCTTCTGGGGTAGCTGTGAGTCAGAAATGGCATTTTCTATATACTAATAAGGGATGTCAAGTCAGAGGTAATTTATTCATGGCAAGCTGATGCAGTTGGTAAGTTGCTATGGAGAGCATAATAGGAAGAAACTCTTTTTAATGCACAGTGTATTGAGGAGGAAAGCGTTTGTTGAAGATAAAACCTTGGTGTGAGGATAAAAGTGATAAATAGTGATTAGGAGCATTAAAAAAAAAAAAAAAAGCTGTCTGCAAGCACTTCCACAGCAGCTGTGAAATGCAGGGTCCAATCTCATCCTGCTCGGCAGAGGACCCATCCCAGCTCAGGGTTTCCCATCCACTGGACACCAGCCCAGGAGGGTCCAGCCCTCCGGGAAGCAGGGCTGTGGATGGGGTCTGATGGTTTTGGAGCAGGCAAGAGGCAGGAGAGCACGTGGGTTTGGGTGATCCATGGGCTGGGTTCTCCTGTCCCATGGGGATGAGGGGTCAGTGCAGGCTCCCAGAGCATGGTGGTGCTGCATGGTGGGTACCTGCGTGTCACTGGGTGCTTAAAACTCAGCTCTCTCTGTGTTAGGCCAGCCAGCAGCCTTTTTACCTTCGGGGGAAAATACATACAAGGTGTATTTGCAGACCCACTTGGTCACCTGTGTCTTTCCCTCCTACAGCATTTCCTCTCCCTCCATCCCGAACCTTCCTCCTCCAAGCACTGCATTCTCCTCCTCCTCCCCTCTCAACCACAAGGGCTGAGATCACCTTTCCTAGCTTCAGTTGTCCCTATGTCCCCAGGAGAGTGGCTGTTTGGCGCTAGCCCCCCTTTTGATTTCTTACTAATCTCTCCGATGCAGATGTTGGACCCAAGTCTCCTCTCCATGGAACTCAGCTGTTCTGGGCAGATATGTGGCCAGGAAATGCAAGCATGAAGGGCTCCATCAGAGCCTGGATGTGCTGGAGATGGCTGTTGGGTAATATGTGAAAGGGATTGTCTTTGCAAACATGAAACAGCTCAGAGAAACACTAGCAGGGGGGATCCCTGGGTGATACCCTGGCCTAGCCGTGCTGGAGACCACCACAGAAATCCATGAACGTGTGCAAGCTTCATCAGTGGAAACATGGAGGAACTCAGAAAACAATGGCAGACCAGCAATCCCCAGTAACGTACACAGACAGACCCAGCCACCCTATCCCCAGGTTGTCCCAGGAGATGCTCAGCCACACATGGCACATGGGAAACCCATCAAGGTGAGTCCATGGGAGCTGCTCTCCAGAGCACCTTCCCAACACCTGAACAGACATCAACAGTACCTTGGTAACAACAGGGCGTCCCACACCACATCTTCCAGACTTAACAGTCCAATCCTCAGCCAGCTCACTGTCTCACACAGAAGATGTTCCCCCTTAATAAAGCTTTGGGGACTCCTGGCCTCAGACAATGGCATCAAAGGCAGAAAAGCCGGGCAGAGGAGATGCTTAGGGCCAGGGTTTAGTGGTGGGATGGCAGGGTTAGGGTAATGGTTGAACTTGGTGATCTTAAAGGGCTTTTCCAACCCAAACAATTCTGTGATTCTTTCAGACCTGTTTGCTGCAGTGCATGTATTTTATGTCAGTCATTATGGCATTGTGGCGATGGGAAGGAGCGAAGGTCACAAGATGCTGTACAGATGGGGCACGCAGAGATCTCCAACCCAAGCAGCTCTGCTGTCTGCCAAAACAGGGGAGGTGGAGGGAGGAGCAGAGGGAATCCAGGAGATAACGTTGGTGACAGCTGCTCTGTGGGATGCCGTGCAAGAAAGGCGGAGAGTAACACAAGTGATTTGAGCTTGGCTTTCTGCTCTGCTAAGCCAGATCCCCACTGCTTACACATGGCAAAAAGGATGCACAGGAAGGGGCTTTCCCTTGGCACAGGAGCATTGGGAGATCGCCCCCAACCCCCCCTGAGCCCTCTACCATTTGATTGACCCTCCTTGGACTCAGCCGTGACTTCTACTGATCAGCAAGCATAAAACCCGGTGCTGACTTCTTTGTTCATAAGCCCACAGGCAGCAGTAGCTTTGCTCAGTGTTCAGCATGGAAAGTGAGAATCCCTACAGGGGAAGGTAAAACCCCAGGGATATTATCATGGTCTGCGCTTTCTATCCCTGCTGCAGAAGGGCAGCACCTCCTCAGGACCAAGGAAATATCATGAAGCCAAAGGGCCGGGGGCAGCCCCTCACCATTCAGCCTCACAGTTCAGCCATCGAAGGAGAAGGACACACATGGCTCTGCAGCTCTGCCGGTGTGAATGAGCAGGCCACCGTCACTTCCCGGACAGACCCTGCCCCAGCTCCCAGCTCTGCAGAAAGTACTTGAAATTCAGATGTGCTGAGACTTTTCTGGGTGCTGGTCCGGTGGGTTCCCATGCTCTGCATCCCAGGCTCCTCCAGCCCAGGGGATGCAAGGGTGGGCAGGTGTGATGGGGTGACCCTGGCTGGACGTCAGGCACCCACCAAAGCCGCTCCATCACTACCCTCTTAACAGAACAGGGGAGAGAAAAGTACATCAAAAGGCTCGTGGGTCGAGATAAGGACAGGGAGACATCATTCACCAGTTACTGTCATGGGCAAAACAGACTCAACTTGGTGAAATCAATATAATTTATTGATTAAAATCAAAGTAGGAGAGGATAAAAATGGCTGAATCTTAAAACACCTTCCCCCCCCGCCCACCGCCCCTTCTTCCCAGGCTCAACTTCACTCCCAAATTCTCTCCCTCCTCCCGCCAGCAGTGCAGGGGGACGGGGAATGGGGGTTGGGCCCAGTTCATCACACGCTGTCTCTGCTGCTCCTTCCTCTCTGGGGGAGGACTCCTCACACTCCTCCCTGCTCCAGACAGGGGTCCCCCCACAGCCAACAGTCCTCCACAAACTGCTCCAGCCTGGGTCCCTCCTTCCCATGGGGTGCAGTCCCTCAGGAGCAGACGGCTCCAGCGTGGGTCCCCGTGGGGTCACCAGCCCGGCCAGCAAACCTGCTCCAGCCTGGGCTCCTTTCCCCACGGGGCCACAGGCCCTGACAGGAGCCTGCTCCAGCGCAGGCTTCCCATGGGGTCACAGCCTCCTTTGGGCATCCCCCTGCTCCGGTGTGGGGTCTTCCCCAGGCTGTGGGGGGAGATCTGCTCCCCTGCGGGCCTCCCTGGGCTGCAGGGGCACAGCCTGCCCCACCATGGGCTGCACCACGGGCTGCAGGGGAATCTCTGCTCCTGAGCCTGGAGCCCCTCCTGCCCTCCTGCACTGACCTGGGGGTCTGCAGGGCTGTTTTCTCTCACATCCTCTCACTTCTCTCTCCGGCTACCGTGCTGCAGCAGGTTTTTTTCTTTCTTAACTATTTTATCCCAGAGGCGCTACCACTGTCGCTGATGGGCTTGACCTTGGCCAGCAGCGGACACAGGGGAAGCTTCCATCAGCTTCTCACAGAAGCCACCCCGTAGCTCCCCCACTACCAAAACCTTGCCACACAAACCCAATACAGCAGGACTTTTCCAGAGAGGATCCCTGCCTGCTGGAGGAGGGTCTGAGCCCCCTCACCTCACAGGCAGGCACAAGCCCCACTCCCAGGCAAGACTTGTCCCTGCCAGGGTCCAGAAGATGAGGTTTAATCTATCTGGACCTGCTGGGATGGGAACAGTGACCTTGGGATGGACAGAGGGGAAGCCACCTGGCACTGATGGGACCAATTTGAACCTCACTAATAAAAGCCAGGCATATTCACTGCTTTGCCTTGGGTCATTTGTCTCTAAATGAAGCATCTCTCATATAACAAGTGGTCCCTTCCTGGGCCATACATCTTCCTGCTGTTTAAAGTGCCGGACAGATATAGCAGGTGTTCCCCAGCTCCTGCTGGTTTATAACAAGCAAGGGGTGACGTTTGCCTGAAAACAAGTTTCCTGGTGCAAGTCAGGGTTGTCAGAGACATGAAGACTTCTCCCACCAGACAGCCATACCCTTTTCCACCAAGCCAGGGGTGTTTCAGCTTTGGTAGCTCACTGAAATGCTCTCATGTGTCAAGCCAGTGAGGAAGCCAGGGACTGACAGAAGCAAAAATCAGAGGGGGAAATCTCCTGTGGAAGGAGCAGACCCCAAGGCCACCATCAACTGTGGGTTTTCCCCCACCTGGCCCATGAATACCAACCCTTTTTTTTGGGCAAGGACCTCGTTCAAATGCCTTGTTCTGGGGAAAAAATAAAACACATTTTTAAAAAATCAGTTATTTTTTAGCAAATGGCAGACCTCAGTCCCACACAGAGTGGGAACCTTGGCCAGTACAGTGCTCCAGCATCCCCGAGGACTTGCCACAGTTTAACTGTCTTTCCATCTGCTGTTCTGGGAGAGAAGGAGGAAGCTCCTGCCCTGAGCGCTGAGACAGTGGGATGTGGATGTTGGGGGCACTGAAATACTTGTCCAGGGCAGCAGAGGGCACAGGGACTGATTTTTAGCAGAGGAAGAACCAGAGAAAACTGAGAGGAGGGGAAAGAAATCTGCATTTGTTCAGCTTTCCTTTAGTGCTGAGGAGTCATAAAATCACAGAATCATTTGGGTTGGAAGAGACCTTTAAGATCATCAAGCCCAACCCATTACCCTAACCCTGCCATCCCACCACTAAACCCTGGCCCTAAGCACCTCCTCTGCCTGGCTTTTAAATACCCCCAGGGATGGGGACTCGACCCCTTCCCTGGGCAGCCCCTTCCAGTGCTTGACAACACTTTCAGGGCAGGAATTTTTCATAATGTCCAACCTAAACCTCCTCTGGCACAACTTGAGGCCGTTTCCTTTCATCCCATCACCCATTACCTGGGAGAAGAGTCCTGTTCCTGGACACAGTGGTCAGTCCCCGTAGCTGGCATGGGGGCATCACCTGCTTCTGTTGCTAAGTAACCACCCGAGCATCTTCCAACTGCCCCTGGCAACCATCCCATGCTAACTGGCCACCAACAAGCCGGTGGCCACAGGCACGACCAGGGCAAGGAAGGACCTAGGAAAGCGGAGGTAGGAGGCACCCAGGGGCTCATCCCCTGCCCAGTTGCCTCTCCCACTCACCACCAAACCCAAGGCAGCTCTTGGGCTGACTTGGGAGAGGAGCAGTGCCAGGAGGACCTGGGCTCTCTGGGTCCTGCTGGTGGCTGGAGCAATGGCCACCGTGGGCGATGAGGACCTGTCAGCCTATTTCCGCATGCAGTACAGGCAGAACCTCCTGCCCTTGCTCAGGTGAGGGGGGGGGTTTCCACCCACCTCCATCCCCTCCATCCTCTTCTCCATCTCTCCTTCCCCAACCATGGTAAACTGCCATCCCTTATGTCCACTACTTTGGTCTCCTCTCCTACCTCCCTTCTCCAGCCCTGTTCTTCCCTGTAACACCCCCTTGCTCAGTCAGAGATCCCCACTAGGGAGGGGTGGGGATGCCATGCTGCCAGATGGGATCTGAGAGGGTGTTAGGTTGTTCTGCCCCCCCCACCCGGGGTGATGGGACAGAGCAACCCAACACCCTGCCGAGGTACTGGACCCAGCATTTAACCCTGAGGAAAACTTCTGTGGCAGAAAACTCAGACTGACAGAAGAGGACTCCCTGTCTCCATTTATCCGTCTCCAGGAGAAGAAGAAACAAGCCCAACTGATGCAAAAGGCTCTGGAGCTCAAGGAAGAGGTGAGAAAGATGGGAAGGTGCTGGGGCATGGTTGGGAGGGCTTGTGGTTTTTTGGAGGGCAGCAGCGGGTGGGTGAGCTGCTCCAGGTGCAGGCAGGCAGCCATGTCACACTTGCTCTGGTGCTGCCAGGCCTTCAAGGAGAGGATGAAAGTTATAACCTGCCGGTGGAGGGACCTCCATGCCAAGGAGGTTCAGCTGAAAACCTACATGGAGAAATCTGGGAGGATTTTGAAGGTACACCTGCCCCTGATCAGCTTGGCTGACGTGCCCCTGTGCTGCACCACCACCTCCTTTCCTCCCTTGGGGAAACAGCGTTGGGCCACCACGTATGTCCAAGACTCCCTTGAGCCTGGAGGTATGAGGAACAGGACTGGAAGGGGTCTGTACCACAGATGTGGAAAGCCCTGGTAGTCTTTGGGTGGGAGAGAGCTTGTCCTGTACCAGCATGATCTCCTGAGGGCCCCAAACACCCCCCAAGAAGGGTCTCAGCCCATCCCCATTGTTGACACCCAGGTGTCTTCCAGGGACAGATTCCAGCAGGTCTGAAAATCAGAGTCCTATCCCAGGTGCCTGTCTCCAAGACTGAAGGGTCAATGCAAAAGGGATGGCCCTGTTAAACTGGGAGTGAAAATGCTCCCAGGGGCGCTCCAGTACTGGTCTCTCCTCTGTGAAGTTACCTCCTCCCAGTGCTGTTGAGTGACTCAGCTCCATATTCTCTTGCCTGCCTTCCCTTCTGCGTGTGTGTTTGTGGGGGAAACACCAGGAAAATGATAAGATGCGAATCCAAGCTCTGAAGAAAGCCAGCAAAGAGAGAGAGAGGAGGATGCAAAAGGAAAGTGAGCTTTTGAGAGCTAAGAGGGAACTGGAAGCCCTGAGAAATAAGCACCAGAAACTCTGCAACAAAGTGCAGAAGTACTCCATCTTCAACAAATACCTGGAGGATGTGGTGAAGATCTCACAGGTGAGTTTGGACATGAGAGAGACAGATCATGGCCTCAAGGAGGACCTTATGTGGGTGTTCAACCTAGAGGAGATAAGGCAAGTCCAGGGAAATCATAGCACTTGGTCAAACCCAATGACCTCAGATGGGATGGGAAGAGGTTCCCTGCAACCACATGAGCCGAGGGGACCAGAGTTAGGGGAGGAGAACCAGGAAAGGAGGTGAAAGCTTGAGAAAAAACAAAGAAAAACTGTTAGAAGGGGGGAAAGGACAGGCCTGAGGGGAATGGGGACCTTCTTCATGTCACATTGGTGATTTGGGAGAATTGAAAAGCTGCCCAGGAATGGGAACCCAGGCAGTTGTCAAAAAAACTGTCCCCCTTCTCAAGGATGCCCAGGCTTCTCTCCATGCATCGCTCATACTCCCGCAGCCCCAGCTGCCCCATCCCATGTCTTGGTGACTAAGCATTGGCAGTTGAAGTCGTGTTTTATCAGAGCACTGCTCGCCTGGGGAAGAGGTGCAATATCTGCCCTTGCTTACGGCAGTGACAGCTCTGGGCCTGGCACAGTGAGATGTGCACATACAGGGAATGTGGCGATGTTCACAAACCAACTGGGACAATAGTCTTGTCAAGAAGGGAAGGTCTTTCAGCTGGGGAAGGTGTTGTCCCTGGTCAGGGCATGATGCCAAACAGCACGAGACTTGCAATCAAGCTGAGGGGAGGGCAGGGGGCTTGCTAACACCAGGAGTCCTGTGCTGCAGTTTGAGGAGATCCAGGAAGTCATTTGGCGCTACAAGACACTGGTGCAGATACACAAGGACCTGCTGCAGTCACAACAGGGGCACAAGGAGATGTCTGAGCAAGCCAAGGTGTTCCTGAACCAGTACATGACAGAGAAAGAAGCCGAGATCCTGCAGTATGAAAATGAGCTGGTACAGCTCCAACTACGCTTTGACCAGGCTCAAGCTGATGTCCTCCCCTGGGTGAGGAATGTGGGGTGGGCAGGGGAAGATCTCCAAGGCCTGGCTGTGTCAGGACCAGCCGATGGCTCATCCCTAAGCCATGGGGTCATGGCGAGCCCAGTGGCAGCCTTTGAGATTGGAGGAGATGCCTAATTTTGTCCCTCCAAGGGGTTGTAAAAGGAAGAATGACAGACCAGGTCTGGGTCAGGTTACATCAGCGGTTAAAACAAGGCCCTCACAAAGCCATCATGATCTTCACTTCTTCCCTGAACTCATAGTCAAAAGAGATCAGCTAACCAGGCTTTGGGGAGGTCTGCCTTGGCACAAACCCCAAGAATTCTCCGCCTCGTGCGCATTGGGTTCATCTAGGCTGGACATGCTCATTTCCATTCACCATTCCTTGAAGCATCATCCCTCTAACGGGGCTTCAGTAGGGCATGTCTCATGGCCTCCGCGGTTCTTGGCTCAGGCCTCAGGGTGAAGTTGGGTTTGCTGATTTTTATTATTTGTTTTCATCCTTTGCACAGCATCTGCCCACCAGGGCTCACCCCTTCTCCTCCCTCCTTAACAGGCCAAAAGTGACAAGACTTGTGGTAAACTAGGCTGTAACGAGGCACATCCATGTGTAACCAGTGCTCAGAAATGCCCTCAGCTGTGCTGGCCCCTGCTCCCTTTGCATCACTCTGAGGGGGCCTTGCCAGATTCCCTTATTAGATACTCCAGGCTCCAGGAGCTGGGTCCCATCAGGCAAAGCTGGAAAGCACCTGGTCTGGGAGGGTGGCAGTGGGATGTGCTGGTCCCAGGGCATCAGCTAGTCATGCTGTGGGGTGTGCAAAGGGGGAGGACCTCCTAGAGTAAGGACTGCAGGAGCCAGCAGAGAGATGGGGAGGTCTTGGGACAAGGGGCAGCTGGATCTGCTTCCACCACACCAAGCTGATGCAGCTCCAGCACAGCCCTGGGCAAGGACAGGTTCTTCCTAGCAAAACAGATGAGTGTGGAAGTTAGGATCTCCAAGCCAGGGTCTCCAGTGCTGAAGCATAGATTCATAGAATGGCTTGGGTTGGAAGGGACCTTTAGAGGCCATCCAGCCCAACCCCCCTGCAGGGAGCAGGGACACCTTCAGCCAGATCAGGTTGCTCACAGCCCCATCCAACCTGGCCTGGAATGTTCCCAGGGATGGGGCCTCCAACACCTCTCTGGGCAACCCATGCCAGTGTTTCACCACCCTCATTGTAAAGAATTTCTTCCTTAGATCCAGTCTAAACCTACCCTGGTTTAGTTTAAAACCATTACCCCTTGTCCTGTCACAGCTGGCCCTGCTAAAGAGATTGTCCCCATAGCAGCATCTTTGCCAGGGCATGTCCCCATGCTACATCTCTCCTCTCAGGAGACTCGCTGGGATGACATCCAGAATACGATTGCCAAGAAAACCTTGAAGCTAGGGACCATCAAGATGGCCATCCTCAATCTCTTCCAGTGCGTGAGCACACAGCTGAAAGCAAACCTGAACGTGCCAGGAGACGACAGCCACAGACAGCTGAACATGGTAGAGCCAAGCCAGACCCCTCCTCCCTGCCCAGAAAGAGAAGCAGTGATGACCCTCAGCTGTCCAAAGGGAGGGGAGAGCCCAGAGAAACCAATGTGCCCAACAGACACCGTCCTTTTCACCTGGGCTCTCTCTTGGGCCCAGGGATGGGCAGAGAACACTAGGCAAACCTGCCTTGTCTGAGGAGGCGGAGCGGGGTGCAGATCCCTGTGGGGGCAGAAGGAGTGGAAGCCAGGCAGGCTGGGGCAGGGGATGGAGGGGATGCAGATCAACCCATGGCCAAGGTCTTCACCCTTGCCCTGAACTCAGACTGACCCACCAGAGCCCATTCTGGTGGTGCAGATCCAGCAAGGCAAATGCCTTATCCTCCTGCTCCGTTTGGTTGGTGAAATTTGCCCTCCAAAAGCACCAACAAGCTCCTGTTCCCATCCCTGCTCTGATCTTTGCCACCTTTCTTCCCCTCCCTAGATTCAGCAGTTCATCCAAGACCTCACAGACATCTCCATGGAGGGGAAACGGAAGGATGTGCAGAACCGCCAGCGAGCATCTCTACCTGCGGAGCTGTAAGGGACACGGCACCGTGATCTGCTCTGCCAGCAAAGGCTCAGCAGGGTGGGGAGGGAAAGAGGAGGACAGAGGGTCCTACAGGTATTGTAGACCTCACCATAGGTTGCACCAGTAAAGTTTCACACATTTCTAGCTCTTCTGTCCCTCACAGTTACTGATGCCTTTTATACTATTAAAAATAACCAAATATTTTAAGGTGTCTCTTCATTTTCTGGGATGATTTGAAACATTAGAGCCACTCCATCCCACAGCTTCACCCCCAGACACCATTGGGGTGCCTTCTCCAGCAGGTGGGATTCTAGCTGCAGGAGATGGTGTCCCAGCAAAGCATGCAAGACAGGGAGAGCAGGCTGGGATAGGAATAGAGTCTCAAACAGGGATTAGTACCAGTGCTCACATTTGGCTGTCCCACTCAGCCTAGGCGCCGAGATGTTTGAGAGGGATGTCACAACAGGGTGGGGGGACTGTGCTTTGGAAGTGCTTCAGGGATTTTCCACCACCATGCCCAGCACGTCCGTGGATGTGGATGTCTCTGGGCAGCCATGTGCTACATACTAAAGCTCACCTTGCCCCTCAAACTGTTAGGGAAAGTGTGGAGAATGGGTACAGGTGATGGATGAGCAGCCAAAGCTATTGCAGCAAGCATTTAGCTGTTCATCATGACTGCTAACGTGACAAATACAAACCAAGGAGACTAAAAATGGCTCTGGAGACACACTGCGGAGTTCAGGCCAGGCTCAGAGTCTTCTGGGGAGGACCTTTTAATGGACCAAGGACCCAATGACATAAACATAGAATCATAGAATCAGAGAATGGTTTGGGTTGGAGGGGACCTTTAGAGGCCACCCTGCCCACCACCCCTGCGGGGAGCAGGGACACCTTCAGCCAGATCAGGCTGCTCACAGCCCCCTCCAACCTGGCCTGGAATGTTCCCAGGGATGGGGCCTCCAACACCTCTCTGGGCAACCCGTGCCAGTGTTTCACCACCCTCATTGTAAAGAATTTCTTCCTCATAGCCAATCTAAATCTACCCTGTTTTAGTTTAAAACCATCACCTCTTGTCCTGTCACAGCTGGCCCTGCTAAAAGGATTGTCCCCATCTTTCCTATGGGCCCCCTTTAAGCACTGAAAGGCTGCAATCAGCTCAGCCCGCAGCCTTCTCTTCTCCAGGCTGAACAACCCCAACTCTCCCAGCCTGTCCCCATAGGAGAGGGGCTGCAGCACTTGGCTCATTTTTGTAGCCCTCCTCTGGGCCCTCTCCAACAGTTCCATGTCCTTGTGCTGGGGACCCCCGAGCTGGACGCAGGGCTCCAGGGGGGTCTCACCAGAGTGGAGCAGAGGGGCAGAATCCCCTCCCTCACCCCACTGGCCACATTTCTCTTGATGCAGCCCAGGACAGGGTTGGTTTCTGGGCTGCCAGCGCACATTGCCGGCTCACGTCCAGCTTTTTGTCCACCAGTACCCCCAAGTCTCTCTCGGCAGGGCTGCTCTCAGTGCCTTCACCCCCCCAGCCTGTATTGATACCAGGGGTTGCCCTCACCCAGGTGCAGGACCTTGCACTTGGCCTTGTTGAACCTCATGAGGTTCACACAGGCCCACCTCTCCAGCTTGTCCAGGTGACTTACAAACTTACAGATTTTGAGGCAAGAGACCACTGATCACACACTCTTGCTCCCTTCTCTCCAGTAGTTACTCCAGTCCTGAGCCAGAGGATTCAGCTAATGCACCCTCCAGACAAGTCTGAGTCCAATTGGTCCCTGTTTATAATTCCTGCAGGTTGCTCAAGCTCCTGAGTCCTTCCTTCCGAGGGTGAGGAAGGCACAGATTAACCCTCTCCCTTCCCCAATGCTGTGCTTTCATGAGCAATGAGGAACGCAGATGCACCCCAGAGCTGGTGCTGGCTGCTTGCTTGGAAAGCAGGGGAAGGATGAGTTTGGGGCAGGAACACTTGGTGCAGAATCTGAACAGAGGATGCTCCCACTGTCTTTGCTGTTGCTATCTCTGCAAGCTTGCGTTCATAGGAGTAAACTCAACTAGAAGCACAGTACCTTGGGTCAGGTCTCAGCAAGAACTCATCCAGGAAACCCAATTTCCCTCAAGCCTCTGCACTCAGACCCACGTTGGGCCATTGAAGCTGAGGGAGTTACCATTCATCAGCAGAAAATGACCCTGTGCAACGTCCTCAGTGTGATGCCAGTGCAGAAGAACACACCCTAGCAAAAGCCTCCATTGCAGAGGGAAGGGCAGTAATTGCTTCCCAGCTGCTATATGTGGAAAAAGAGCTCATTTCTCTCTCTGAAACCTTGACATGTAAATGCAGTGTGGGCCACGACATGCCCTGAGTTCTTCTGAACAGTTCCCC
Organism: Butorides virescens; assembly: GCA_017310255.1. Lineage (NCBI taxonomy): Eukaryota > Metazoa > Chordata > Aves > Pelecaniformes > Ardeidae > Butorides > Butorides virescens. Next base: position 53,806 of record JADKXX010007039.1, on the reverse strand, counting down.
AGAGCAGTGGGAGGTGAGTGGCAGTTTGCATTTCAGCTGGCAAGGAAAAGTAAAAGCTGTTGCAACTTCATGCAGCCACCGTGTGCCTACACTTTAATGATTGTGTTGTTTGTTTGGTAAAGCAGGGATAGGAACTGCCAGGAAGGGGCAAGAGTGGGCTTCTCCTGGAGGGAAGGAGCTAAGCAGGCAGGAGGACATCCTCCCCAACAGGATGCAGCCCCACGGTGTATGAGCAAAGGCAGAGTGGTTTGTGGCTGTGTCCAGGCATTCCTATGCGAGTCTGTGGTGATGGGGCAGGTCCAAGGTGAAGCCAGAAAGTCAAGTCAACAAGGCAAGGTGAGAATCAGCCAGGTACAAGGCTGGACACAGGCCTACCTGCAAGGCAAGGACGAAGGGCAAGGATCTAAGCATAAATGCAGCTCCTGAGCAAAGCAGGGGAAACTCCAGTGAGGGCTCCACACAGCTCCTTCTCATACCTGAACTGCTTTTCCAGCAGGCTGATCCACGTTACATGGCTGTCCCACATCAGGGCTGGCCTTCAGCACAGGCAACCAGACCCGTGGCAGGTGGGGAAGGGGTTGCAGAGCCTGTGGGTGCACCGAGAGCCCTGGCTTTAACGCCTTGCAGTGGGCTGGGAGCCCCACAGCGTTGACATTTGCCAAGAGCCGTGTTACTTCTTGTGGCAGGAGCCCAGATTCACATCCTGTTGAAGTCACGATGAAACCAGGACTGTGTTCTGGGCTCTGCTCTGCTCGGTGTGTACGTACACAGTCTTTGCTCCAAGGGCCACAGGGTGCAAGGAAGAAAGAGATGCCCAGTCTGGGAGCAGAAACAGCATGGAGGAGCCCAGGATCACCCAGGGGGTGAATGACAGAGTTGGGAAGAGGTTTATTTCTTACCCATTGGCCATCCAGTAGGAGGGGCATTTAGTTGCCACATCAACAGAGTGGACCATGGCTTAGGGACAGGAGCTGAGGGGTTGGGGGGGATGCTCAGGGGGATAAGAGGGATGAAGATGAGATGGGGCCTTTGGTAAAGACCCTACATGGGACCTGTGGGTCTGCAGTGATTCCTTGCATGGGAAGAACTTCCCACAAATGCCAAAAGGCGAACCCTTCCTGCTGCCGTGCCTGGGCCTCTGTCCCCAGCACGCAGACACCTTCAGCCTGGCTGGGTCGGCAGTGGTGGCCTCGAGAGGCAGGGTGGTGAAGAGCACTTCAGGCCAGTGAGAATCAATTTCTCGGTGGGAAGCGAATATATTTCTTTTTATTTGCATGGAGTGATCCAGTTTGCATGGAGTGATCCAGTTCTCAGCCCCGAGACTGGGCCTGATGAGGAGCATGTCACCTCCTCAGAGACAGCAGCTGTCTGGGGCTGGATCTGAGAGCCTTCGCCCCACAGTCAGCAGCACCCTTGGATGTGGGTCTTCCTTGCTTTTCTGTGAGAGCAAATACACAGCAGCAGAAGAGAGAGGAAAAGACCCAAGCAGGAGAGAATGAACCTTGCTGAGACCCTGAGAGGTCCCAGAGGTGGGTAAGTGTCTCATAGAGGGACTGGTGATGATACCAAGAGCTGCTGCCGGCACTGGAGAAGTCAACTCATGACTCATCTGAGCAGAGATGATATTGCGCGTTTGTGCCCTTGCATCTCATCTTGGCAATGACATATCCAAAGGGACCAGGAGCGTTTATACTCATCCCAAGAGGTGACTCAGCTGTTCCCTCTCCTTCCACCCTGTCCACCCCTTCACCCTCTTCGATGCATCTCACTGGTGGCAGCTGACGGGAGCTAATGGGAGCTAATGGGAGAAGAGGAGCTCTGCCCAGCTGCTGAGGAAGACGGGGCTGCAGCTCTGAGCCTGCCACTCTGTGAGTGATGGTCTGAGGGTATGGATGTCTCCAGGCTGGGCTTATGGAGAGGACACATTGAGGGGCCAGGTTTCCTGAAGTCCTTTGGTGATGGCCAGTTCAGAGACTTGTTTCTTCTCTAGATGCCTGAGCTGAGCTTCAGAACGGGATAGAAAGACAAGATGCATCGCTCCAACCAGGCACTTTCTGACCAGTTTCAATGTATTTTCTTCCTTTCCTTCGGCAGACTGGGCCTGGCAGTGCCAATCTGTCAACCTGTAGATCACACTCAGCATATCCCCTACAGCTCTACTTGAAGGCCAAGCATCACGACCTGTGCTGGTAACTGGTCCCGATGTCCTGTCTGCTCCTGCTCAGCTCCAGAAGCCCCCACCATCCATTCACCTGAATGTGAAGCCACAGCATGTGTGGATGCTGCTCTGCAGCATCATTTGCTGGAACTGCTCGGTCCTGTGGTCCCATCCATGCCCCCACACAGTGAAATGCCTGGTCTTAAAAAGCCAGAGACCAGCAATTGAAACTTGAGGGTAGATTTTGCCTTTTCTTATGCACCCTTTGTGCCACACCAGCAGAGCAAAGACAGCAGATCCCCCTCAATGCAAAGTCCTTGCCCAGGCATGAGTAAGCCACACTCAAATCCCAAGTTTCCGGGAGGCATTGCAGCTAACTCTTCTTCCTCCACAGAGCTGGACAGATGGCATTGCTCCTCTGATGCAGCACTGTGACCTTCTGATCAGCTGAGCAAGTTCCTGAAAAGAGACATCAGGCTGTCCACCACAGGACAAGCTAGTGGAAGGAGAAACCAGGAGCCCAGGAATCTCTGTCTGTGGGCACATCAGGGGAATGGCCAGATGCCTTTTTGGCAGGGTGGTGGGATAAAGCTTTGTCTAACACCAGCCTGGACTAGACCCAGCCAAACTGCTGGAAGGACAGAGAGGGCTGACACAGAGAAGATGCTATCCCTGGCCTTCTCCCAGGTGGGAAGGCATGGCAAGAAGGTAGTTCCCTGGCTGCTCCAGGGGAGATTTGATTCCTGTCTGAGCCATGCCTAGTGGTCTTCATAGCCAGCAGTGCACTCAGAGAGGTGTGACCACCACAACAGCACTGCTTGACTTTCCAGCCCAAATGATTCAGTTTCCTTGTCCAGATGAGTCTGTTGGAGAGGTTCTGGCCAGCTTAGGGATTACAGGTTGTGCCCTGGATGGCTACTAGACGTCTAAATAACCCGAGTCTCTCACCTCTCCTCACATGACTAGGAGCCCCTGAAGATGCCTCTTTGAGAAGCCTTGGCAGGAGATGGTGGCCATGGGGTAAAGGGGACAAGGTGGTACCCAAGTGTGCACTGACACTGTCATGACTGGAGTGAAGGGATCCTTGGTCAGGCTTGCCTGGAAGGGCAACCAGGGGATGGAGGGGTGTGGGGGGCAGATGCTGGCTGCTTGAGCCTGTGAAACTCATCTCATCCTTCCTCTTCCCTTGCCCGGGGGAGATGGAAAGGAAGGAAACCCTCTCATCTAAGCTAAGGCAAAGCCATCCCAGGCACCCCCAGCCTAGAAGACAGACAAGCTCTGCTCTTGTTATTTGTGAGATGACAGAGGATGGCAAGCTGGAGCTGTGCTGGTCCTGGAGTCCTGCTCCAGAGAGGGGACTCTCCGGGTTGCCAGGGTTTCCCAGACCATCCACCCTACTCCCCTTCTCCTGCCTGCTGAAGCCATCCCACTGGCTCAGGGACCTCAACACCAGCAGAGGAGTGGGCAGGACCCACGGCCCCAGCTCAGTGTGCTGAGCATGGCAAAGATGCAGCTCCCACCAGCTCTGTTCACTTCTTGATGTGACTCACGATGCCATGGGATATGGGAGCAAAGGCTAAAATTACCTAATCAGGTGTCAGGGTTTCAGTCCTGTGATGCTGTGTATGATAAACAAGATTTTTGTGTTAATAGCCTGCCTTCTCCTGGGGGACCCGTAGGGGTTTGATTTGTTTGCATTGTGGTTTTTGGGTTTGGGTGGGTTTTTCGGTAAGATTTCTCTCTCTTGGCACAGAGAAGAGATTATTAAAGTACTGGCTAAAGCTGCAGTCTGTTTTGCCTCTTGTTGACAGAAAATCCCCAGCACATTGAGATGTTGTTACTGGTTTAATCTGGACTGTCAGCATTTCCTGGGGAGCAGCCTGCGCTCCCGGCAGCATGGGCATGAGCTGGCAACGCCGGGACTCGCTGCTGCACTCCCTGCTCCGCAGGGCAGCTCTGCCCCAGCACTGGTGGTGGCATTCCTGCTGGAGGGGCTTATGCCTCCAGGAGGCCACATGCAGGGTGGTCACCGAGCAGCCCGAGTGACAGGGACAGAGCACGGCTGTACGGAAAGCACTGTCAGCTCCAGATCGCTTAGGCTGCTCTGACCTCCAGATCTGCCCCCCACCCCCCCTTGCCTTTGGGACTCTGCGAGGAGGTACGGGGACAACCCTGTGTTAGCAGTGACTGCTGCCTTCAGCAGCAACTTCAGACATTGCCGCCTTGTTAACCCCATGATTAGCACCTATCCAGGACTTGTCATGCCAAGCACCCTCGGGTGCCAGATGGCAAAGACGTGGAAGCCATTACATCTGAATTAGAGCACAGGTTTTGTACCTGCAGTTCCCAGCCACCTGATCCAAGAGAGGATGCCATGCCAGAGCTGCCTGGTCCCCTCTCAGCAGTCGCTGGCACAAAAGCGAGTGGCACCCATGATTGATCACAAGCTTCCCTGGTCCTACACGACAGATGAGACCCAGCGAAGCACCGACTCTGTCCTGCCTCTCTGCTCCTGCTCAGCCCATCTCCTCTCCAGCATGTCCACCACGAGGTGCTTATCATGTTCTTTAATCACCCATCCCAAGGACAGGAAACACCAAAAACGATCAGCGCCTACAGTCTGCAGGCCTGCCAGTCCTGCTTCTCCTCCTGAGAGCACCTGGGGGGTGGGATGCAGGAGGGGGAGAGTCGGGGGCCAAGAGAAGAGATGGTTGCAGCCAGACCCTCTTCGGTGCTCCATTAAGCAAAGCGCCACATAGAGAAGACGTTTGATGTCCCACAACCCCTCTATAAATGCTACCATTGAGGCTTGGTGAGGACAGAAGGCTGTTATTGATGAACTAATATATCAGAAGAGTTCAGGGCTCTGAGCATTAAAGGATATTAACCCAGCGAGGCAGTTTCTTGCCTTTCCAAGGATTTTTCAGCCAGGCCAAAGTGTGAAACGTTAGGTCAAGAGCCAGAAATGGACAGACTGGGTCACTTGCGGCAGCCTCAGGAGCTGCTCTGTACTCCTGCAACACCAGGGAACTCCAAAGTCCAGCCTGACTTTTTAGGGTCTTGTTTCTGTTCTACTTCAGCCACCCTGCTGTGACACAGCCTGAGACATCTCTCTGCAAAGGTCCCAGGTGGGGAAAATATCTGCGAACCAAGCTTCCAACAGACATTTATTTATTTGGGTTGAAATCAATGCATATGAAACAGTGTCGCTCCCGCGTGCTGCACACCTCTGCCTTCAGTTAAAATACAGGCCAAACGGTGATGTATGACCAGAACGGCAGCCTGTCTCCTCTCCATGACCATCCACACAAACACAGCCAGCAAACACAGAATGAAACAGGCCAGGACCTTGCCCATCTCCCCCTGCCCATCCTCCCTGCCTGCCCAAGCATTGCTCAGCAGCTGAAGTCTGGGTCCTGGGGCCTTGTGGGGTGGAGGTAAGGATGAATTAGGGGAGCAGGTTTTGAATCAAGGGCTCTTCTTTGCCTTTGGCTCCTTCTCAGTGCAGCCAAACAAACTGGCCCAGTTACTCACCCTTCCCAAGAGGACCCTAGGGAAGGCAAGGACCATGAGGGCGACCTTCTAGGTCTTGAGCCTTTGGCTTGCGTGGCTCAAAGCAAACACCAGTATTGCACAACATGCATGACTGCAGGGCAACCAAGCGAAGCAGCTACTGGAAGAGCAGGGAGCGAGTGGCTTAATCTGTCCCATCAACTCCAGGGTGGATGCTACCAACGGTGGCCTGTCACCCCTGCTGGGACAACAGCTCCAGCTGTCTGCTGCACCTCACTCCATTACTAGGGTTGGAAAACAGAGAGGAGCTCTCTGCAGCTTAATCTGCCCCTGTGAGCTACAGGGTGCTCCCTCCAGTCCACACTTAAGGCTCCTCCAAGTGAGGGCAGCACCAGGAACTGGCAGGTGGCGTTTCTAGGATGCTGTAGATCATTAATAAGCAGCACAAAGTATAAGCAGGCTTCAGGCTGGGACCATTGAAGACAACGAAACAAAGTGGGGTTGAGTTTTCTAGAGATGACCAGGCGCCATGCCAGCCCATTCGGGCCTTGCACCCTGGTCTGTGAATGTGTAGACAGACTGGTTAATTTGGGGACTTTTCTGGCTGCTGCCAAGACCCATATGGGGAGGAGGTTGCTCAGGAAGGGCAAATGAGTGGAAACCCCCTTACAAAGGTCAGAGAACAGGTTCCCACAACCTGGGTTTTCTGGTGGTGCTGAAAAAGAAATGCAGGAGGAACTTAGACCTGCTTATGCTTATGCACTGGGAAGGATCCCACCTGCATTGTGTATTATAAGGACGAATGTGCTATCAGGTGCAATGGAAAGAGCCAGATAGCTTGTGACCATCTCACTGGGCATTGCAGACAGTGACCCAGGCAGGAACACCATCTCAAGACCTTACAGCAAGATGGCAGCAGGACTGAGCTGGAGGAATCAGCATTTTGGCCAGAGGGCAACCAGAGCTCTTGGACAGCCACTCAAATGGGAGGCCACACCAGGACACCCAGTAAAGCCATGGCAGCCTACAGGGCAGAAGTGCGGGGCAAGAGATGTGAGATGCCCTCGCACCCAGCAAGAAAGAGAACCCCCGTCCTGCTGTGATGGGCATTAGCAGCTCTGGCTGTGCCTCCTCAGCACAGGTGGATGCTTAGAAGGGACAACAGGAACTGAGACACTGGGTGACCTCAGGGTGCCATGAGCCTTTTGTACAGGACTTTATGTCCAGCTCATGGTGTCAAGCCCAGAGGCACTGGCCAGGGCACTGGAGGGCAGGACCGAATGCCCTCTTGGCAGTGAGAGTGTCTCTCACCCGCTGTCTTCACCTTCCCCTGCCCCTTTTCCAGACTCCTGTTTGGTTTTCGTTTCCTTCTGCATGTTGTCCTGCTCTTCTGAATTTTTCTCCTTTTCTCTTTTGCTCTAATTTTCTCCTTTTTCTTGGAGCTGAAAACTGAATCCAGTAACAGTGAAGTGGGAAAGCACCTCTTCTGCCCGTAGTTCAACACACCAGGTCTGTGCTCAGGTGGTAACTTCACAAGAGTTAGTCCTTCATTCAGCAGACTCTGGGGATGCCCCCTCGTGCTTTGCTCGGCTCTACCCAGAGCCATGGAGCACCTTGCAATAAAACCACTACAAGCACAACAAAACCCAGACCAGAGACATTCCCCGCCAAGAGTCCTCAGGAGTCATCCCATAGAGACTCACAAGGTGGTACAAGGTGAAGGATCAGACACCATCTGTAGCCACAGCATTTCTTGGATGGTGGAGCACACTGTTCTCCAAACATTAGCTCCCAGTGCTTTTTTTATTACTCTGTCCAGGTGAAGGACTGCACTGGTCCTCTTTGTCATGGACTTGCTTGCCGCTGCTGCACACACCTCTTCCAATCTGAGCTCAGGTGGAATTAGGTGTTTGTTGATGTCATGGAGGAGATAACCATTGATGTGGCACCAAGGACACATGCCATCATTCAAGCTTGCACCAGCCTGCTTGGGAAGTCTCTTCTGTGGTGGTGCTGCAGTGGGAAGCATGGACAATGACGGGAAGTTGAAACTCTCAGAGGAGAGCAGATCGTGGACTCTGGCTGGAGACCTGTGAAGGCAAGAGATAGGAAACCATGGGTTGCAACCATGGGATACCCTTGGTGCCTCCCTCTTCCAGCGGCTGGAGAGCCAGCCCTGCTTTACAGGGTGCCTAACGCCACTGAGACGAACTCTTAGATGTCAAGCCACCTGCCACAGTGGAAGTCTTAGCATTATTAAGGATAAGAGCTATCCCCTGCCAGAGACTACAACCCACTGGACTTCCATTACCATCGTCTTCCTCTTACACAGTGCTTGTCATGCATGCTGTCAGTCAGGACCCAGCACTCGGCTTTGGCCATGCTCACCATCTACTGGGTGAAGCCCAGGCATGGAGGAAGGTGGGAGCTCAGCAGGTGGATGGTTTCACCTCCTTGCAGCTGCCCTGTGATGAGCTGTGAGGTCTGGACTCAGATTTGTGGGGCTGGAGCCCAGAATTTCACTTCAACTGTATTTAAGCACATCCTTATAGACATAACTTCATCTTAGATGTGACTTGCTTCACCTGTATCCTCACCACACGCTGTCAGGAGCGAGCTCAGCTCACCAGCTATCACCAGTTCAGCCTCTGCTCCATCCCACACCAAGCTTTTTAGGCCTTGCTTGACTTGTCCGCTCCCCACAGACAGCAGCATTTGGGGAAGTCCAAACCAGGCTGCACTGGCAAGAAGCACCCCTCTATGGGTCTGCCAGCCCCCAAGGCCTCTACAAAGTGGCAATGTTTGGAATGGGTTTATGTCCTGAACCACTGGCAAATGGACAGGGATGTGTCTGGCTGCTCCTCGGCAGCCAGAGGATAGTCCTGCATAACTGACACATCCTGGCCCTTAGTAAACTCTGTTTTAAAAATAATGGGCACATCGCTTCATGGTTGGGCACTGGTGGCTGTCAGCAGATGCCAGTAATTTAACTGCAACCTGCTGAAAAGGAGCAGGCGGGACAGTCAGCGAGAAGGCATGTGAGGACCCGCCTGGATGATGTCCTCTGCAACCTGCTCTGGGTGACCCTGCTTGAGCAGGGGGGCTGGACTGGGTGATCTCTGGAGGGCCCTTCCAACCCCTGCCATTTGGGGATTCTGTGACACTCAATGACAGAAAGACCTGATGGCTTTGTAGGTTTTCAGAGAAGATGCTGAGAGAAGACAAAGGCATTGGTGGTGTGACTCCATGAGCACCAGCTGTGCACAGCAGTGGCACATTCGACCAGCAGCTCCCTCCCGTATGAGCTTACATGGAGATGCCGTGGTGCCTGGGTACCTGCAGTGCCCCTGGTCCCACTCCTCCTCACTCTCCATCTCTCTTCCCCCTCCATTCAACTCCCTCCACCCCCTCGTCTTCCTCCCAGCCACAACCACCGCTGCTCCCCTTCCAGACCCTCTCTCAGGACCCTGTGGGGCTCCAGTGCTTTTCCCCTATGGCAGCCCCCCAGAGCAGTGCCGCAGCCTGGTGGTCCCTCGCACCCCACACCTGCAGCACCAGGAGCTGTGCGTGTCCCAGCCACCAGTGCTCGCCCACCCTCACAGGCACATGGCTGTTTCAGCATGCCAAGGAAGCCCCTCCTGCCCGGCCCAGCTTCCCAGGATGTGTACGGTACCATGGTCATGTCCTGTGCAGAGGAGCTGGGGGCTGGCCTACATGATGGAGCAGGTGAAGCCACAGCACTCCTTGAGCAGGGTGAGGCCCGTTTTGGTCATGTACGGTGCGGAGGTTTGCTGGCCCCTGGAAGTCATTTTCTTCTCTTTGACAGGAGCTACGGAAGAGGAATAGGTATCTGCCCGGTGCCAAGAGCGCAGGCCCATCGCTTCTTCTTAGAGCGCCTTTTGGGGCTAAGATGCTGACCCTCTTCAGACCCACAGCTGGGCGTGAGCTCCTGCATCCCTGAGGACACGTCACCATGTGTGCTACAGGCACAGGGACCCTGAGCTGGAAACGCATCCCACCACGCTGGGGAGATGTTCCTCCATCAACGATGGAGGCACAGGGAAAGAGGGTAGCCATCAGAGGCCATGAAGAAAGGAGGACAGGATGGATGCCACAACTTGTGACCTTAGCTAACGATGTGATGAAAAGTAAGGGGCTGGTTGGAAAGGGTCAGATGAAGCACGTCACCCATAAAAGGACACCTGCCCATTCTCATAGGACATGCTGGCTGGGAAATTCCAGGAGAGAAATGCAAGCATAACATCAGTACCGATTCAGAATGTTTCCACAGTGGGATCTCAAGCACCAGCATCCCCCAGTTGCCATTTCCCCACACCCTCCTCCACAACAGATGGCCTCCAGGTAAGCTAGCCCCATGCAGAGCAACGAAATCCTGGGGACAGAGTGCTTAGGGAACAGGAGAAACTGCCAAGGAGGTTCAATGCAAGGAATAAAACTCATCAACCACCTACTTGCTTTCTGGAGGTAGCTTTTGGAGAGCTTACTTTGCAGGAACTCTGCCATTTCCTTGTCTTCTTCCCTTTCCCTGTGGCAAAGAGATTGGTTAGCACTCAGGAAAGGAGCAGCAAGGCATTCAGGACCGTCTGGCACTGTCCTCAGTGCAAAGGAATAAATTGCACCCAACTACCTGAGCCTCTCAAACTCCACATCGTCCACCAGGAAATCCCGTGTTTCCACCAGTTTGTGTATCTGCTGTACCAGCTCCTCTTCCCTCTGCTTCTCCTCATTGGACTTTTCGTTCTCTGCAGCACAGGGAACACATTTAACACACCAACAGGGACCATCCTGCCCATGCCAGCCCAGCCTTGCTCTGCTTCTGCTCAATCTGGGAGCTGATGCGAGAGTGAGGGTAAAAGCCAACCCAAAGTAAGCACCTGAATCCAGACACAGGCTGATAAATAAGCAACAACCTCATCCCAAACCACCCTGGCTGGGACGAGACATGTCTGGTGTCATCAAACTTTGAATTTTTAGCTTCTTCCCAAAATTTTCATGGGGCTGAGCACTGCAAGATGCAACTGTGAGCTTCGCAGAGCAGAGGAAGGCCGCCTCGACAAGGTGACTTCTCTGGTGGAAGGTGACCATGCTCGCCTGGGGTCTTCACCCTGCACTGCTGGAAAGGCTGGGTACCAAGCCTCAAAAAGCTCAGAAATGTCAGACTTGGGCATCATCCTTCAGCTCAGATGTGCTTAACCTGCATTTCCCATGCCAGCACACCCAATCAGTCTCAGCTTGGCTCTGAGCTGGGCAGGGGTCCTGAGACCTCTGAGCCAGGTCCTCCATGTGGCTGAGAAAACACCAGGGATTCAGGTGCATAGGGAATTATCAACAATGCCCAGATGCCTTGGGAGCACCTCATGCCACCATTTATCCCATACATACAGAGACATGAAAACCAATATGCTCCACTGTCCTCCGTAGCCTTATTCCCTTGCTAAACACAGTCCCCGTGATCTCGTCCTCTACATCTCAGCTTTCAAGCAATTGTCAGCCCCATTCCCAACCCAGCGACAAGGATGACCACGGTGTCTGCCAGGCTGTTTTGAATGTGTTAGCCTTGGTTGACGCCTGAATCCCCAGACTGACCGACCTTGAGCATGGGGGAACCTACTCGTGCCACTTGTCTTCGGGCAGCGAGTTAGTGAAGACCTGAAAACTCTTGCATCGCTATCAAGTCATGTCCTGTATAAATTGGTACATAATGGTAAGTGGGATACGTGAAGATGATAGAGAGAGGGCTAAGGAGTGTTAAATGTCTATGGACAGCTACCTTAGGTGGCAACTACGACTGTCTGTGCTGCAGCTATTTAGTACCATTTCTGAATTCAGCAGCTGGCTCCAAATCAATCCAGCAGAGGATGGATCAATCTCCAGCCTTCCTTCAGCTAAATAAAAATGCATCAAAATTCGCAGTATGGAGCAAACCCTGTAGGCTGGGTCTCAGCAGTTACCTAAGCTATGTATTGATTTGTAGTTCAAAGTCTGTTATGTATTGATCGGGGGGGTCTGGGTGGGATGAACTTCTCATAATCGTGTTGTTAGAAACATCCCCAGCAAACAGGTTTCTCCTATGGTTGTGGTCTTGTGCAGAGAGTGAGCTCAAGGCTTCTGGCAGAGGAAGCTGATCTGGACTGCAGTCTGGGCCACCGCTGCTGGAACTCTTCTGCCATGAAGAGTTAAAGCAAAGTCACCTGGCTGTGGGCACGGGCTGGGTAGAGCAGCTCCAACCTGCCTGGTGGGAACAGTAGCACATTCCAGTGTCCTTTGGATGCTGTACAAATGGGAACCCTCATGCTGCGCACAAACACACCAGTTATTTGGCATTAGTTAATTAACAACCTGCATTCCCGAGTTAGGGCATCTCAGAGTTAATGCACCTGCCGTACAAACACTGTACCGTTTCCGACTCACTGATGTCAGAGCCCATCATGACCACAATATCCCTCTGAATTATTAAAGGCACCTTGGCCTGGTGCGATTTCAAGCCACAGGTCTGGCTGAGCTCTGAGTAAGCACAGATGTGTTTGAACCTTTATCCGAACCAAAGTTCAACGCCCAGTTTTGCTAACGATCTGCTGCTACCATTGCACAAAACCAATGGTTTGCAGGATTTTTCCAGAGCAGCCTGATTTGAGCCAAGTTATAAAGAAGACAGAAAGAGCATCCCTGATGCAAGCAGTGTTTCTGCTCTCAGCTGAATCTGGGGATGCTGAAAAGGCTAGAAATGAAAGACCAAAGCAGATGAAGGAAAGCCAGCCACATTTCTCAAGCTTCAGAAAAAGCCAAGTTTATATCTGGTCCTGAGCCATCGTTTAGGTTAAGTCTTGTTTTATAAACTAGAAGGTGTTTGATTTAAAAGCCCACATGAGATTTGGGTCTACATTCTGCAAGCAGCTCCCATTTTTATGGTAGAATCCTCCCCTCCCCTGTCTGATCCTCCCTCTGGATGCAGCCAGGTTGTACTAAACTGATCAAGCCCTGCACATGAAGCAGCAGTTGGGCTCCGACTGTGTGCTGAAGATTCACAAGCACGCGCAGCACACCGAGACTATGGCATTAGAAAGGGTCAAGGTTTCTTGCCACCCTTGGCTTTGATAACCTTGGGTACAGAGACGCTGAGCTGAGCTGTGCGCAGTGGGTCCCTTGTCTGCATCCAGGCATTGCCCCTGCTACGCACTCGTCGGTCTCTGAGAGTGCAGCATCTTCAGAGAGATCCTTGGGGTGGTCCAGACCTTGATGCTTGGATGGGTACAAATAAGCAGGGAGACGCCTTCCACCTGGTTCTGAAAGCACAGATCAAGTCCTACCTGGGGCTGAATGAAGCGGTCCTGGGAGGAGGCAGAGCCTTATGGACAGTGATGGACATGGCTTATGGGGAAGCCTCTCTTGCTCATTCTCATTCAAACCCTGAGCTCTTTGGCATGTGCTTTCATTTGAATATTTTGTCTGAGGGGGGTCCTTTAGTGAACCAAGGTTTGGCCTTTCCTGGGCTGTGAAGGGTGGCTCTGGCTGCGACAGGGACATGGAGGGTCACCAGTCATGGTTAAGGGGGACACACAAAAGCAGTATTTCCTCCCAGCTGAAGTTTTCATATATGTTGCCCTGGACTGTTGGCCTCTTTTCAACATCCTGAATGATGAATTCACCTAAACGAGGGACATCATTGACCCCCTTTGGCATCACGTCCTACCCCCCAGCATTCATCCTACCCTGGCTGCAACCAGGAACCCTTCCCAGGCTGCTGCTACTGTCTGTCCCATCATGGACACACATTTCTGACACAGCCACCTCACTCAGCTCCTGTTGTCCTCCTGCACCAGACCCACACTCTTCCTCAAAGCACTCACATTCTTTCTCCTTTTGTGTTTCCTCTGCCCTTCAGCCCAGGACAAGGAGCCCCTGGTGGGACTGCAAGCAGCAAAGCTCTCAGGAAAGATCTCAGGTCAAACCCAAGGAGCCACATTTCTTGATGCTCACGCATTGCCTGCAGCAGCAGCGTCTCCACGAGCAGCCCTGGGTGGGAGCTCTTTAAGAGCTTCTTGCATTTCACAGAAACCTTTCTGCTGATCGCAGCAGCAGGGTGCAGAGCTCTGAAGCTTTACAAAGCCTTACCTGGAAGGGCTATGAGTTTCTGAAGCTCCTTTTTCAGCCGGCTGATTTCTTTACAAAGCTGAATGTCATCCATCCTGCAGAGACACAAATGAAACCACTGAGGGAAAGACCAGAAGAGAAAAGGTTCAACATCTCCAGAGCAACACCCAGCCAACACTGGAAGGCAATGCACCCGGTGCCTGTGGCAGAGAGCACAGATTTACCTGCGTTCATCTCAGAGCTCTGGTTGGAGCTACACGGGTTGTGTCACTGGTTGTTAGCAAAAGAAAAGGTTCATCGCTTTAACGACAAAGAAACCTCATTAAAACCTGGCACATCCATGATGCAACAGCAGCTGTGTTGGTCCTTTTCTCAAAAAATAATCCCCAAACAGCAAAGTCCAAAACCAAATGGAAGCTGCTGCCACATAAAAAGAGCTGACATTTTTATACTGCCTTTTTGCAGAATTAAAAAAAGGTAGAAAAATGAAACAACAGAGGGGGAAAATGTGCAAACATTGCAGGTGTCCACTGAGAAACAAGGTCATTTCGACAGGAGAACAGGAGCCTGCTGAAGCCACGGGCCATGAAATCATCTCTGGCTCAAACCACACAGCAGCAGGACACCGATCAGGATGGGCTCACCTCAGCCCCAGGTCCCCAACCTTTTTGTCCCTGTCCTACTGAACCCCTGTGTGGGGATCCCTCTTCCCCAGCAGTGATGCTCAGGGAAGCCCTTGACTTTCCCTGCCTTGCAGAGCCGTGCTCCTCCCCACTGCTGCACTCCCCAGAGCCAACACTCAAGTCCCCTGCAGCACCTCCAAACCGCTCAGACATATCACCCTGCCATTGCCAAACTTCCAAGTGATTGCTTTTGCATCCGTACCCACCCCAGTATGTGGCTTCTGCAGGTGATTTCCTTTTGTTTTTCAAGTCCAGGGAAGAAAACAAATAAAGGGATAATAAAGAGCAAGAGATGTGAGCTTTGACCGCACCTGTGAGAGGCAGGTACCAGTTGCCATGGAAAGCATTTAAGAACTACACTTCTTAAGATTTCCAAAAATCCTTTTCAACAATATATTCAGGGGGAATTGTGCCTCAAAGAGGTCATCACTCCCAATCTGAGCCTCTAAACCAGGCCAGCTCACAGCTTCTTCCCCATGCAGTGGATTTACACAGGCATTTCCAGGCTTTGGGGATCCTGGTAGCCCAGGTACCAGTAGGGACCCAGATACACTAAAAAAGCAGCTTATCAAGTGCTGCAGCCCAGTAAATACGATTTTTGCCATTACCAGTAAAAGATCCCAGGCTTTGTGTTGACCTGACAGTGTGGGATCTCAGGACTGGGCTGACTACAGCAATTTAGTGGTATTAAAAAGCTTCATCAACCCAGACCATGAATGCTCACCAGTCCTTTTCCCCAAACATATACCCAGGGAAAATGTTCTTTATCACCCCGAAGGCTGGTTAGTATCACCACAACACAGTGACTGTGTGATTGCCTTCAATGTGAAAGGCCTCCAGATTTTTACTCAAAACCAGCTTTGATGATTGAAATGGACCCTGAAGATCTTTCCCTCTGCATCTGGCTGCAAAGGCTGCGTGGGGAGGAGGATGCGGTGCGGAAACAGGCATCGAGCACCGATGCTGGTCCAGCCCCGATGTGTCCTGATGTCCCCAGGGGATGGGTGAGCAAAGGAGGAGCTGGGGGTGGTGTAATACTGCAATGTGGAGAGGGTAAGCCATGGTCATATGGCTGTTCAGCAGCACTGAGGAAGAGCGTGGACCCACTGGGAAGATGGGGTGCTTCTGGATGAATATGGAAATGTGGTAGCGTAGTTAAACCTCTGCTATAAACTCAGCTCAAATAATCACAGCATCAGTGGCAGCTTTGTAACAGGCCCCTGTTCAAGCCCTGTCCAAAAGCAGGGCCAAAGCAGTGGGAGAGGCTGCGCTCCCAGGTGGAAAACAAGGTGGAAAGCGGCCTTAGCCCTGCTCATCCCCAGGGAAGATCCGTGTTTGATCGGGGCAGGCAGAAAACGCAGGGGTGATGCGGGGAAGGGGGGCGGTGCGGGACGGGGCAGGTACTCACATGTACCGCAGCTCTGACTCCCTCCTCACCAGGATCTCCCTGATCCTCTCGATTTTGAAGAGCTCCCCTTCAATGTCATCGATGGTGGTGGTCGAGTCGGCCATGGAAACAATCTCGTCCTCTGCAAACAAAACAGGAGCCATGTTAGCCAGCAGGAGACGTTAAACACGTGGTGAGGACAACAGTGACCACAGGGCTGACACAGGGACCCCCTCTGCAGACACCAGACCAGCGTAACCACTACACACGTGCAGTTTTAAACTCATTTACAGGCTTATTCCTACCCTGCTGGGTGCTGCAAGAGGAGAGAGCCCAACAGGCCCAGGGAAAGTCACTGACATACGCAAGGGCCCGTGGCTGTGTTTTGCCTTTATTTTTGCTTTGTGTGAGGCTGGGCACTGGAACAGGTCTGCTCATTGCTGCATTAGCATCAGAGCCGGCTCGGCTTGCTGAGCGCAGCTCCAAACAACCATGCAATATGCATGAAGTGTCTGCGTGGAAGAAGACCTCGGAGGCCAGCAGGCCACCACATCTGAGCTTGCAGCTCTCTGAGCCGTGGAAACAAGCATCGTTTCGCCTGCTTGCGCTGGCTTTGCAGCACACCCTGCTCACACCGATGTTGTGGCGGGCTCTGCACTGCTGAGAAACCCCCAGATTTCCAGGGGTCTTCCTCTCTGCTTAACAGCAGGAGGCCATTGGGGCTAAAACTGCTGGAGGGAGTAGCAGGAATATACTTTTCTTTTTCCAGAACCACATAAGCTTCAGGCATCTCCAGCACATGGACAGACACCCAGAGACCTGAGCCTGTCCTCCAGAATGGGCCAGGACCAAACACTGGGCCCATATAGCACAGAGGGGCCTCCTAAGGAGTTGTGGAAGTGAAGTTCCTGTAGCTGGTCCCTTTGCAGAACAGGCTGGATGGAGATCCCCCATCCTTCCCAAGTCACTGGGGGAAAAAGCCCCCATGGTACCCAGCAGGCCAGTTTGGCTTCCTCACCCTCTAGACCACTGAGCATCACCTCTACAACCCACTTGGGGAAACTGAGGCAGGGAAAGGGGATGTCATTTGCTCAGGGCAAGAGGCAAGAGGTTCACAGCAAAATGCAGGAAAAGGGCTGTAATTCATATTTTAGGAGAGTGCAGTGGCAATCCCAGGGATGGACAGGACAAGAGCCCAGCAACCTCAGTCCCTGGCTCTGACCACCAGCTCTGCCTCCCCCCCTCCACTGGTTTACACACAGATGTCCCCTCGATGTCACGTTGGTTTGCACAAGACTGTCACATTGATTTGCACAAGGATGCCATGACGGTTCGCACCTCGCCTGCAAGCCAGCACCTCCCACAGCGGCCCCCAGCCTGTTTTATGGGGATCGCTGAGCTCCCAGGCCAGCTCCCCCCCTCTGGCTCAGAGGGACAGCACTGAGCTCGTTATCAGTGTCATGCAGCAGCACATTCATCGCCCATGGGCTAATCTGGCTCTCCTGTGATGTGCACACAGCCCAGGTTGGAGGGGGGTGGGGTGGGGGTAGGGGCGGGCAGCAGCTACAGCAAAGCTAGGCAAGGAGAAAATGTTAAAAATCACAAGCATCAGGAGCAAATTCTGCTTCCTTTGAATCTCCACAGGACACATCTCCCCTCTGAGTTTTTGCCTTCCTTCAGCCCTGGGACTTTCCCTGTGCAGGGAGAAGCTCTGCCAAGGAGCACCAGCGCTGGGAGCAGGGTTGTCCAGGCAGTGGAGGTCTGGGCGCTGGAGGTGTCAGAAATGGCGCAGGTGGCTTGGGGATCTCAAACAGGGCCCGGGCCGGTGCTGAGCATGACAGGTCAGGAATGCATTAAGGCATGAGGCAAAACACTCTGCACTCACTGGTCCTCTACCATCATGTAAAACTGCTTGGGAAATCATCTTCAGAGCCAGGCATGTTTCTGAGGCTGCTGGCAGAGGAGGTTTAACAGTGGAAATACGAGTGGTTTGGGTTAGCACGGCTGGTTTGAAGAGTAGCTTTCCGCTGTTGCTTGCTTAGAAACTCATGAGGACTACTTGGAGATTATCTCCCTCTTGCCCTAGCTACAGAGGCCACATTCAGCCACTGCCAGCCTGCTGAATCCTCGGACATTCCCCATTCTAAGCTGTCAGGATGCTCCCAGGAACCAGTGCCCGCTCAGGACAGACCAACAAATACACAGGGTTGGACGAGGTGTGGGGTCGGATGCGCTGCCCTCCCTCAGCTCTTGCTCAATGCCTCTGCTGCAAATTTTTGTGCAGAAACCCTCCCTTAGCCTTGTTTCTACGGGCCTGAAGGGGGTTGCTAGGGGACTGGACTGCGGTTGCTACAGGACCAGGATGCGGTTGCTAGGGGACCGCACTGTAGTTGCTAGAGGCCCAGGATGCTAAGGTCTCTCATCCCCAGCATCCTGCTGCTCTGCCACCCCTGAGCTCCTCTTGCCCAGGATATTTTGCTGCACCCGAGCAGCTGGGGCCCTGCTCCAGGGACAGGCAGGATCTCCCTGCAAGTGACAGCAGGTAACAACACACGTGAAGTGCGGACGGTACGGCCGGCGTGTGCTTGTAGGCAGCCACTCCCTGGGGTTCAGCTGTACTTCAGTGCTGCTCTAGGCCTGTCAGGAAAAAGCTGCATTGCTCTAAGTGTTGCTTCCAGGACCAGGCTAAATCCACAAGGCTGATTATTTTACAAATGCTCCAATAAAAAAAGATAGGAGATTACTGCAGCTTTCATTAGCCAAGGACAAATCTCAGCACCCCTAGGAGCACAGGGGTGGGTCTGGGGGAGGGGGACTGCCACTCCTGGCCGGGCTGGGTAGGTGAATAACCAGAATATCTTTGATCACTGGTGGCAGAAGTATTTGGCTGAGGTTACCAGCCAGCTGTTTCCCAGTGGGTGAGCACAAGGACTTGAAACAGGCATCAGCATCGCTGCTTCTCCCTTCTTATCCCAGAACCTCATGAGCAGAAGCCGTCCCAGATGGGAGAGGTGAATCCTCACGTGTGTACATGAACGGAGGAGGTAGCAATGCTGGGCTGCTCTACCCATATGTGGCAGGAGGCTGGGACATGAGTTCAGCCTGTAAGAGGCTGCCCATAAGAGTGAGAAAGCTCCTGGCTGGACTGCAGGTGGGTTCCCATCAGAGACAGGGGACAGAGCACGGCTGGGACCATCCTGCTCGGAAGGAGCTGCCCGCACACATCTCTCCTCCCTGGTCACCTTCCTGTAGGACACTTCCCAGCAGCCTCCCACTGCAGGGCAGGAGCATCCTGTGAAATGGGGACAGCAGACAGGTCTACACCATGGAGCAGAGCAATGGATGCAGGACTTGAGCTCCTCAGCCCTTGGCTGTGCCTTAAGGGTGGTGTGGTCAGGGTCATAGAATCATAGATTGCTTTCAGTTGGAGGGGACCTTTAGAGGCCATCCAGCCCACCCCCCCTGCAGTGAGCAGGGACACCTTCAGTCAGATCAGGCTGCTCACAGCCCCCTCCAACCTGGCCTGGAATGTTCCCAGGGATGGGGACTCCACCACCTCTCTGGGCAACCCGTGCCAGTGTTTCACTACCCTCATTGGAAAGAATTCCTTCCTTATAGCCAATCTAAACCTACCCTGGTTTAGTTTAAAACCATTACCCCTTGTCCTGTAACAACAGGCCCTCCTAAAAAGTCTGTCCCCATCTTTCTTATCAGCCCCCTTTAAGCCCTGCAAGGCCGCAATCAGCTCAGCCCGCAGCCTTCTCTTCTCCAGGCTGAACAACCCCAACTCTCTCAGCCCTGTCCTCATCGGAGAGGGGCTGCAGCCCTCGAATCATTTTTGTGGCCTCCTCTGGCCCTGCTCCAACAGGTCCCTGTCTGTCCTGTGCTGGGGACCCCTGAGCTGGACACAGGGCTCCGGAGGGGTCTCACCAGAGCAGAGCAGGGGAGCAGAATCCCCTCCCTTGCCCCTCTGGCCACGCTGCTGGGATGCAGCCCAGGACAGGGTTGGCTTCTGGGCTGCCAGCGCACGTTGCTGGCTCATGTCCAGCTTTCTGTCCATCAGCACCCCCAAGTCCCTCTCAGCAGGGCTGCTCTCAATGCCTTCACTCCCCAGCCTGTATTGATACCGGGGGTTGCCCCTGCCCAGGTGCAGGGGTTGTGGAACTCTGCATCCTTCAGGCAAGACGCGTGCTCAGGCACGGCAGGGAACTGCTTACCAGAGCAGCAAGTCCTGGACAAGAAGCTCTAAGAGGACACTCATGTGCCTGGAGCTGCTTAATTCAGGGCAGAAGCAGACGAAGGGCAATCCCAGGTGAGTGCTCCTGCAAGATGAAGCCCATGAGCCCTGGGAGGGAGCACCTGGACAAGGGGACACAGAGCTATGCCTCTGCACCAAATCCTACGCCTCTGCACCAAAACTATCCACTAAAACTCACAAGAGGCCAGTGAATCCATACAGGTGCCTAACACGTGGCTGATGATGGGATGAACCTGCTGGTGGAGACTCTTTCCACTTGCCAGCGTCTGCTCAGGACTGAGAATCTGAGGGAGGGCAGGGGCTGGAGCACAGAGGGGATGAGGAGAGGCTGGGAGAAGCAGCCCAAAGAAGAGAAGGTGAGGGGGAAGCTCAGGGCTGTACTCACCTACCAAATGGGAGGATGCAGAAAAGATGGGGCCAGACTCCCTTTGGAGGTGCATAAAGGTCAGACAAGAGGTGATGGGCACAACTGAAATGTGGGAAATCCCTGTAAGATAGTAGGAAAATGTTTCTCGTGGGGTTGTTCAGACACCAAAACAGGGAGCAGAGAGGTTGTGAGCTCTCCATCCTTAGTCCAAAAAACCTCCTGGACAAGGCTGTGAGCAACCTGACTCAACTATTGAGCCTGCTTTCAGCAGGGGGTTGGCCTCGCTATCTTCAGAGGTCCCTCTCAATCCAAATTCCTCTCAGGTAACGATATCAATCTGTGACGACCAATTGGGAGGCACATGGATCTTCCCTGCTAGCTCAGGAGGTGCTTTCTCCAGGCAGATATGGGATGATGCTGAGTTCCCGAGCCCCAGCAGCTACAGGCATACGCCAGACAACAGCTTTCCTGAAATGGCAGTGAGACCACACAGCAGTCACATGTGGCAAGTACAGACACTCGGAGCCCACGAGGTTTGAAACCCAGCATGTCCTGCAAGCAGACAGCTAGGCAGAAGATCCTACTGGAGATGGTTTTGCCAAAGCTGAGAATGGGGTTCTTACACCCCACCTAAGTGCCTGGCGCCAGCAAGGGCCTAGGGCAGGATGTTTATCAAAGCTGTGATCGAGCTCACAGTCCTGACTCTTCCTTCAGGGATGGAGAGAGATGACACCCATGTGTGGCCATGCTGCCCACAGGCCCCTTTGCTCCCACAACCACGCATATGACAGCGGGGCCAGGCACAGAAATCAACCCCATGCTGTCCAAGCAGGACCCCTGACTGGCACCATTTCAACCCAGCAAACCAAGAACGGGGAGAAAGCTTCGATTTAAACATGGAAATGCTCCAATCACCACACATGGCCTAGGGGAAGCAAGTATCGTTAACGAGGAGTATAATAGCCGGAGACTTCCACTCCGTATGGTGTTGGTGAAAACATTTAGACAGCCAGCAGCAAGCCTGAGATGAGTCACAGCAGCAACCAGTGCAGGGCTAAGTTTCCAGCGATTTATTTCATGATTAAAGTTGGGCAATTGATTGACAGGCCCCTGGGAGGGGGTCAGAGCTCTTCCTTGGGTTCCATCCCAAAAGGCCTTTAACTCAGCCATGTGCTTTTCTCTGCCACAGAAAGCAACATGGGCAGGGGGCATCCAGCCCATCAAAACCAGCCCTTGCTCCACCAGGTCGACAACGGGAGCGATGGTAACACACTGCCTGGCCCTGGGGCAGCCGTGCCAGGGTCCCTGCTACCCAAACTACCCAGCAGGAGGGACACGAGCCTCCAGGACTGCCAGCACATGGCTGAGCATGCTGGTCCCAGAGGACTGCATCGTACTCAGATGGGAGACATCACAGCTACGGGCATCCTGCAAACCACAGCACCACATCCCTGCCAGCATCCCAGCTGCCCCCTCCAGTAACCCAGGGAGAAACGTGCAGCCTCGGCCCATTGCAGCCCGGGGGATCTCTCTGGCTGTGTTTGTGCAGCCCTTGGCACAGTCAGCACCACTGGGGCCATGTTAGACAGCCATAAAAAAGACCAGAGTTCACAGGTGAGGCACACCGGGATGGCTTTATGGGGGTTATCACCCCGCTGTTGTGTGCACGCTCCCCTGGTCACCTCCTGGGCACAAGCAGGGCAAGAAGCTGAGCATGCTCAGCACCTCACAGGGTTGGCCTGAGGCTTCCTGGGATGGTGGTAAACAGCAGAGCAGCATTCAAAAACCAGACACCGAGCACTGCCATGTTCTCGCCCAGCCTGAGCCTCCCCCAGGAGCTGGGAGTTTACAGAACTGCACTGAACCAGCAAACATCGCAACCACCACAACTGCTCGCAGGCACCCGAGGGGGGGCGCCCGAGCCATACCCAGTACCCTGAGTCCAGCAAGTGTTTGACCCTTCCCTGGACCACCCTGATGTCACCGGGCTGCTGGGAGCAGGCGATCCAGGCAATAGAAGTGCTCCGACCCCCATCAAGGGCAGGGTCTCTGTGTAGACTCTTCCTGGGAAGGGGAGGTGGGGGTGAGGGGCAAAGGATACATATTGCTGTGCTGGAAAGCACAAAGGAGAAGGACTAGAACTTTGGGTCGCTCACCAGGGAGCTGAGCAGCCTCAAAGGCAGCACCCCCACAGCAGCACCAAGCAGGATGCTGCCCTGTGTTGCGTCCCTCCTTTCCTGCCTGGCGGCCTGTCCCTATCCCGCTGGGTGCAAGGGGCTGAGGGGGAGGAGAAAGCGATGGGGAAGGGAGAGGTCACGGCAGGGAGGCTGCATGAGCCTCCCCTCCCCAGGACATTGCCCACAGCCCAGCATTCGGCCCCTTCCTCCCACCCAACGGTTGGGGACTCTGCCCTGGACAATCCCCGTGGTCAGTGTGACCCCCTCCGCCCACCCCGTTTCGTACTGGGGAAAGTGGTCAGAGAGGGGAAAAGGCAGCTAAGGACCAGGTGGGCACCCCAGGCTCCTGGTCACAGCCATGCCCGCAGCCAGGCATGACAGCGCCATGGCTCCGTGTCTCCCGGGACAGCATCAGCCGGATGGCGGGCTGCATCCCTCCTTCCACCCGTTCATTGCCCCCGGCCATCCCTCCACCCTTCCATCCTTCTACCCCCCAGCCATCCTCCTTCCCTCCATCCTTCCACCCCCCAGCCATCCCTCCTCCCGTCCAGTCCCTTCTCTCCGTCCTTCCTCTCCTCCACCCATCCCTTCCCTCTTTCCATTCACTCCTCTCCCCATCCAGCCCTTCCCTCCCTCCTTCCCGCCCCCCTTCTGTCCTTCCCCCCTTCCATCTCCCCCCTTCTCCCCCATCCCTCTCCCCTCCATCCCCCCCCCTTCCCCCCGTCCATCTCTCCCCCATCCCCCTCCCCTCCATTCCCCCCTTCCCTCCGCCTCCCCCGCCCCCCCATCCCTCCTGCCCGGCGGCCGCGGCGCGGGGGCTCCGGCGGTGCCGGTACCGGTACGGGGAGCTCCGTTCTGTGGATGAAGCCGCCGATTCCCCGCCAGCTCCCGGGGCTCGGGTGCCCGGGGAGTCTCAGAGCCGCCGTGGGAGAGCGGGGGGGGAAAGTTCGGACGCGGGAGCGGCCCCGCCCGTCCCGGTCCCGCCGCGCTCACCTGGCCCCGCGCCGGCCGGCGGCCACCGGCTGGGCTCCAGCGATCCGTACCGGGGGGGGGCCCGGCTCCACTCCATGCCGCAGCCCGCCCGCTCCGCGCCCTCTGCCGGCCGCCGCCCCCGCCCAGCCCCGGCCCCGTCACCCGGGCATTCCCTGCCGCTCGGCACCGGCGGCCGCGTCGCCCCCCGCGCCCTCCCGGAACCCGCGGCGGCAGCGGGAAAAGCAGAGGCGGCACCGGCGGGGGGGTCGGGGGGGGCTTCCCGGCGGGCGCGTCCGGGCGGGCCCACGCGTGGCTCCGGGGGAGGCAGCCGGGTCTGGGGGGGCTGTGCGGGCCCGGGATGTGCTGGCGGTCAGGCAGGGCCCGCAGGCTACAGCGAGGAGGTGAGCAAGGAGAAACAGAATCACGGAATTGTTTGGGTTGGAAAAGCCCTTTAAGCTCACCAGCCCAACCGTTCCCCTAACCCTGCCATCCCACCACTAAGCCCTGGCCCTAAGCACCTCATCTGCCCGGCTGTTAAATACCCCCAGGGGTGGGGACTCAACCCCTTCCCTGGGCAGCCCTTTCCAGGGCTTGACAGCCCTTTCAGGGAAGAATTTTTTTCCAATGTCCAACCTAAACCTGCCCTGGCACAACTTGAGGCCATTTCCCCTCGTCCGTCCCATCACCCGTTCCCTGGGAGCAGAGCCCGACCCCCCGCCGGCTCCCCCCTCCTGTCAGGCAGTTGTAGGGAGCGATGAGGGCTCCCCTCAGCCTCCTCTGCTCCAGGCTGAACATCCCCAGCTCCCCCAGCCACTCCCCATCAGCCTTGGGCTCCAGACCCCTCCCCAGCTCCGTTGCCCTTCTCTGGACGCGCTCCAGCCCCTCCATGTCCTTCTTCTTCGATGGCTATGTGCTTTTCAGGAAAGACGGGCCTACGAGGCGAGGCGGTGGAGTCGCTCTTTATGTAAAACAGCAACTGGAATGTATAGAACTCTACCTGGGAGCGGATGAAGAACAAGTTGAAAGCTTGTGGGTGAAAATTAAGGGGCAGGCCAGCATGGGTGACACTGTGGTGGGTGTTTACTACAGGCCACCCAACCAGGATGAGGAAGTGGATGAGGCCTTCTATAGACAGCTAAATGTAGCCTCACAATCACAGGCCCTGGTTCTCATGGGAGACTTCAACTATCCGGATATCAACTGGAAGGACCACACGGCAAGGTGCGCACAGTCCAGGATGTTCCTGCAGAACATCGATGATAATTTTCTGACCCAGGTGGTGGAGGAGCCAACGAGAAATGGAGCGCTACTGGACCTTGTGCTGGCAAATAACGAGGAACTGGTTGAGGATGTGAAGGTAGGGGGCAGGCTTGGCTGCAGTGACCACGAGATGGTTGAGTTCCGGATTCTGAGAGGGGGAAGCAGAACAACAAGTAGGACTACCACATTGGACTTCAGGAGAGCTAACTTTGGCCTCTTCAGGGACCTACTTGGAAGAATTCCATGGGCTATGGCTCTCGAAGGTAGGGGAGTCCAAGAGAGCTGGCTGCTGTTTAAGCAGCTCTTCCTCCGTGCTCAGGATCGGTGCATCCCTGTGAGTAGGAAATCAAGTAAACGAGGTAAGAGGCCTGCATGGATGAACAAGGAGATTCTAGTGAAACTCAAAGAAAAGAGTAAGCTCCATGGGATGTGGAAAGAGGGTCAGGCCACTTGGGAGGCATACAGGAATGCTGCCAGAGCATGTAGGGAAGCAACTAGAAAGGCCAAAGCTCACCTAGAACTAAGTCTGGCAAAGGACATCAAGGACAACAAGAAGAGATTCTTCAAGTATGTCAGCAGTAAACGTAAGACTAGGGGTAATGTGGGACCGCTGATGAATGAAATGGGTGCCCTGGTGACAGAAGATACAGAGAAGGCGGAGCTACTGAATGCCTTCTTTGCTTCAGTCTTCACTGTCGAGGCTGGCCCTCAGGCTCTCCAGTCCTGGCAGGTAATCGAGCAAGTTTGGAGAAAGGATGACCTTCCCTCTGTTGAGGTGGATCAGGTTAGGGATCTCTTAAGGAAGCTGGACCCCCACAAGTCCATGGGCCCTGATGGAATGCACCCACGAGTGCTGAAGGAGCTGGCAGATGACATTGCTGAGCCGCTCTCCATCATTTATGAAAGGTCGTGGAGAACAGGGGAGGTGCCTGATGACTGGAAGATAGCCAATGTCACTCCAGTCTTCAAAAAGGGCAAGAAGGAGGACCCAGGGAACTACAGGCCGGTTAGTCTCACCTCTGTCCCTGGAAAGGTGATGGAACAACTCATTCTGAGTGTCTTCTCTAAGCAAGTGGATGGAAAAAAGATCATCAGGACTACCCAGCATGGATTCACCAAGGGGAAATCATGCCTGACCAATCTGATAGCCTTTTATGATGGCATGACCGGCTGGGTAGATGAGGGGAGAGCTGTGGATGTTGTATACCTCGACTTCAGCAAGGCTTTTGACACTGTCTCCCATAACATTCTCATAGGGAAGCTCAGGAAGTATAGGTTGGATGAGTGGACAGTGAGGTGGATTGGGAACTGGTTGAATGACAGGGCTCAGAGGGTTCTGATCGGCGGGGCAGAGTCCAGTTGGAGGCCGGTAGCTAGTGGAGTTCCCCAGGGCTCAGTACTCGGCCCAGTCTTGTTCAACTTGTTCATCAATGACCTGGACGAGGGGACAGAGTGCACCATCAGCAAGTTCGCTGATGACACAAAACTGGGAGGAGTGGCTGATACGCCGGAAGGCTGTGCTGCCATTCAGCGGGACCTGGACAGGCTGGAGAGCTGGGCAGAGAGGAACCTGATGAAGTTCAACAAGGGCAAGTGCCGAGTGCTGCACCTGGGGAGGTCGAACCCCATGCACCAGTACAGGCTGGGGGCTGACCTGCTGGGAAGCAGCTCTGCCGAGAGGGACCTGGGAGTCCTGGTGGACGACAAGCTGACCATGAGCCAGCAGTGTGCCCTTGTTGCCAAGAAGGCCAATGGAATCCTGGGGTGTATTAAGAGGAGTGTGGCCAGCAGGTCGAGGGAGGTTCTCCTCCCCCTCTACTCTGCCCTGGTGAGACCCCACCTGGAGTACTGTGTCCAGTTCTGGGCTCCCCAGTTCAAGAAAGATGAGGAACTCCTAGAGAGAGTCCAGAGGAGGGCAACGAGGATGATAAAGGGACTGGAGCATCTCCCCTACGAGGAAAGGCTGAGAGAGTTGGGCTTGTTCAGCCTGAAGAAGAGGAGACTGAGAGGGGATCTCATCAACACCTACAAATATCTTAAGGGCGGAAGTCAAGAGGACAGAAGCAGTCTGTTTACAGTGGTGTCCAGCAACAGGACTAGGGGCAACGGGTGCAAACTGAAATATAAGAGGTTTCAGTTGAATAGGAGGAAAAACTTCTTTACTCTAAGGGTGACAGAGCACTGGAACAGGCTGCCCAGGGGAGTTGTGGAGTCTCCTTCTCTGGAGACATTCAAGGCCCGCCTGGACGAAGTCCTGTCTAGCATGCTCTAGGTGAACCTGCTTTAGCAGGGGGGTTGGACTAGATGATCTCCCGAGGTCCCTTCCAACCCTTGCAATTCTGTGATTCTGTGATTCTTTTTGAGGGGCGGCCTCACCAGCGCCCAGCACAGGGGCACCACGGTCACTGCCCTGCTCCTGCTGGCCACACCACTCCTGATACAAGCCAGGATGCCATTGGCCCTCTTGGCCACCTGAGCACACTGCTGGCTCATATTCAGCCGCCTGTCGACCAACACCCCCAGGTCCCTCTCTGCCAGGCAGCTTTCTAGCCGCTCTTCCCCACGCCTATAATGTTGTGTGGGGTTGTTGTGACCCCAGTGCAGGACCCGGCCCTTGGCCTTGTTGAACCTCACACAATTGGCCTGGGCCCATAGATCCAGCCTGGCCAGGTCCCTCTGCAGAGCCCTCCTCCCCTCCAGCAGATCTTCCCAATGGAAAAAACACAACAGCAAGTGTTTAAAAAAAAGTTCAAAGGTGCGTGTTGGCCTGAAAATCAGAGGTTGGTTGGTAGCACCTGGGCAGCACCCACAGCAATGGGGATCTCGGTGATGAGAGCTGCCCCTCTGCTCCCTCCGGCCAGGCTCTCCTGTGGGACACAGCAATGACCAGTCCCACCATCCTGAAGGCTTGTCCCAGCAAACTGGAACGGAACAGGTGAGGGTGGGGTTTTGCTCGCAGGGTTTTACACCTTTCATTCACGGATACCAGAAGCGCTTACTCCACTGGGGGTTCACAACCTGCTGTCCTCCATGGAGGCACACACCTCAGCACCACCTTCCCCAGAACACCCAGAGGGGACACTCCTTCTCTGCTAGGACATGCCTGCAGGCAGCACTGATGTCCCCACGCTGGCTTTGTGCAAGAGCAGAGGTCCAAGGTGAGGGGGATGCTGGGCTCGGGAACACACCACCTTCACGAGGGGGCTCAGGGACACCTTCCAGCACATTTTGGGAAGTGCCACACAAAATCACTGGGCTGGAGAGCAGCAGGGGTGACAGTGGTGGAGAGGTGAGGGCCAGGGGTTCTGCCCTCTCATCCTGCCACCAGCTCTGGCTGGCAGAGATGCTGCTGGAAGTTGATAGTCAATGCAATAAAATATCAGGGAGCAAAAGAGAGGCCCGGCAACATAGGGATGGGTCTGGCGCATCACCCCCTGCAGAGAAATACCAGAGCATGGCATCTGCCATCAGTACCTTGCAGCGTCCTCATCATAGCTGCTCCCATCCCCAGTGAAACAAGCTGCCGAGCTAATCCGTAGGAAACGTCCTTACTAGAACAGACACAGATCTGAGCAAAATCTTGGAATTCCCATCTCCAAAAACCAGAGAGGAGCTGCTGACTTTTGATCTGCTCCAGTGTTTTAAAGCAGAACATGTGCGAGGGAGACGGTGCTTTATTCATGGAGGATAACTGTGGCACATAAACAGAATGAGGACACAAAAATTAAAAGTCTATGGATTAAAAAAAAAAAAAGTAAAAAAAAAAGAAAGGCCATGGGTGCTGCTGCTCGGGGTTAGAAATGCAGCAGCAGTGTCCGCGAGCCAGTGAACTGCGAGCAGTCGCAGCAGCACCTCAGTCTGGCAACCCCCGAAAATGCAGAAGCACCCCTGGGACAGGAGCAACACAAAGCCAGAAGGCCACAGAAGTGCGCTGTAACCCACCCCGGGGCTGAAACGGTGTGTCTGGAAAAATACAACGTTCACTATTTGGAGGAATTGTTCAGGAGTGCCCTAGGTTTTGTAAGGCAGCTGCACTGCAATTTTCACAGTTCAACAGGCAAAGCCCAGCTGAGGGACACAGCGACTTCAGGATTTTGTGGTTTGGTTGTTTTAATGTGAAAGGTGAGAACAGCCACTGACTGGCTGTTCCTCGGCTCGATAAATGATGAGCATCCGCCACCCCTGGGATTGGTAGCTCAGGTCTGAAGTGACTCGCCTTGCTTTGCTTGCTCCACAATGCAGAGAAAATGAATGCGTAAATATTTTAATCAGTTCTTCAGTCAAATACCCTACAGGGTTACTTTGGCCACTGTGGGCTGCAACTTGAATTCAACACATTCTATAGGCTCGCTTTATTCTTAATAAAACCCACAGGATTAAATCAAACACTCCAGAGTCATACACAGAGTTACATCCCATTAATGCATGCTATTTGGTCTGCTGTACTGAATGTCATCACAATGTGCAAATCTGTTTTGCAGTGGTAAATGCAAATCCAGTGCACCAGACGGTACAGAAGCAGCTGTTGTGCCCTGCGCAAACTGCCCGACAGGGAGCCCTGTGGTTCGTCCTTCACCCAGGTATGCTTGGCATCCTCGAATGCACGGATGAGAAGGTTTTAAGGGGTCTTTGAAGTGACTTTCACATGAGAGAAGAGTTGCTAGCAGGAATGCTGTTGGGGCACTAGCAGAATATTTCTTAAAAGCTCTAATATTTCCCCGTATACAGTCACTTTTGTAGAAATCAAGCACCTACACAACAGAAAGTAGCAGCTTCTCAACAGATCAGCCAGTACCATGCAACAGTAATACAATCTCCCAGGCTCTTGAGAGGTGCTGGAAAATACAAAGAGAATTAAAATGCAGCTTGGAGAGCATTAGGATGGACATGGTCACTTGAAGCTCTTTAAAGAAACCACCTGAGTAGGCAACAGCAAACAACAGGCACCGCTAAGGCACATCCAGCAAATTCCGAGCCTTCAGAAACGCTTCCAAGGTGATGCTCCCAGGGCCCCTTGCTGCCCATTCAATTAGGTGCACCTTGGTGACAGAAGGGAGCTGAGTATTTTCATTTGTCACTTGTTGAGGAAGGACTGCAGTTACCTGAATGCCTATTCCTGCGGAGGGATGCACATGCCAGAATCAGTGGAGTTATTTAATAAGTTTATTTTCCTTAGGATTCATCAAAAAATCAGGTTCATGTTTCTCAAGTCATGCTTTGAACTTTAACGTTATTTCAGCATGTGATTGTGTTTCCTGGCTCAAAACTCCTTTTACAAACAATAAGAACCCTGTGTTAACGCAAGCCTGCTATTTTCGATGGTGTTACTACCTCCAGAGTTCCGACTTTCCTGTCTGATTAGAGGTGGAAATGTTTTTGCAGTTTCAGAAATGAAGCCGTGTTACCAACAACTTCCCCGCCTGCTGTGCTGGCAAGGCCGTGATAAGATAGCTACATTTTCTGTTCCTTGATTTCTTCAGGCAAGACTTCTAAATATTAAGGGTGAAGCAAAGGTTAGTTTTAAAGTTGCCTCATACTCACCTCTACATTCAGGTTCACGGTTTTATGGTCTCAACACGCACAATTTAAAGTAAAAAATTACCCTTGGCCAGATAAGTAATTTATTCGTTACAGCAAAACCAGGCCCTGGGGAGAAACCACGCAGCAAACAAATGTATCTGTTCCCTGAGAAACGTACAGTCTAAATTAGCAGATTCCTTTACATGGCTCCCTCTTGATAAATACAGTGATACAGATGCCAAGCGGGAGTGTCAAGATATTTCAAAATAGACTGTTTTTTTCCCCCTGCATTACTACTACTTAGTGCTAACTCCAGCAGTGGTGAGGAGCTGCCTAATACTTTTAAGAAGTCTATAAGGGACCCATATTATAAAGGCAGAGAATTTCGATATCATACTGTAATCCCGATTCAGCTAAGAGTTCAAATCAGAGTGGGAATGTCCTGTCTGTAGTTTAAAGATGAACAAAACAAGGAAAACCGAAAGCAGCGGTGCCTTAGAGGCACTACACCCTGCCATGGAGGGAAAGGCAAGTCAAGAGCTCTTGCTTTTAAGATTCAGAACATGCAGACGAACCCCACAGCTCTCAAAAGCATCACTCTCCCCTTCTTGTGAAACTGCAGCTAAATGGGCTTACCTTAAATGGACCGTATCTACGATTTTGGGCCATGACTCATTGCAAAAATACAAAAACCCGTCTGTGAATTCACCGGGGCAGATTTCACTACAGTCCACAAAGAAACGCGCTGTGGTCGCTTGCTGAATTACAGAAATCTTTGGAGAATGTTGGAAAGGCTCTTATTATGCTGTTCAGATCCAACCAAAAAATGCACATTTAGAGATCAGGGCCCACTGCACTTTACCTAATCCCATGTTCCGAAAGCGCCACACTATTTAAGTCAATTGCTGACGTGAGGTGCACGCAGAGAGAAGCTGAAGGAAACATCTGCAGTATCACCTCATAAAATAACTGCCAGAAAGAGAGAACCTGCATTTTTCGTTCCCTTATAACTTGGGAATGAATTTTTAAAAAGTAAGATAAGGTGTCTGATGCAATGAGTTACTCAGATGCCAGTTCAGCTGCATCAGCTGTCTACCGAAACTATCTGCAGGGCCTGTAAGCTGTTTCACGATAAGCAAAGGGGCCTTTATTATTTTTTGGCAAATGATGTCTCACCTAATGGAAGTGATTGACTCAGATCCTTTTAAACCTCTCACAAAGTACACATACATTGGGCTATGTGTGAAATTTTAAATCTTAAGAGCTACTAAGACCGTCATTGTGAGGAACCTGTTCCTCAACGCCAGCTATGGTTGGCCTCCTGAGCTCAGTTAAACCTAATTGTGTTCAGAGAAGGACGCAGCTCAACTTAGACCCTGGACTGGCACCAAAGGGCAAAAAAAGAAAAGTATTTTTACATATAAGCCTCTGAAATTTGCTTAAAGTTCACTTTGAAGTAGCCAAACAGTAAAACCTTATGTGATTTTTTATAGTCACTTTTAACCTTACAATTGCTGTTTAAGAACAAAAACTCCAATAGAAATTTCAACATCATTTTTTCTGGGCAAATATTTGCAAAGTAATGCAAAAATAACTGCTGATGTGGTTGGAAAGACATCACAAGAATTTTCCCCAAAGGCAGTTTGGTTCTTCTCAGTTACATCTTACTCCCGGTGGCATTAAATGCCTCAGCATGTTCTTACTTCTGCAAGAACAACAAAGCCATGCTCAGAGAGAGGAAGTCTCACACAGAACCGTTTAAGCCCACCTCCCTTCTCACGCTTTTGGCTTGCAGGGTCTGTGACCATCAGAGAAGAGGCTGAGTCACCAATGTAGAGCACAGAAACTGCACAAACCCCAGTGGAAAATGATTTAACCAAATTGGTGCAACTTCTTCAGCGAATGAGCCCTCTGCCATGTCCACTGCCATAGTGGTTTGTAATTCAAAACGTATTGCAAACCATATAAACATGATTCTCCCCTGAATCAGCATCAAATGAGTTTATTGGATTAATAACTTCTAAAAAAAATCTTATTATGCAAGTCTGTTACACTGAAGTTAAGCTTTGGGCCATACCTTAAATCCTCTGCGTTCGTAGCGGCAATGGCTGGGCACATCTCAACATCCACAGCCGAAATGACCACGGAGGTGAGAGCCCTGGGGTGTCACACCACAGCTCTGCCAGCAGCCCTTATCACCCCTCCGCCACGGTCACAGGATGGATTGCACAAGCACTTTTCATTTCAAGGTTTCTCTTTGCAAAACTGGAATTAGAGCAGCTGATTTTGTGCTGAAGCAGACAGAAAGAGCACGAATCCCCCTTTGAATGGGCTTCAGACAAGGGCAGTCACTTCCAGCTAAAGAAGCACCCACATTTTAAACCATTGCAGCTTATTTCTGCAGTGTTCATCTCGCAGAAGCAGTGCTGCCTCTATGATGTGCTTCTTGCAGTTATGTTACTCACAGTTGAAGTCAGGTACTCTGTTAACAAGTAATTAGAGTTCCTGAGGTATTATATGATAATAAGGCTGGGATAGATTCTTGACGCTAAAATTGTTCTCAACTTGAGTTTGAATCCCTGGGAGAACGTAACATCTCAATAAAAAGTTCCAGCTATTCTTGGCATGAGGACAATTCTATCTATAGAGTCATTCTAGTAGAGTATCTGTATGGCATAGTGGATTTGTGCCAGGAAAAGAGCACGCTAATTACCCGGAAAGCATGTGATGTACAGATAATCTGGAATCGATGCATACAAAGATTATCCTCAATAGCATTGCTTTTCCTTGTCTCCAACCACTTTCTACTGGGCCCAGAACGCAGCGAGGTGACAGATTGCAACACCCTTTGCATATTACATGTTAAATATGCATTTAAAGAAATATTCTGCTTTTTGCAGCTGCCTGCCTCGCAGCTTGTACAACGCTAGGAAGACATTATTAAAATCTATCCCTCTGCAAAGGAATGATGTAGGAAGCACCTAATAAACTGACCTCAGCTTTTGATGGTAACTGAAAGGACTGTAAGGCTCAAAGCTTCCCCACCAGCCCCATTTAAGGTCTGATACAGATCTTTTAATACGATCAGACCACCAATTTTTCATTTATAAGCAAATCTTATCTCTTGAAGAGGTGTGGACATCTGTGTGCTTATGAGGTTAAGGCAAGGCAGATAAGGCAGCTTGAGGATCCTTCTGGACTTAGCAGGCCCTGTTCAGGACACAGATTTAGTTCTAAATAGGAAACATGAGAAGAGGGCTGCCCTCAGGCCAGACTGACCCAGGGAGGATCACCAGCTTCAACCAGATCGACTCAGCCAGCACCAAGTTCCTTCTGAACAAATAGCGCCCTACGCTCACCGAAGTTGCTCAGATCCGGAGGGCAGACTGCTTCCTCATCAGCCTGAACATGGGGTGCCACCTTTGGTAAATAAACACAAGGAAATCCACAGGCTGTTCTGCTGAATCTGGACAGCCAGCAGGCCCTGACTGCGAGCAGACGTGGTGGCTTTTTCCAACAGATGCCAATGCAGAAGCATACTTAACCCCCATAACCTGAGAAGACAGACAGTCTGTAGCAAAACGGGTTTTTAAAAACCAAAGCAGAGCAAATGAACCATTTTTTTTTATTCACATCCCTTATTCATCAGAAGGATTCCACAGACATAGCACCTTGAAAAAGTTTAGCGTGCCATTAGCATTACAGTGTTTTTCAGTCAACTGTGTCAAAGTACAGGCCACAGCTTTCACTCACAGTTTCCACAGCATCAGCTCTGGGGAACGAGAATTCCATTCATGTTTGCTTTTTGACTGAAAACTTAGCTACATTCATTTCAACAAATGTATACCTGAAATACCTTGGTATGATTTGGAAGAAAAATCATTGTTAGAAAGGAGAATTACTACAAGAGCGCTATAAATTAATAAAAACATTTATAAAAAATTTAAAATAAAAATCTGCCCTGTCAGATATATATTTAGCACATTAGAATTAACAGTAATTTCCAGGCACCCTCATCATACCGCATTACCACTCCACCCCCTACATTCAAGTATAGATTAGTTGATCCCATGCTGTTGTGACCAATTCCTATTAAAGCTTTCATCCTTCATGGCTTTTACCAGCCAGTCCCTCTCGTTCTCCTCGTCGGAGTCGCTCATGTCACTGGAATCAGCAGCCAGGAGACGAGAATAATTAATTTTTTTCTGCTGTGGCAATTTAGATTGGACAATTAAGAACAAGAAGAGCCACAGTACCAGGCACACGCAGCATGCCCTGTACAGAACTGCCAGGCCAAAGTACTTCACGACAAATCCTCCTGCAAAACTGCCCAAGCTTGCTCCACCACCATAGCAGAGGCCCTGGAGAACAGCGTGCAGGGACCTCTCCATGCCTGGAGTGGCTATGTCATCCATCGCCGTGTTAACCACCCACCACAAAGCCCCACTACTGAAGGCGGATAAAATCTGGATAAGGAGAACCGACCATGCAGTCCACAAGAAGGAGTAGCACAGAAGCTGCACTGCCAGGAGGCTCAGACTGACCGCAACAATTTTGCTGCTCGATAAAGTCCTCAGCAACTTCCCTTTGAAGAAATAAAGCATGATTTCAGCAAGCAGCCCAACAGCCACAGAGAGCCCCATGTACAGCTCACTGCTGCCTCGGTCCTCCATCTGCCAGAAGAGAAAGTTGTGCACCGCAGACCAAGACATGCCGGTGAGGAAGATGGTGACGGCATACAGGATTGCTCGGCCGTCGCTCCACAGCAGGGCCAGGGCTTTGGCGGTTTTGTTAACACGGTCAGTTTTCTTGGGAACATGAACAGGAAAAAAGACACTGACAAGCAATGAGAGCATTATCAGGAGGGCATAGCCATAGAAATGGACAGCGAGGCGGGTGACTGTACCGCTGAGGAAGCAATTCAGTTGATCCACCAATACGGCAACGCTGCAGGCGCCTACAGATGCACCCAGGTAACTCCAAATCCACAGCTTGCCATACCTGTCAGTCGCGTCAACGAAGTCGAGATATTCATAGAGACTCTCATCCACTGTCCATTTGAGAGAAGTAGCCAACAGCTCCCAAAGCATGACAGCACTCAGTACCATTAGAAAAATCTGATGCTCTCTGTCCTGAAAGATGTTTTGCACTGCCTCCAAGCTGACATCTACAGCCTGTTCGTGGTGGTCTGAAGGGTTTCCAGGCACGTAAGCATCTCCAACAGCAGGAAGAGTTGTTTTAAACAAAGAGAGCTCATTATTTTCAGTAGTATAAAGGCTTTCTTCAGCATTATCAGCAAGATCTATTGCAGCAGAACCCAGACTGCTCGTTTCCTTCTCGCGTCCACCTAAGGGAGGTCTGTAGGAAGCCGGCATTTCTGGTTCATGCGTCTCCCAGTTAACTGCTTTCACAGATGTTGTCCAGCCAGAGGGACCGTCCAAGTAGCCATTGGCCTCCGTATCACCTTCACCAACACCTCTGCCTTTTTTTTCAAGCGTATCTGTCTGGCCAAATAACACCTGGAAGGCTGAACCAGTTAGTATTGCCTTTCTGCTTGCTATTAAAATGTCAGCAGTTGTTTCCAGCCTTTCTTCTGACATAGCTTTTGCGTTCATAATGGCACTCGTGCTTAAAGCACCATAGCTGCTCGTGGCCGGGCCGGGCACGGTGGTGGCGGCCCCTCGGTCACCCGGCTGCCAGCTGGCGTTACAGTACTTGTACCCCGCGTCCCGGTCGGCGGGCGGGATGAGGGTGAGCAGCAGGCTGGCCCCCGCCGAGCCCAGCAAGGAGCTGGCAACCAGAAGGCGCCGCTTCCTGCGGCCCTGGGGGCAGCGGGAGCAGAGGGGAGCCCAGAGAGCCGCCGCCAGGTGCCGGGCTCCGGCTACGACGCCCACCAGCGGGGCGGACAGCCCCAGGTGCCGGAGGTAGAGCGTCAGGAACGGGGCCACGCAGGCCCTGCCCGCGCCCTGCAGGACACGGAAGAGGCCGGAGAGGGCCAGGGCCCGGCCGACGTCCCAGCGCTCGCTCATGGCGCCGCCGCATGCTCCTCCCGCCGGCACCGGCGAGGCGGCCGCGCACCTCCAGGCGCCCCGACCCCGACCCCCGGCCCGCGGTGGCCGTACCTCAGCGCCCGGGCCGCCGCCGCCGCCACCCGCCCCGGCCCGCACCTGCCGCGCCCGCGGGGCCGCGCCCCGGGCCCGCCCCGTTGCCAGGAGACGGCGGGCAGCGGGGCGGACAGCGCCGCCTGCCGGCCGGGAGGGGAAGCACCGCCGCCCGCCCCGTTCCCGCGCCGCCCGTTTGTGCAGGGGGAGGCGGCGGCGGTGACTCGTGCAGGGTGCCAGACCTGGCAGGACGCGACCAGGACCGTGGGGTGACAGCAGGCCACCACGCAGGGACACACGCAGACTCGGGCCAAGCCAGCTCAGCACCAGCCACCATCCTCCAGAGAGCTGCTTGTGTCTCTGCTCGGCATGGAGCTGGGCACGCAGAAAGAGCTGGGGGGATTTTGGTATAACAAAGATAAGCGTGATATAATGGCTTAAATAAATGTGTTATGAGGGATTTTGAAAGGCCGGGAGTCTCTCCAAAGAGCGTGAGGGAGGTGGGGAATCCTGGCAGGTAAAACCCCTAACACAGCTGTGCCAGGACCTCCAGGCTCTGTTAGCTATGCACACACCCTGTGCTCAGGTTTCCTGGGCTCTCCCAGGCCCCAGGCAATCGTGTCCACCCTTATCCCCTTGAGGTCATAGAATCATAGAATCACCAAGCCCAACCGTTACCCTAACCCTGCCATCCCACCACTAAACCCTGGCCCTAAGCACCTCCTCTGCCCGGCTGTTAAATACCCCCAGGGGTGGGGACTCAACCCCTTCCCTGGGCAGACCCTGCCAGTGCTTGACAGCCCTTTCAGGGAAGAATTTTTTCCCAATGTCCAACCTAAACCTGCCCTGGCACAACTTGAGGCCATTTCCCCTCGTCCGTCCCATCACCCGTTCCCTGGGAGCAGAGCCCAACCCCCCGCTGGCTCCCCCCTCCTGTCAGGCAGTTGTAGGGAGCGATAAGGGTTCCCCTCAGCCTCCTCTTCTCCGGGCTGAACACCCCCAGCTCCCCCAGCTGCTCCCCATCAGCCTTGGGCTCCAGATCCATGTCCCCCTGCTGCGTTTCTCCAGACCCTATGCAGAAGATGGAGCAGCCCTGAAGCCAGAAGTTCCTGAACACTGTCCCTGTACCGCTCTGCATCCCTGATGCTCTGTGATCTGCATTAGCTGCCTGTGG
This sequence comes from Butorides virescens, assembly GCA_017310255.1. Lineage (NCBI taxonomy): Eukaryota > Metazoa > Chordata > Aves > Pelecaniformes > Ardeidae > Butorides > Butorides virescens. The sequence continues at coordinate 16,124 of JADKXX010007039.1, read as the reverse complement.
TTTCAAGGGGTAAATAAAAGAACCTGTGAAATTCTCTTTCTCACAGCCATGCTAATTCATTAACACGAGTTCACGAACTGTTCCTGTTCTATCAATGAGCAGCTCCTGCGGTCAGCTTGGAGAAAGCCAGCATTTCACCCCTTTCCCAGCCCATGTCTATGTGTGCTGGGTCAAGCACTGGCCCCGCTAAGGGAATGGGTTGCTCTGAAGTGACAGACTTTGAGGGGACCAGGGGAATCAAGAGGCAGTGGGCATGGGGGCTTCCAAATGGGGGCAGTGGGCTCCTGCTTCCAAATTTCTGCAATTCAACGATTTCTGCCACCCCTTCACAAAGGAGTTCTTTGGCCATAAAGTCTCTCTCTGCATAACATAGCATGTAGCCCCAAGGTGAGGAGGAGAAAAAATCAGCCACAGGGGGCCAAACAACACTGATGTTTTTCTATTCCTACCAGCTTATTCCCCACCCAACAGGCCACATTGCCCAACAGGCAAACATTAAAAAAAACAACCAAACTGATGGTTTCTGCTGTTTTTTTTCTTCCTTTGTTTTTTTTTTAATTGGCATGGAAAGGATTGCACCTTCTGATACAGATCATCTCTGACACCTATACAAATAACTTATAATCCATCTACATCATTTACAACTGTACAGAGTAAACTCTGGACACCACAGACCATGCTCCAACCTAGCACCTGGTCTCTTGGCTTTGTAAGCATTTGGCCAGAGTACGTGAACCCCCTAATGAAGCCCCAAGGACGCAGAGGTGTTAAGAGCCATGGGTCACCCCTTGAACCCCCCATTACCCTATGCAGGAGCTGATAGAGGAGAACAGCCGGTGAGGAGTTGTTTCTGAGCCTCCTGTCTAACTTCAGCTTCCTTCAGGGCCAAAATGCTTGCTGTCTGAGCCTGGCCTTGGTGGGCACCGACAATTTTTTATCTGTGAGCAAATGGAGGTGAACAACAGTACTGAAGAACCGAACGCCATTGCTGAGGTTCTTCAGCTTTGTGACTCCTACGAGGGGATGTTAAGGCTCAGGGACCATGCGTGGCTCAGCCGGGAGTGAGGGGCTACATCTGCCAGCATTTCATGGTGTCTTCCTTAGGACATGGTCATGTTGCTGTTGCCCAGCATGATCCTTCAACTGTTGGTTTGGTTTGGGATTAAATATTCTTGGGACCTGGAGGCTTTTTATACTGCTAAATAATCCATGACCTGCCGAAATCTCTGGAGCTGCTCTGCCCCTGGTAGTGTGCTTCAGTGGTTGTTTCAGACTGGATGGTACATTCAAAGTGAGATGAACAAACCTTTAGCTTTGGGAAGCAAAAATGCCTGCTGTGCCGGGTGACAGTGCAGGACAGGAGCAGGAATACGGCAACCCTGTGCCTTCTGGCAAAGAGAGGGACCAGGGAGGTCTGAGGGTTGAACCCCCAAAGCCTTGTGCCCATGGCAAGAGACACAGGGAAGATTTCTATGGGGCCTAACCAGACAAGACAACCCACAAGCTAGGAGCAGTTCTGTGGAAGGGAAAATCCTCTCCAGTACCCATACTGGGGTACCTGGAGGTGGGCTCCTTGTTCCAGGTGTGGGTGGTTAAACAGAAGTGACTTTCCAGAGATGCAGCTCCCCTGGGCCAGGCAGACCTGGCACGGATGGGACAGAGGGGTGGGTTTGTCCCCAGCCATCGGGGCTAACACAGGTGTTTGCCAATGCCACTGCAGCTGGGTCAGCATCACCCTGTAGCAGAGAGCTGGCTGCAGGGACTCTGCATCGGTGACAGCCAGAGATGACTGGGAATAGCTGCTATGCACATATACAAAGCCAAAGGACACTTTCTTTGGGCTGCTGATCTAAGCAAGCACCCCTGAGTGAAGTCAACCCAGGTAACGAGTTATCTGGGCACCAAGAGAATAAAAAAACGATAGTGTCATAGAAGGAATGCCCCCAAATTCCCTTCAACGTGAATTTAGGGAAGACTCTCCGGAGACACCCCAGAAACCACAGATCACATCCAGAAAGTCAATAAATACACACCGTGTTTCTTCCATTATTTCAGTCAGCCACAAACTGGAATGAAGACAGGGTCCTCCCACACGATCAGCCTTACCACCGGCATAGACTGAACCTGGGTGGAAGCAGGAGCCGTGCTGTCACTGCTCAGCCTGGCCCATCTGCAAGCCAGAGGAGGGTTTCTATGCTGTGGTAGCAGCAGAGGAAAGGAGTGAAGAAGTCTTGCAGGCATCCTGTCCATCCATCGTTCCCAGAAACACTGCTCTGCTCTTCTATGTCTCTTACCCGCGCAGCAGACAGAACCCAAACCAGGCAGACTGGAATGCAGAGCTATTGCTGATTGACCTCACGGAGGAGGTGTGCTGCTGCTGGGGTTATAGGTTGCTGTTCCTGGGGTGTACAACTGGAGGAATGCAACCGGTGCTCATGAGGCTCCAGACCGGACATGGAGAGGTCGCATAGTGAAGCCACAGCAAAATCCCAGGCAGACTCAAAGGTACAGCTCAGATGTCAAAGAGCTGTTGTGCAGCCTCCATTGCCTGCGAAGGTTTCTTCTTCAAGCAGATCTACACCTGTCACAGCTGAGCATATCCCACAGCACTACCTTGGCAGCCTGAGCTCTTCTTGCCCTGTTCATTGCTGCCAAATATTGCACTGGATTTCCCACGTCCCTGTTTCACACCATTCATCGTTACTCTGTGTGGCCCCTTTGAAACAACAGGAGGTTTTCCACTGGCTCCCGCAGAAGCTGCGTTAAACACACACGCTCTCCCAGTCGTGGTCAGGCTTACAATGAGGTTTCCCAAATCAGCCAGGGGAATAATTGCTGGTTCACCCAAATACATTGCTCTGTGCCAGAATGAAGAGTTTGCTGTGCAGAACAGACCCTGATCCCCTGCCGGGCCCTGAGACATCACCGTAATAAATATTATTGATACCAACTGCTCTGTCACCCACAAGCACAGCAAGTGCCATCACCTTAGCTGTATTTTCTCCAGTCTTCCTGAAATGAAGAAGCTCAAAGTTTTTCCCTGACTTGTGCAAAAGGTTAAAAGTCAGTTCTTCAGCAGTGCTCTGCCCCTCAGCAGGAGGGGTTCGCTGTGGCCATCGCTGCTGCTCAACAAGGCCTGGCTGTCCTCCCTGAGCTCTACCCACCTCTGCTGTTGTAGCTTTTTACACAGTAACTGTTGTAAAATCACTGTTGGTGGCTTTTAGTGTGTTTTCTTTTTCCATCTCCTCCGTGATGACCCGATGTCACATCTCTCACACCAGCTTTTTCTCGTTTTCTTCATTGGATGATGCCTGCAAATGTGTTGATAGGCAACAGCAGAGACTTGGGCATGTATTTCACAAGCCCCACATCTTCTGTTTCATGCAGGCTGAATTTCATTGTCCTCGTCTTTTGCAAGCAGTAGCTGGGTTCTAGGCAAGGAGACACCTCCACGCTGCAAGAGCACAAGAACATATTTACTACATGAGCAAATCTGCCCTGAGGGCCAGAGTCCGATCTCACCCCAAACATCAGGGCTCTCCACCAGCTGCTGGGGGAGGGCTGTTGCACTGAGACATGCAGCTGCTTTTACGCTTTTTCAACTGATTTCTATTAGTGTTTGACCACAAAAGCGGTGTCCTTAGCCTAGCTTTGTTAGATTCTCAGAAATGTATGTTCCACATGGCTCAGACCACACACCACAGACCTTGTCTGTTCACTTCCAACACATCATTTGTCACTACAGCTACTACCAGCACATCGATCCCTGCTGTTTCACAGGGCTGAATTCTCTCCCTGTACCATGTTCAGCAACCCTACCCTGGGCTGCATCCCCCGCACCGTGGCCAGCAGGGCAAGGGAGGGGATTCTGCCCCCCTACTCTGCTCTGGTGAGACCCCCCTGGAGCCCTGCGTCCAGCTCAGGGGTCCCCAGCACAAGAAGGACAGGGACCTGTTGGAGCAGGGCCAGAGGAGGCCACAAAAATGATCCGAGGGCTGGAGCCCCTCTCCTGTGGGGACAGGCTGGGAGAGTTGGGGTTGTTCAGCCTGGAGAAGAGAAGGCTGCGGGCTGAGCTGATTACGGCCTTTCAATACCTAAAGGGGGCCCATAGGAAAGATGGGGACAGACTTTTTAGCAGGGCCAGCTGTGACAGGACAAGGGGTAATGATTTTAAACTAAACCAGGGTAGATTTAGATTGGCTATAAGGAAGGAATTCTTTCCAATGAGGGTGGTGAAACACTGGCACGGGTTGCCCAGAGAGGTGGTGGAGGCCCCATCCCTGGGAACATTCCAGGCCAGGTTGGGGGGGGGCTGTGAGCAGCCTGATCTGGTTGAAGGTGTCCCTGCTCCCTGCAGGGGGGGTGGGCTGGATGGCCTCTAAAGGTCCCCTCCAACCCAAACCATTCTCTGATTCTATGATTCTATGTTTGAGATACCCTGGTGGGAAATGCAGTCAGTGCAGAGACCATCAGCTCCACAATATAATTAAGGAGATCATAGGATCATAGAATACCTCTAGTTGGAAGGGACCCATAAAGATCATCAAGTCCAACTCCCTGCTCCTCTTAGGACTACCCAAAACTAAACCATGTGTCTAAGACCAACGTCCAGATGCTCCTCAGACTCTGACAGGCTTGGTGCCATGACCACTTCCCTAGGGAGACTGTTCCAGTGACCAACCACCCTCTCAGTGAAGGAACTTTTCCTAACATCCAACCTGAACTTCCCCTAATGCAGCTGAATTCCATTTTCTGCCATCCCGTCGCTGATCACCAGAGATCAGCAGCTCCTCCTCCACCGCCCCCCATGAGGAAGGTGTAGACTGTGATGAGGTCACCCCTCAGCAATGAGGTCACTCCTCAGCCTTCTCTTCTCCAAGATGAACAAACTAAGCAACCTCAGATGCTCCTCATAACTCTTACCCTCAAGACCTTTCACCATCATGGCTTCCCTCCTCTGGACACACTCCAATAGCCTGGTGTCCTTATACTGAGGTGCCTAAACCCACACACAGCCCTCAAGGTGGGGCTGCACCAGTGCAGTGTGTAGTGGGACAATCAGCTCACGATGCTGTGCTTGATGCACCCCAGGACATGGTTGGCCCTTTGGGCTGCCAGGGCACACTATTGACTCATAGTCAACATCAACCCAAACCCCCAGATCACTTTCCGCAGAGCTGCTCTCCAGCCTCTCATCCCCCAGTTTGTACATATAACCAGGATTACCCCATCCCAGGTGGAGAATCCAGCACTTGCTCTTCTTAAATTTCATATAGTTGGTGATGGCCCAGCTCTTGAGCCTATCCAGATCTCTCTGTAAGGCCTCTCCACCATCAAGGAGTCCACAGCTCCTCCTAGTTTAGTATCATCAATCTCAGTGTCTAAGATCTCAGTTAGTCCCTGGAGGTCCTCCTACTGTCTTAATGGCAATACCTTACTTAATATGGAAGAACCATTTTGTTTTTCACTGACCCACCCAAAACCACAAAGGTAGGAGAGCACCACTCTGTCCCTGCTTTGCCTGGAGAAGCAATGTATTTGCCCATGGGTCTTTTGTCATGTATGAGGATTGGGACTAGGACTCCCTCGGGCTCATCCCATCCAAGGAAGGATGTAAGGTCACCAGTGAGATGCTTGGACCCTGGCGTGTAGGGCATTCTCACCTGATCACATTTCTGTAGGTTCTTCTGCTGTCTTTGTCCAGACACACCGTGAAGGGCCTGTGCTCTGTGCTCCTGATTTTGATATTGCGTGTTTTCAACCTGTTTGCCACAGCCTGGGTTGAGAGAGGAGGAAGAGCCCAGTGAGCGTCTCACTTCCCTTCCCCGGGCTGCACGGTGATGGGTGGTGTGTGCATACAGGTATGAAAGGGACAAATGATGACATTTCTCTTTTTTTTTTTAACCTCAGATGTGACACAAGGTAACTTCTTTAAGGAGGGAAGTTACTCTCTTGTCCATTTTCTGTAATCACAACCTGGTTGAATTTTGCAAGGGCAAATGTTCCAAACTGGCAATGCTTGCACAGGTTGCAAGGTGTGGGATGTCTGATATGGGGCAAGGCCTCTTCTCCAGGGCCGTAGTACATCTTGGTGGCCAGCATGGGCTACAGTACCTCAGTGTTCCCAAAAGCCAGGTGACAATAAGCAAAAGTGTGCTGGCTAGCTAAAAATATCAGCTGAGAGACTGGAGGCTCCAGGGCAACCTCAAATGACTGAGGCACAATAACACTTAATGCCACCCAAACTGCAATGACATGTTCCCGTGTGTGTCCTCTGGAGTCTACTTGAACTCTCATGTAAACAAAAAGGACAGGAGCCCAAGTTTTCAGTCCCATCTCTTGCAAATCCATCTTTCTGAGATGGTAATCAGGTTCATTGATGATCCTGCTTCTTGTTTATGCTTTGTTAAAATATTTCTCCAATGGCCTCTGTTCTCATGAGTTCTGCGGGGATTAACATGGGGGTCTGGGGAGCGCACTGCAGCTGGAGATGCGGAGTTAATGGAATTGGCTGCAAAACTACAGACCCTCTCCTGTACCCAAGTGGAGCCACGATGACCAGGGCTAAGCTTTAACCCCCCACTTCATCCCTGGGGTCACGGAATCACTCCAGCAGCAGCTCAGTCCTTCAGGGTTTCCTGAGACAGGATTCAGTGTGGCATTGAGCAGCAGGGATGGCATTTGGGGCTTTGGCTCAAAAATCCAGACTTTTCCACGGAAATTCATTGCAAATCACTGCCTGTGTTTGCAATTCATTGCAAATCACTGGAGCAGTGTCTCCTCCCCCCCAGCATGTTTCCCCTTTCACCGTTGTTGTAAGGGATTTCCACGCACTGGCTGGCCCCTCTCAGGGCTGTGAGCATCCACATCTACTTACTGAGAATGATCGTCCCGACAAGTTGTTGATCCTAACGATTTCGGTGATGTTCACATTCAGACACACCAGATCTGCAACAGAAGCAGCATGTTAGACTTGGCCCATGGCATGATATCAAATCAGCTCTGAGTGTGGCTGGTGCCAGATCTCACACTCGGGTGCGCTGCCAGGGCTCCTTGGGATACAGAGGGCAGCAGAAAAGGAGGATTCTGGCAAGCTCAGTGGGCTGAGGGTTTGCATGGGAACATGCTCAGGGTGGAAACCTCAGAGGCGTATGCTCAGGGCTGCAGCAAGAGGAAGGTGCTTCCAAGCCTAGATTATGGTTATGCTGAACCGCACGTTACAGGGAGCCCCAGGCATGTAATTCACGCGAAAATGCACAACCACAAACTGTGTTGACACCAATATATGCACGTCACTGATTCAGCCCCCACAGTGCCAGCACATAGCACTAAGCACTATGATCAGATTTATGCCACCAAGCACCAGAGCACTCAGCAAACACTCTTCGCAAGGCCTCAAGCAGGAGGAACCCACCTTCAGCTTCATCGGCTGGGATGGCTTTCATCACCAGGCCCGTGGAACGCAGGGACATTGCCAGCTCCTTCGCCCGGTCGCTCACCACAGCCTGCAGGGAAGGCTCTGTTAATTGACCCTGGCAGAGAGGTCAGACGTGGAGAGGTTTGGGGGCATCTTTTGACAAATGCAGTGTTAACTAACAGGCTTTTAAAATTCACCACATCCTCTCCGTCCTCTCCTGGAGCACAATTCCAGAGGAAAGAAGGGGGGCCAGGGCGCTCCTCTGGGGAGATCTGTGCCCTGTGGACAGAGCCATTTTGGGCTTCCCAGAGCCCCACTTACCTTTCTGTATGCTACTGTGAGGTCTATGCCAGGGCCATCCAGGGTAATTTTCTTCTTGGTCATGCTTAGCTCTGCAAGGAGGGAACCAGGTAGGATTCACTCATCCCATCTGTCTGTGGTCAGCAGAGAGGGCTCATCCCACGGGATGATGCACCCCCTTGGTCACACAGTAGTTGTGAGCCGGCATGCTGGCCCCTCTCTCCTTGCCTATGGAACCTGTGGCTCTGTGCACTTAACGGGTCCAGTGAGATGGACTCGCTTGAGGGTCTGTGCCCAACAGCAGGGGCAAGGATCCATTGGATGGACAGGGTGCACTGATGGAAGGGCTGGGAGTGACACTTCTAATGGTCCAGCCTTCAAGCACTCTTGTCCCATCACTAGAAACTCAAGGAAGCAGAATTTCTAACAGGGAAAATATCTGGCAAAGGGGATGGCTGTAAAGCCCAGCTGGTTTCCTCAACAAAAATATGGCACTGGCCCAACTTCAGAGGGTCATGGAGACAACGAAAGCCACAGTCTACAAAACCTGGTTGAGATCAGGAGCCAGCGACCACAAGGTCTCTCATTTATCCTGGTGTCATGCGCCCAAGAGGGAGATGGGGATGTTTAGGGAGGCCTTATGCTCACCAGGGAATGAGAGATATTGCCCCACGGCATGGCCTTGACTGCTGCGGGCTGAGGGACTGGGCAAGTGGGAGTTGGGGCCGGTAGCCTTCCCAGGCCGGTAGCCCCCGCTGCAGGGCTCAGCCTGGGGGACACACACACCTCTCTGGGAGATGCTCTCCTGCACCTGGGTGCGCAGCTCCGTGAGGAACACGTCCTCGGCTGGCTCCAGCGCCGGGTCATTGAAGAAAATCTGAGAGAGAGGAAAATCTCTGAGAACAGTTCCTACTCAGTCCTCCTGTGATATCACACCAGTCTTGTGATATCAAAAGGTTCTCCAGAGCACCCAAGTGTGACAGCCTCAAAGGGAATCCATGACTTCATCACGGCAGCGGGGGGGTCTGTGGGATGGAGAGAACTCCTCTTGCTCTGCTGTCTGAAGCCCAGGAGTGCGACAGGCCGGAGGACCTGGCCAGCAGAGCCATGGGCAACGTTCCCTGTCACTGGGTGTCACTGCACACTCACCGAGTGTTCCCAGCCACCCACCCAGAGGCAACCCAGGTGGAGGGAGCAGCTTCCCAGGCCTGACTGCAGAGGCTGGCTTAGCTTCATGGCATGCAATTCCTATCTGATGCACCTTCAGACCCATTAATTATTTTCTTTTCATGGGCTTTCTTTGAGCAAAATGTGAAGATAAATTCCTGGAGAACCTCTCCTAGCCACTCCTAGCCCTATGTCCAGCTCCAGTGGGAGTTGACCCTCCCTTCCAGGAAGACGCTCTGCAGCCAAAGAGGAACAGTGTGGTCTTAACCAAAAAGGCAAAACAGGCTTAGTGTTTCCAGATGAAGCAGCATCACACCCTGTATGACAACAGGGTAGGTTAGGTGCCTCTATCTGAAAACCACATCTGGAGTCAGTTCCGCTTCCTCTGCCTGAGTCACCCACTCTCTCACTTGCTTTTGATTTTTGTCTTGGAGGAGAAACGAGTGGAATAAAAATTCACCAAAACCCCCAAATCCCCAGCCACACAAGCTGGGGACCAGGTGCTCCAAGTGTTCACAAGCGACATGTTATTAGTTCAAGTCCTGGTGATGCCCTAACAGTAATTACTGAAGCTCTTCCAGCTATTTGCAAGCCACGTGCCAGTTTGCTCATGTAATGGCTTCTCCTTTGCTTCAATAGGTTACCACTATTGGTAGATTAAAAGGCGATATGTGCATCAGTGCCACCCTAAGCTTTGAAGGGGGAGAACTGCCAGAGCAGCAGATGGGGGGTTGATGCTACATGACTGAATACAGCAGTTCTTTGCTCTCCTATCAAATGCCAGGTCTCACTCTCATACCATTTCAGAGAAAAGCTGGCAGGAAATAAATAAAATGGTGTTTAAGGAAGTCCTGCAAAGCCCCTGCAAGGTACAGGAAGGTTTTGGCAAAGCCACTCAGAAAACTCCTGTTTGCTCACAGCATCTAAAGCTGCAGGAGGTGCCAGAGCTCCTGAGCAAAGCCGGGTCCAGCAGAGCAGGAAATCTGTGTCCTTACAGGGTAATTCAAGGTTCACTGTGCTGACCCGTGTGATCCTGAAATAGCTTTCCCGGGATCATTGACTCTGGCTGAGTTGTGCTGGATCTGGGAGCTGAGCAAGGAGCAGGTGGGCTGGGGAGCACCGAGACCCAGGGTCAGATCTTCCAAAAGCCCCCAGACTCCACTGACTTTGCACAGCTCTGCCAGCAGCGGGGCTCTGCAAGCCCTTGCAGGGCCACATGAAGGCATGAGAGATGTGGCACCCACCTTCACAGCGTAGACCTGGAAGCAGACAGGCTGGGCGCCCATGCGGACGTAGTAAGCGATCACATCAGTGATGAACAGATCAGTCACAAGATGTTTGCTCGGAGAAGAAGGCTGGGGAGGCAAATCACATTATGGATCAGCCACAGTCACTTCTCAAAAACACGGCCACAAACCCTCGCGCCTTTCTATATAAATAATGAGCAATGAGCTGTCGCCCAGGGCAGCACCGAGCTGCTCTGCCATAACTAGTCAAAGTGAACAGGAGAAGCGAAGGCTTGCACCCACCTACCAGCCTTTTTTGTAGGCTATCAATGGTGGCTTAAACTGCCAGGAAACAAGAGCCGGGGGTATTTCAGCAAATGCCTCATTTACATTTTGTTTCTTGAAATCTGCCATTTCCTGTCCCTTGGCCAAAAAAACCCATCGCAGCAAATGGGTCCTGTGGCTGGGGCAGTGTCAGCCACATGCACCTTCCCAGCTGCCGGGCCCAGGGAGGGGTTTGCAGGGAGAAAGCCTCCGTCTGGGTGACCGAGCAGCCCTGCAGGGCAGGGGCGCATCCTCAGGAACAGCAGACATGTTTGGGGAAGGGGCCAGGCTGGGGAGGAGAGAAGGTTCCCCTCATACCATAGTGGCCAGCTTGGGAATCACATGGCACAGCGTGTTGATGTTGCTCTCATACCACGGGTCAGCTCTGCCCAGGTACCCGGCCACCTCACACAGCTCCTCTTGGCCGGTGGCAGCATGGTCCTGTGGGAGAAAGGCACAGCTCAGGGTACGATCAGGGCTCAGAATACCGGGAGCCACAGAGGAGGCAGAGGGAGCTGGGGCACAGATACCCCGTGAGAAGCTCCCCCATCCCTCCGCCTTCCCTGCTTGGTCCAGAGAAGATTGCAAAACATTTCTTGCAGCACTCATTTAGCAGGTGCTCATTAAGTGAAGAATAAAAATAAGAAATACTCATTTTTATAATGGCATGTCTGTCAGGACTCACAGACAGCTCTGGGCCAGCTTAAAACCTTGTGAGAAGTGTGACTGTTTATCGCTGTCTTGAGGCTGTCAGAGGGGAAGAGGTTTGCCCAAGATAAACTGTGAGGTGGTGGCTTACAGAATTAAAACTGGGGCCATGACCAGGCAAGCAAAGCCCTCAGCAAGGGGTTACCACTTCCCTAAAGCGTTTGGGAGGTGAGAAAGGCATCAGTCCTTTGCCAAAGCTCCCTCAATCCTCCTAAAGCTGAGACATGGCAGCAAAACCGAATACCATTTCTAGGCTGTGAGTTATCACCCGTCGGGGTGGTTGGAGCAACCTGGATATCTCTGGAGCCAATGGAATCCCAAAGCCAGTCTGCAAACTGAGCCCAGCCACCCTCTCTTGGCTCCCATCCTCGCTGTGCTAGGAACTAGGCATTAACAGACGTGAATTCCTGTAAACCCCCCTGCTTTTCCTCCAAAAGCACCGTCAGTTGTTGGCAGCCGGCGGCAGCGCCTGGAGCTGCCGAGCCCAGACTCACCACAATGGCCAAGGTGTTTGGCTGCCCTGTCACAACCGGGATGTAGTAGAACTGCAGGTTCAGCCTGGGAGTCAGGAAAACTCGCCGTGTTTCTCGCTTCCTTGAAATGGAAAAATAAATAGCCGTGTCACAAGGAGAAGGTGGAGGAAAATGGGCTCTCGGCCAAGGCTGGGCAGTGCCAGGAGACCGCAGCTGCCCTGCAGTGGGAGCACACGCCTCCTTTGCCCAGCATAGCAGGATGGGGGTGATGCCCCTGGGTTCCCAAACTGAGCAAGGGGAAATGATGGGGGTAAGGGGCATCCCGCAGACAGGCTCTCACTGGCACCTGTGGTCCCCTCTGTGCTCAGCTCTGCCCCCCAGGCTGCTGCCTGCACCATGACCCAGACCTGCCCCACATTGCTCTCCTGGCCTGGGTGAACCAGCTGGGAAGAGCCAGATGGAAAACAGCTTTTCTTTAGGATTTTTCCTTTCTGCATAGGATATCTTAGAATCACAGAATCATAGAATCATGGAATGTTTTGGGTTGGAAGGGACCCCTAGAGGTCATCTAGTCCAACCCCCCTGCAGGGAGCAGGGACACCTTCAGCCAGATCAGGCTGCTCACAGCCCCCTCCAACCTGGCCTGGAATGTTCTCAGGGATGGGGCCTCCACCACCTCCCTGGGCAACCCGTGCCAGTGTTTCACCACCCTCATTGTAAAGAATTTCTTCCTTATAGCCAATCTAAATCTACCCTGTTTTAGTTTAAAACCATTACCCCTTGTCCTGTCACAGCCGGCCCAGCTAAAAAGATTGTCCCCATCTTGCCTCGCTTATTGTTCATTTAACCCATTCCATGGACAAAAGGGAAAAACTCTCTGTCTGCATCATTTGGGCCAACAGAGCCAAATGATACCATGCAGCCAGTGATGTCAGGATAATTTGGGCAGAAAACACCTGGATCCCATCCTGCCCAGGCAACGCTGGTGCCCAACCCCATCCCCAGCCATCTTGGCTGCTTCAACAGGCTGAAGAGCAAAGCCCCCACTCTGTCCTCCCTTTCCCCACGCCCCCATGGCTGAAGAGGCTGTGGCCACTGGTTACCTCAAAGAGTGGTAGGCTTGGGCCAGGCGCCCCAGGATCCGATCATCCCCCAGCAGCACGATGCGGGCAGTGTGGAGCCTCTGGAGCGGGGCTGCGGGCTCCGGAGGGATGCCCGGTCTCCTCTGCGGCTTTGCTGGGTGTTTCACCCCGGGACCGTTGCAGCCAGACTGCAGGAAGGCCACGCTCTCCAGCGGCGATGGCTTTTTTTTAATGCCACCCTTCCTCTGGAGCCGGGATTGCTCTGTCTCAGCGCTGCAAGGGGCAAAGAGCTCCTCGGCTACCACGGGCAGATCTCGCTCAATGCCGCTGTCGGTGGAGAGCACGGAGAAGCGGGTCTGCTCGCAGCACTCGCAGTCTGAAATGATGTCCTGGATCTCAAAGTTGTCCAGGTCCTGGCTCAGGCAGTCGGGCTCGCAGGTCTGTGACAGTGGGCGGAGGAACAGCACCAATTCCTTCCCTGTTGGCAGAAAGGAGCTTGAGGAGGGAAACACAACCAAACCCAGACTGAGCCCTAGTCCTGCCCCGGCTCCCCTCTTCTCGTGCAAACCACAGGGCCAATATCTCCACCAGCAGGTCCAAGAGGAGTGAGTCTTTCAGTCCCATTTCACATTTCACCGTGAAGAGAGCTCAGTATCACTCAGATCGGGTATTTTGGGCGCATCCTGCTGCAGTCTGTCCCACAGGGGTCCCCCCTTCATCTCCTCCATCCCTCTCCTGCCCTAACCCTCTGGTCTGACCCTGACACCCCACAAGAAGGAAGGCTGGTGCAGTCAGCATGGGCATCCACAAGCTTGGCCCTTGGGCAATGGTGATGAAACTCATGGCCCAAGAATCAGGGCTAAATGATGTTTTGCTCAAGGCTTCTCAGCCTCAGGCACCGTCCAAACTTGCCGCAGCCCCCCGGGGCACTCACAGAGTTGGTCGTCTTCTGTCCAGAGGTGAAAGCTGATGTTGGGGTTGGGCAGAGGGGTACCCTGCAGCCCTCCCAAAGGAGCATCGCCTGGGGGAAACAAGGATGCTTGTAACACACGGGAGCAGACAATTTTCCTGCGCAGATGCTGGGATAGCCTGTGCTGACCTAGGGGCTCTCCCATCCTGGTCGCCTTCTGGCCAGACCTGAGGCTGTAATCGCAGAACTCTGCTCTCACAAACTGAGCCGTAAGAAGGTACCCACACCATCAGTGAAAGGGAGAAATGAAGATGGGGAAACAGGCACAGGCAAATCAAGGACCTTGCTTTGCTGCAGAGAGCAGAGAGGTTGCAGAATAAATAAAATAATTCTTTGAGCACTGGGCCTCCAACACGTGTGGCCAGACCTCCCTTGGCAATCTCAGCAGAGATGCAAGGGAGCAATCTGACCCCACCATTGCTGGCAATTTTTAACCCATTATGGTTCTGCAGGAAGCAGTGAGGCAATTCAAGAGCTCACTGCCACCAAAAGGAGATGGTCCCACTCCTCTCACTGCACCACTGACTGCTTCTCCCCGTATCTTGCAGTGGGACAGTCTCCAGCTCTTTTTGGGGAAGGGGTTGGGATGCAGGGACCTTCCACCAGAAGAAGCCAGGAAGAGGGAAGCATGACCCCCATTTCCCTCTGGTCTATCCCAGATTTGTGTGAGGAGCTGTAATGGATGGGGACACTTGTTATAGTCCACGTTGTCCTGATGGCACCAGGCTGGAGCAGAGCACGGCCAGGGATGGAAGAAGATGGCAGTACCACTGCCCACCATGTCAGTGCAAGGAGGTTTCGGGGAGTGGTGCACAGTGTTTCCCCAGTCTAGACCATGGCAGGATGTATCAGAGCACTAGAGTCTGCCCAACCTCCCCTGGCTGACACCCATGGCACCCTTCGCCAATGACAGAGACACATCTCTGGGCCTCAGGGCAAATGAATTAGCAGCAGAGATTGCCACGGTCCCTTTCCTCAGGTGACAAATCTTCCTTCCACTGCCCTGTGTGGTTTGCCATCCTGGACATCAGGTCACTGCAAGCAGCCAGGCTGCAGGGACCTGATCCCGGTGATGGATGTGGCTAAAGTGAAGGCTGACAGGAGGTGGGGATGGGCAGATGTAGGAGGGCAGTGGCGAGGACGCAGCAGCGAGGCAGGGGCCTGCCAGCTGGCACGCCTCTCTTAACCCACCATGCATGGCTGGCCGGGAGCTCACCTGCTTGCAAGGAGCTGAGGATGGCATGGTAAATCTTTTCCAGCCTTGCTGCGTGCTGGCCGCGGTCTGCACTCGCCTCGTTTCCTGCACACTCCACTGCTGCCACCACTTGCTGGAACCAGTGCTCGATATCCCTCGTGGGCATATCCTGTTGCGAGGAGCGGCTGTTAACACCCAGAGGCATGAAAAGGGGAGATGCTCCACGGGCAGGACCGTGGGAAGGGGCAGAAAGAAGGCAAATGAGTCCTGCAAAAGTTGTTGATTTTCAGCAGAGGGCACAAATGCCCTCCTGTCCCCGGGGAAGGCTGGAAGAGGAGATGCTGGCTGCACTGCCTGCTTAAAGCTTTTTTCTGGCAGGTTGGCAGCTGATGGGCACTGTGCTCCCAGCTGCCACGAGCTCGGGGAGGCAGCAGCAGAGCTGGCAGCTCAAGTGACCCTCGGGACATGGGGACAGCAGGCACACAAAGATGTCCTTGGGGTGGAAATCGCTAAGAGCCCCTGCAAAGTTGCCTTTCTGACCCAGACATTCATCTTACTGTGGCCCCACAGCTCCTTGAAGGAGGTTTTGGAGAAAACTGCTTGAAACATTTCCCCTGAGATGTTTTTGCAATGACCAGAGGCTCACAGAGGAGCCTGTATTTCAGCTGCAGAGCCCAGCTTTGCCGTGCAAAACTAAAGACTCAAACTGAAGATTCAAAATCTCTAGGTCCTGCTATATTCAAATATTTTCTATTTGAATAGTTTCTTAGTTTAACACCAGCTCTGCCCATAGCCCAGCCTTGCAAGTAACAGTGGGGCTATTGGGGATGGAGACCAGCAGTGAGGAGCTAGAAAAGGGGGGGTTCTCCTCACTTGCCAGAAAACCTTTCCCTGCTCCAAGGTGCCCAGCAAGAGCACGACCACTGGAAAACCATACGTAGTGCCGCAGAAGTGGTGCCAGTTACCTGGAGGCTCCCCTTCAAGCCACTGACGTCACAGCCGTCGCCCAGGGCCGCCTGCATGGCGTGGATGATCACATAGCACATGCACGCCCGGGGGCTCTGGGAGACCTGGGCTGCCTCTGTGTCGGTGACCAGCGCATTGCAGATGGCTTCGGAGAGCAGCTCCGGATCGGCAAAGATGAAAATCCTGCATGGTGCGGGAGGGTGGGAAAAGAAGGAGATGAGACTGAGGTGAGATTGAGATTGAGATGAGATGAGATGAGATGAGATGAGATGAGATGAGATGAGATGAGATGAGAT
>JADKXX010007038.1:0-386589 GCA_017310255.1 Butorides virescens | reverse complement strand
ATGAGATGAGATGAGATGAGATGAGATGAGATGAGATGAGATGAGATAGTGGGATGAGGTGAGACGGGGTGGGATGGGTGAGGACTCCCTGTTACTGACATCAGGGCTGGCATGAGCAGCTCACATCTCCATTATCCCATGCAGAGAAAAAGGGCTGCTGCTTATATTCCCCTTCTCTGCCCCTCCCTCTCCCTGATGACAGAGGCTTCCTGCCTTTCACGTCCACAGAAACAAATTGGGACACACGGGAGGAACATGCTCCTCCCAGCACAAAGCTCATTTTAGCAAGGCACTGGATTGCCACCGAATTGTGTCCCCCAAGACCACGTGCTGCCACGTGGTTTATGTACAAATTGTCCGTTCCATCTGACATTAATTCAGAGTGCAGGAAAAGGACAGATTTCACTATGAGACTGTAACAGAAGTAAAAATAACAACCCATTAAAAGAGGCGATACTCACTTTTCCTGGTAAGGGTACGGGTCACTTTTAAGACTTTGTTCGGAAATGACCATTCTTTGGTACAACATACCTAGCAAATGCAAGAAGATAAACATGCAGGAGTCAGAGTGTGAGAAATAACACTGTAGCTCACCAGAGCAGCTCGGTGCTGCTCCCAGTTGTGGAGGCTGGCGGGGGGTCTGCCAAGTCAGCAAACACCCATGGCTGGAGAGATGGCGTAAAAGAGCCAAGAATCGGGCCCATAGTTAAAAATAGTCAAGGACGAAGATAGGCCATGCTACATAAAAAGAAAACCCCTTCTATTCAGGGACAATTTCCTGCATTTCCCTTCCTTTGTTTAGTGGATTAGGAGCTTGGGAGCGGAGTCGGAAGCAGGAGGAAGAGCCCGACTCACAGTCTCCGTCCTCAGGGCCACATCGGGGGCAGCGTTTGGGTGGATATGAAGAGCACAACGCGGCTCTGAATCAGGAGAGATGTACTTTACCCTCGCCCAGCTCTGGGGTGGGGAAGATACATCCCCCCCTCATTGCTCAGGCACAATCATCTTGCGAACCTCGTGGTACTCCGAGAGAAGCCCCGCTGGAGATCCTCATCTCTCCACATTGAATCATTCTTTTACCAGAAGTCAGGTGAGATAAAGGTGGACATTGGAGCTCCAGACAACATGGTAACAGGGAAGAGCATTGGGGTGATGGTGATAGATTGAGACTACCAAGAATGGTGCTTTCTCTCTAACTTCCCATCAGGTTTCTCATATTTTAGCTCCACCTCACAAGGTGTTTGCCTCTTGCACTGCTTTAAAGGATTGCTTTTAAAGTCTGTTACTAAAAAAAAACTTCAACAAGAAGAACTTCAATGAGCAATGCTTTCTAAGAGGGACTGTTCTGTGCAGAGACTAATGATGTTTTAGTGTCTGAAACTTGAGGCACAGGTCGTGGAGGGAGAGTCCATGCTGGACAGCCTGCAACTCAACCTCAGATGGAGACTTCACTTTGCATAAAGGAGAGCTCCACAAAATTTACTGAGATGCCCAGGCTGGGAGCATGGCCACCCTGTTCCCCATATAGGCAGAGGGTGCATGTACACCTGGCCTTAGATGGGCTGGACTTGACTCTGGTGGTGCCTACACAGGCAGCAGGAGGACCCCAAGGTTTTCTGCTAGTAACTAAGTCCCAGCAGCCTGAAATCAGGAGAGGGGAACCCTCCCATCCAAATGCATCCCCAAGACCCCCAAGCGTTCAGCCAGCCCCCTGCAGAAATCCCCGCCATGGCTCACTGCATTAGGCAAAGGCCACCCCAGCTATGGACACCCCCCAAAACCCCCACTACTGTCGCCTCGAGGACCCAAGCCATTCACCGTGCCATGCACGGGCAGAATGGAGAAGCTCTCATACCCGGTGCTGTCCTTTCCATCTTCAGCCTAATGGCGTAGTCCAAACCGATGGTGCAGAAAGGCTTGGGCAGGGTGAGCAGCTTCTTACAGAAATCGTACGCTCTGCCACAGAGCTCGTCAGAGATGCAAGGAGCCTGGGGCGAGAAAGGGGCAGTTAAGGAGATGCCACAAGGGGTGATCCCTGATGGTGTTCTCCCCACAACAGACCCCAGGGTGGGAGGGCACAGACCTACACCAAATTCAATCTGGATTTACATGCAATATATGAAGCAGAACCAGGCCCTACAATCATAGAATCACAGAACACTTTGGGTTGGAGGGGACCTTTAGAGGCCATCCAGCCCACACCCCCTGCAGGGAACAGGGACACCTTCAGCCAGATCAGGCTGCTCACAACCTGGCCTGGAATGTTCCCAGGGATGGGGCCTCCACCACCTCTCTGGGCAACCCGTGCCAGTGTCTCACCACCGTCATTGTAAAGAATTCCTTCCTTAGATCCAGTCTAAACCTACCCTGGTTTAGTTTAAAACCATCACCCCTTGTCCTGTCACAGCTGGCCCTGCTAAAAAGTCTGTCCCCATCTTTCCTATGGGCCCCGTTTAGGTATTGAAAGGCTGCAATCAGCTCAGCCCGCAGCCTTCTCTTCTCCAGGCTGAACAACCCCAACTCTCCCAGCCTGTCCCCACAGGAGAGGGGCTCCAGCCCTTGGATCATTTTTGTGGCCTCCTCTGGCCCTGCTCCAACAGGTCCCTGTCTGTCCTGTGCTGGGGATCCCTGAGCTGGACACAGGGCTCCAGGGGGGTCTCACCAGAGTGGTGAAACCTCCAGCAATACCCACTGAGGGGCGGCGGGCACACATTTTTGCCAGGCTGTGACTTCCTGCACCATCAGGCACCCAAACATCTCCAGAAAGGGGGGGTCAGTGGGAAGGACCTGTTGCTCCCAGTGGTGCCAGAGTCTCAGCCATCAAACAGCACACTGGGAAGTTCACATCTGGGTCTAGCTGGGGTAGCCCCATGGCTTTGCTGGGTGGGTGCTGGGGTATTTCAGCACAGTAATAGGTGCTCAGTGACTTCAGGTGGCCCCTCCTGTGGCTTCTGATTTCCCTGGATTTCACCCCAGCAAAGCCCGCAGCAGGTTACCTTTATCAAGGTGTACATCAGCGTGTGCAGCAAGGGGATGATGTAACGTCTGAAGTCACCTCGCTCCGCCTGCGGGACCAAAAGGCACAGTCAGCATGGGCAGCACCTGGCAGGGTGCTGGAATGGGCAGCGGTGGAGACCAGAGTCAGGAAAGCCACTGCAGCCCCCGGGATGCGCTGGGTCCCAGCTGCTCAGCAGCTCAGGCACATAGGGAGAGCATGGGAACTCGCCCTGGCTCAGAGGTGATGCTCCCCAGGTCAAGGTGGGGTTTGGGGTCCCTCCACAGGCCACCAGGGAGGGCAGGTTGCCCCTGGGGCGGACAGGTCCTGCCTGGTGGGCATCCCATGCAAGCCCAGCCTTGGGGAAGTGTAGGGGGGGACACCACGCTGCTATGGCCACCACTGCATTGCAGGGCTGGAGATTGTTGTAGGGACAAGAAGGCTCTGGGAGCTGTTGTGGGAGCATGGTTTGCACACCGAGGGCTGTATGCAGCAGTCATGGGGGAGAGAGCCAGCAAACATTTCCAACTGAACTCATTAAGGAGCCCCTTTCTGTTGCAAAAATTCATGTGAAAATAGAAAACCACTGGGATCCGTCTGGAAAAAGCCTGTTTTACATTTGGTGGGTGTGGGACCAGAGTGGACAGGGAGGAGAAGTGCTCTTGCATCCCCATCCTGGCCCATGGGAAGCCAGACGGATGCTCAAGCCGACACAGCCCTGGCCCCTCCCTGCAGCTCCAGCAACGGGAATGCCCCTGGATAAACCTGGAAAAGATATTTTCATCCCAAAGATATTTCCAGTGCTCTTCTTCAGGGCTGCTGTGCTGGTGGATCTGAGTTAAATGGAACTGATGGCAGCAAAGCTTTAGAAATTAGCAATAAAATGAGTAACACTGAATTCCTGAGACCAGCCGATATTTGCCCAGAGTCCTGGAGGAAATCAAGCATGAAATTGCTGAATTATGATCTGTGGTTGGTACTGACTGCTCAGGGCTGCTGCAGTACCAAAGGAATTAAAAAAAAAAAAAGTGACACTGATTTCCAGGAAGAGCTTCAGGGAGATTAAGGGAATTACAGACCAGGAGACCTGACGTCCCTCCTGGGCAAAGAAAGATAATAGGTATAACGGGAGGGACCGACATGGCTTTTGCAGAGGAAAGCAGAGCTCAAGCCCTCTAGGGAAATCCCTGCATCCATAGCCAAGGGTGATGTGGGCATTCCTGCCCACGTGGATTTGCAAAAGCCACTTGATAAGATCCCTCCCCAAGGCACTGACAGACGCTAAGCTGCCATAGCATGGGACAGACATCCTGCAAATAGCCTGGGAGCTGCCCAAAAGGCAGGAAAGAAAGATGAGGAGCAATCCCTCCACGTTCACAGCACTGCCATGTGTGCACAGGGGTCTGTGCTGGGCTGGTGTGGCCCAAGGGTCTGATACCCAGCTGTAGACAGAGGGAGGTGACGGCCCCCACAGAGGGTGCTTGGCTGAGCAGCAGCTGGCCAGAGGCACTGGAGCTGAGTGATGCCGAGCAAGGCGGCTCCATCCTTCCAGCTTGGAAGGAGAAATTGCAAAGATGCAGAGAAAATGGTACGGGGAGGTTTTTTGCACAAAGGACGACTAGCAGGGGTCATCACCAGGGTGGGGAGGAGGAGGTGGAGGGGGCCCATGGACTTTTCCTCCCTGCACCGGAATGACAGGGTGCTGGGTAAAATGAGGCAGACTTGTAAGAAAGAAAAGGTGCTACTTCCACACGACATCTCATCAAACCACAAGGTCGTGTCAAGATGCTGCAGGTGCTAAATGTTACATGAGAGCCAAAAAATGACCAGACAAATCAATGAAACAAAAAAATCCATCACAAAGTTTCCATCAGATGCTCTCAGGACAGGACACTGGGTTAGATATTTCTACTCTGACACCCTCTGGGGAGGAAATGAGTGACGTGGAGGAGGAATTTCCACACTACCTATGACTACAGCTGGCTGGGGTGGGATGAGGAAGATTTGGGGGTGGCCACACTGTGCTTTTTGCAGCTGCCTTTGGCTGCTGCAGCATCGAGGAGCCTGGGAGGTTCCCTGCTCTGCCCATGGCTCTCTGTCCCTTTTGGGCCAAACCCCAGTCCCTGCAGCCGTCAGCTGGGGACAAGCTACAGCTGTGCTCTGGTGTCCCACAGTTTTCCACTCTTTGCTATGAGCCACAGCCCCCAGCTAGGCTCGAGGCCCCTAAAACCACATTGGCCATCTCAAGCCTGGAGTGCCATGGGCGGGAGGCAGAGCCCTGCAGGTGAAGTTGAGTCCCCATCGCTCTGTTCCCCTGGGCCCCACAGCAGGGGATGTCTCTTTGGCAGCACTCACCCTTTCCAGCTCCTTCACCAGGATCCTGACCAGGATGGGGCTGTTATTGGGATTCTGATCGATTTTTTTATGCAGGGTCCATCGCAGCATCCCTGAGAAGTGAAAGCCAAGAGAGGTCAGGTTGCAGAGCAGAACAGCGATGGGTCAGGAACAGTGTTTGACAGAGGAATCAGCAAACCTGGGCACTGATGCTGCAAAAATCACCCACTGGGATGCTACACTGACACCACTGTCAGAGCTAAGCCGGGCTTCTCTGCCCTCTGCTTCCACCAGTGACCCTCTGCAAGGGACAAGTCATGCTGCTGCCCTGATTCTAGATGCAGCATTGACATATCGCACCTTTAACACTGGGAGAACTTTGGGAAAAGGCCCCGGAGATCCTAAGACTGGGGGACTGGAGAAAAGCAAGGCAGGGCAATGGACATGACGTTTGTCTCCTGTTCCCTCCGTCACTCCGTTGCCTGCTTTCACCACCTGCCCGCAGGAATTTGGGCTCCTGCTGGTCCCAGCACACAGCACCTGAACGCTGGCTGCCAACAGCTCACACTCTGAGCAAGGACTGCAAAGCAGCTCAGTCCTGCAGATGTCAAGGCTCATTCCAGACAAAATCAAATTTGATTAACTGTAAAATACTCTGTGTGCTCCAAGTAGAATCAATTTTTCAAAATCAATTAAGTTTCCTAAGGCTGTTACAGGCCAGTTGCTGGGTCAACTAGAGTTTTATTCCCCAAAACCATAACACAGGGATTTCAGCTGACTCTTTAAGGACAGGGTTTAGTGGTGTGATGGCAGGGTTAGGGGAACGGTTGGCCTTGATGATCTTAAAGGGCTTTTCCAACCCAAACCATTCTATAATTCTATGATTTAGCGAGGGGCAGAGCGTGGCAAAGCGATACACCCACTGGAGGCACGGGGAGACTCCAGCTCAGAGGTGTCAAGTGAGTTGGATGGGGCTGTGGGGAGTCAGTGTCAGAGCTGGGAACAGCATCACAAACTCAGGCATTTGCTGTCCCACCTCAATGTTGGACCCCCTGCGTGGGTGAAGGGTGTAGTGGATGTAACAGCCACCTCAGGGAGGGATGAAAGCTGCTGAGGTTGGTGCACACCAGCCACCAGGAGCTTGCCAAAGACTGAGCACCTCTGAGACTAGGTTAGGAAAGGCAGAGCAGTGCCAGGGAGCTCAGGCCACCCCGTGTCCCCCCACCCCGGCGCTGTCTGAGAGAGTGGAGCTGTGGGGGGGGTTGGGGCCAAGCAATGCCCCAGAGAGGCAGCGGCGGGGGCGGCGAGCACTGACCCCTGGAGCCATGCCCAGGGTCCACTTTACCTTGATCGCACTGGCAGGTAGGGTGGTGCCCATCCAGCTCTCGCAGCAGCGTGCGAACGCGGCGCAGGATGTCTGACTCCACCTCTGCGGGGATGAAGAGGACGTGAGCAGCCAGGCCAGCACCCCTGGGAGACTGGCACCCAGGGATAAGCCACCCCACAAATGCCACCCCACCGACTGGTGGCCCTGGAGCCAGACTGGAGAGCAAAGCGCTGCAGCAGGGATGTGGTGGTAGGGAAGCTCTGCAGAGGACTTCTTATGCACAAGCTTTGAAGAGCCCCCCCTTTCCCCTTGTTTAAAAAAAAAAAAAAATCACACATTAAATATAGAAGCTAATGAAATTAAACCACAGCTTGGCACCATGAAAGAGCACAAACACCTCTGCATTTTGGCACTGCATAGATTCGGCCTCAACCTTATATCCATCACAAGAAGCACTCTTGCAACAAGGTCTGCTGCCCACACCAGCAGCTCACCCCTCATGGGAAACCCAGGCAGAGCCACCAGCCTGGGCATCTTGCCCCCTGCCTTCCTCCTGAGACCCCTCACAGCCTCCCCCCAATGTGCAACCACCCACCCACGGGCCCCAAGCACCTTCTTCTCCCCTAGGCAGGGACCTAAGGTCAGTGCTTCTGCCTGGTAACCACCACAAGCACCGTGTGTACACGTCAAAACCGAACTGCATCCTGCTCTCAGCCAAAAATAAACCTGACAACCGCAGACCCAGTTTGGGGTATGACTCGTACGTGGGGTGAGGGCTTGTGGTCACGAGTGAGCTCGCATGGCAGCGGGCTGGACATGCATGCCGACACATTGCAGATGTAAAATAAAAGTCAACCTTGAAAGCATGTAGGGTATCGGCTGGAAAAGCTGCAAGGTCCCTTTACTCCACCATGGCCTGTCTTTGTGTCCCTTCTTACATTGGCGTCTTTCCCTATTGGCAAAACTATGCTTGTTCCTTTGTAATAAAAAAAAAAGCGTTACATGAAGCTGGGTTTCATTAGGTGATGTTCTCCTTCTGCAGGAATTTGTGGGAGCAGCCAGAACATAGCCTGATCCAGGGGAAGATCTCAGATTTCGTGGTAACTGTATCCCAGGGCCCTTTCCTGGGGCAGGATCATGCCTCCATCCTCACCATTGGGGTCCAGACCATTGCCAGCAGTGGCTGTGCAGGTCTTGCCTCCATGGCAAGGATGCCAGCAAGGAGCAATTTATCCAGGTCCTAAGGGAACTCCAGACATGTACTGCCCAATCTGAGTTGTCTCATCCACATGGGATTGCCTTTGGGGATCGGTGCCATTCCCACCACATTTCCTGCCCAGTTTTGCTCCTCAATTTGCTCATTCCCTCCACACCCTCTCCATCTTCCCTAACATCAGAGAGGTGGCAGGAGGACAGCAGTGGGCACTCATCTTTACCTACAAGAACCAGAGGAAGCAGCCAGGGTGACAGTATTTAAGAGCTGTGCTCAAGGACCACAGCCCCCAAACATCCTTCATTGGCTCTGGAAGGAGATAAAGCCAACTGGGCTGGCTCGAGTCAGCGGAACAGGCAGTGCTTTGGGCTTGGCAAGGAATGGTGACTGGGGGAGGTGGGCTGGGAGCTGGCTGGCTGAGAGCTACAGGGAGGGAAATGGGAAAATACAGGCCCTCTTTTAGGCCTCCTACAGGATTTTACAGCTCAGCTGGAGGGTTAGACAAACAGGGCCACCTCCAGCAAGCGCGCCTGTGGGCTGAGGACCATCAAGCCATGATCATGCAGGAGATGGGGCAGCTTTGGGTTTCTGCCCCCTCGTCCCATGCAGACCCCTGCACCATCTCAGGATGGGTTTGAAGCAAAGAACAGATGATTTTTTGCTCTTCTACTGTGTCTGTTAGAGGGTGCATGGCCCCAGGGTTATCATGCAGGGTTGTTCAGCCTGGAGAAGAGGAGGCTGTGGGGAGATCTGATTGTGGCCTTTCAGTACTTAAAGGGAGCCTATAGGAAATAGGATGGGACAATCTTTTTAGCAGGGCCTGTTGTGACAGGACAAGGGGTAATGGTTTTAAACTAAACCAGGGTAGATTTAGACTGGATATAAGGAAGAAATTCTTTACAATGAGGGTGGTGAGACACTGGCACAGGTTGCCCAGAGAGGTAGTGGAGGCCCCATCCCTGGGCACACTCCAGGCCAGGTTGGAGGGGGCTGTGAGCAGCCTGATCTGGTTGAAGGTGTCCCTGCTCCCTGCAGGGGGTTGGACTGGATGGCCTCTAAAGGTCCCTTCCAACCCAAACCGTTCTCTGATTCTATGATTCCATGCGGGGGAGCGGACGTGGCAACTCAGGGTCTCCACCGTTCCCACTGGCGATGCCCAGCAGAAAGCAGGAGCACTTTGGCCCTCATGGCATCCTTGCTGCCTCCTTGTCACCCACTTGCAGGGCATGCAGCATGGCCAGACACCTGACAAGCCACTCTTCCCCTCTCCAAGCCCAAGACTGCAGTGCTGTGGGTCCAGTGAGATGGCAACCAGGGCATAGGGGCAGCAGACATGAGCCCCGCATAAACGACAATTGGGAAGCACATCCCCTTAGGGATGCTTGTATGGAGGACTCTGTCAGTTCAGGCTTCTTCTGCAGAGGCTTAAGCCAAAGCAATGTCAGACATCAGCCACGCGTGTGGGTCCACAATTATTCACACGTGCCGGCAACATTGCGTGTGCGTACACGGCAAGCCCTGCCTCTGCCAGCACAGTTCACACCATTGTACCCACAGGGGGAGAAACTCCAGTACAAAAATGCCCTTTGAAATGGGATTTTTCTCATCTTGGAAGTGTCATTTGAGGAAATGTCAAAATTTGGTTTGGAAATTCATGTTTTCTCTCCAGTGATTTTGTAAAGCTCCTCGATTTCACTACCACGTTCATGGGTTTTGCACTAGGGAATTATGCAATAACGGACTATTTGAAATTTCCTATTCTTTTTTTTTTGTGTATGTTTTTAATCACCAGGGGACGTTTTTCCTGAGCACAGATATAAATACCGTCCCCTTTTTCTAAATCAAAGCGTCTACAGCCATGCAAATGCTGAGGTTTCTTCGTGGGGAGCAGAGCGTCAAAGCGTTCATTCCAACACAAACAAGAGGCACTTTGATCTAAAAACAGGCTCAACCAAGCAGCAACAAACAGTAGTGGCTTAGAAATGAAATAAAACATCTCAGTGTTGATATCCTGACCTCGGGGTGCCAGGAGGCCGCCACCACCTTGTGAAACAGCGTGAAGATAAAACGCAGATGGGGAAAAATACGGACACAAAAAACATGATAAAACCTAAAACTGCTTTCAATCTCCAATGTGAATGGTTGCCAGACCTGGTGCTTCTGACGCGCCCCTCTACAGCAAATCTTTTTGCTGCCCCGCAGTTGCTTTGTGCAGCTTGCTGTCTACCCAGCAGGGCCTGGGGCTCTTGCAGAGAGCAAGGTCTGCCCAGCAGCAATGAATCCTCCTTAGATATCTGCATATTTTATCAGAAGGCAATCGAGGCACAAGGTGGCGGATGAAGTGGGGCTGTTCGGTTGGGACCCCCTGGCACACCAGGGTGCTCAGCATCACCCACCTGTGCTCTCCATGGCCGGGCTGAGGCTGCAGCACGGGGTGGGCACGGCGGCCACTGGGGGTCTGCAGTGATGGGGCAAGTGCTCAGCTGCTCCTCACTCCACACGGGCATGGCCTTGGGTCCTGTTTCTTGCCTGCAAAAAAATAAGGGACACTCAGCTCAGGCTGGTGGTGGAGATCAGGATCAGCCTGAGCCCCGGGGGGAAGCACAAAGCCACCGGGACACTGCGGGCATGGGAGCCCAGCATGGAGGATGCCCAGCAGGGAGGCAGAGCCCTAAGGGTGAGCACAGCATGTCTCAGGGGTTGTGTTTTGCCAGAGAAAGCTTCAGCTCAAAGCTGAACTCATCTGAACAGCAAGGAGGCCCCCAGGGATGAGCATCAGCATCACCGAGCAGGGCAGAGTTGGGGAGCTCATCCTCCCTGGGGTTTAAGAAGAAATATTCAGATTAAGTCAAACTGAGTCTGAAAAGCAAAGTCCAACCAGAAAAAGAAGAAGAAAAAAAAAAAAAAAAGCCCAAATTTTCATGAGGTTTCTGTGCTTGTTGTACTGATCCGCTGCCATCCCAATCCAGCATCCCAGAGAAACAAACCCCACTGAAAGCTCGGGAGCCAGTTACACTGCAGAGGGAAGCCAGCCTGGAGCCAGGCGGCTTCCCTTGCCCTCCATCATTGTTCTTTCCAAAGAAAGAGGAAAAAAAATAATCCCAGGAGCTGAGGAGGAAGGAAGGGAGATTTGCCTGTGACACGACCACAGGCAGGCTGAGGAGCCGGCACGGGGCAGCCGCGGGGGAGCAGAGGAGATGCCGGCATCTCCTATGTGAAATACCACCCCTGGGACGCTCAGCTGTAGCCATCCACCCCACAGCTAGGTCCCTCCTGGCCTGCAGCTCCGGTGCCTCATGGTCCTGACCCCCAGTGCCCACTGCAAGACTGTCTTCCATCTCCCCATCCACAGGCACTGTGGGCACCGCAGGTCTGCGCTGCCTGTACCTCAGCCTGAGCGAGCTACAACGCCACTTTCAGCATTTCTAGATTGAGGCTTTTCCAAGTTTTGCCTTTGCAGGTTTTGCCTTCTCTCCTTGCCTTTAGGGACTGAAAAAAACCCCATCCCATAGCTCTGAATTCTGTGATTTCCCTGAAACACCCACATCTGTGGCTGGTATCGGGGAGCCCACCTCCAGCGGTCCCCAGACCAGCACAGGCAGCAATAACAATACATTCCCGTCAGTCCTCCGCCTCCTTCCAAGCACAGTCAGGATATCAGCCCACGCTTCTGCTCGTGCCTTTGCTCCGTTTAGGGTTTGCTCTATTTAATTTGTACAGTTAGGACCTAACTCTAGCCAGGTAGGTCCTAAATCTGTAAATATCCATCACCAAACCCAACGGCTCTGCAGCTGCAGGGAGAGATGAACGGACACGTGCAGGAACGCCCCCGCCACACTCAAGCATCCTGCTCTCAGCAGCTCTCAGAAGCTCATTAAAGGTTTCCTGCAGCATGCGAAGTTTTCAAAACCCACCCCAGACCAGCATGGCCTTTCATGCTGGCCCCGGTGCTGGATAACAAGGCCTGACGCCCAGCCACCGCGGCAGATTTCCACCTCCCGCTGGGCAGCAGCACTGTGGGGGCAAGCTCCTGGTCACCGCTGAAAGCGGAGAGGAGAAGGGAGACGAGGACAGGGGTCCTTCTGCAGGCCAGAGGCTTACGATAGTGAAATCCCTGCCTCTGCTTGCACAGCTGACAGGCAGTGTGGTCCAGGGCCAGGAGCAGGGAGGAGATACCAGCCCTCCTCTGGCCCAGCTGGATGCCCGATACCAACCTCGGCATTGCATCTCCGCGGCACACAGACACTGCTGCAGCAATGGATGTGCCCCTTCCTCCAAGGTGACTGCCCTGGGGCACACCGGGAGCGCCTTTCAGGGCAGAGGGTATCTACTAAGGTCAGCAAAACCATTTCCCCCCTCGCACCCCGCGCTAATGGCAGCAGGTGATGGGCTTCACCCCTTCATCAGTGGCAGTTCTACCCAGCTTTGCACAGCCGCCCACCTTCCCCCTGGCACCCACGCTGCCACCCCCAGCCGGGAACCGGGTGACTCTCCAGAGATGCTCAGCACCCTGGGTGCAGAGTGACGAGCGAGGGAAGGATGCTGTCACACCCCAGCCACAGCCAGCTGCCACACTGACAGCCTGCACCAGGCGACAGCCGTATGTCTGCAGACAATTTGCATCTACAGGCAGAAATGGGATGTGCCTCCTGGTGTGTTGGGGTCTGGGCCAGAGGAGGAGAACATCAACTAATCCTCCTAGTTCCAAAAATTACCTATCACCCTCTTGAATCGCTGGCTGCGGGAGCAAAGTGAATGGTTCTCTTAATCCCTTGCACGCACAAGAGCACCCAATACAGTACAGCAGCGTTACGCAGCCTGTGAGCTGGCTGGCACCGTGGATCTCAAAATTGTATTTTCTGCTGGGAAAAGTGCTGGGGTCCCCAATGCTGCTAGAGACCCAGGGCACCAGTGCCGAGTTGCAGAGCTGGGGCTCCATGCTGGGCTCCCTGGGCATGCCAGCCTTGGAGTGGCTGCCTGCCAAAGCGAAACGGAGCCCACTGCTAACTGCGTCAGTGGTTCTCCACGTCCGTATCCTACCTGCGCACGCGTGGGAGGAGAGCTGGTGACCAAACATGGAACCTGCTCACCAGCTCTCGCTCCCCAGATTTAGAAAAGAGCTCAACAGGGCCAGAGCCACGTGAGCTCCTCCTGTCTGAGAAACTTTACTTCTCAGCTCACCCATCTGCTTAAAAAGTGCTGGATTTCCTCAGTGTTGGCAAAGAGGAGCTGAGAGTGAATCCACAGCCCACCTGCCTGCTTGGGTCTCCCAAGAAAATTCAACAGCAAATGCCAAAAGCTGGTCTCCAGCATAGTCAAAGTCCAGTCACGCCATCTGTGGGAGGTAAATGTCATATGCAAAGAGGCACAAAAGGGCATACATGGACACAGGCTGGTGAGGAAGACAGGGGTCAGCCTGGTCCTTGCCAGGCACCAGCTGCTGGTTCTTACTTGCCCTGGCCATAACCAGCACAGGGACCTAAATGAGCAGAAAGTCACCCATTTTTCACAGAGGATGTTTTCTGCCTGCTTTGCTCCCTAAGGGTGAGAGTATCAGGGCTACCAAAAGAGGAGGAGGGATGCAGGGCTGAGGACAGGAAGGGCTGAACAGCATCAGCCCCCAGTTTGGAGCAGTTCAGACAGCAGGACCGCTTTGCCCATCCTGGCCATGACAGATGGGGATGCTGCCCACCCTTCCCTCCTGGGCTTCACCGGGACTTTCCTGACAGCAGCTGGCCCTGCAGTCACCCCGACACAAATCCAAACCCAGCAACATGGTGAGGAAGGCTTTGAAGATGCAAAAGCCTGTGCTGTAACCAAGGACTAAATTGAGCCTTTGTGCCGAGCATTTACTGACAGTTCCTTGCCCCTGGAGTTGGAGGCTGCTCCCCATCTGAGGTGCATGGGCAGCTTTTGAGTGACAGTAATGAAGCCAGGGTGATCTGTGCCGGATGATCAGACCTTGGCACCTCTTTGGCTGAGCAGAGAGTGGCAGGCAGCAAAGACCCAACATACACAGCTCTGGGAAGGGGACTGACAGCCCCTGCCCTGGCAGCGATGCCGTGCCCTGGGCAGAGGTTGACCATAAGGGATGAAGCCCATCACCGGGCAGGAGGGATTCCCTGAACACAAGCCAGTAGCCGTGTGGCACTACAGGGACACGATAGCCATCTGAAGCTCCAAGGCCACACTTAGAGCTGCTGATTTGGGTGAAAAAGCATTTTAGCAGAGGGTGTGTGGAACTGCAGGCACACACCACGGAGACCCCAGTCCTGGTGTCAGAGCAGATGTCACCCACTGGCACCCAGAAACCTGGGGTATAGCAGGATCCCTATTACTGCACCTGGCTGTTTCTTGGCCCGGGGAGACAGATCAGTCCCCAGCACCCACCTCTGCCTGCCAGGCTGTTCTCCCAAGACGCAGCAGCCATAAATCCCCTGGGAGACCAGACACGACACGCTGGGATGGGATGCTGGGACCACTCTTGCCCTTGGAGAGGATGGAGAGGCATGTCCCTGCATCCTCTGCACGCAGGGACAAGTCCCTTCTTGCTGAGTCCTTTGCCATTGCCACCCCTTCTGGTTGCAGACCATGGGGCTAAATACCCTGGCTACAGCCACCTCTGCACTTTGTGCCCATCGAGCCCTGACCCACTATGTGAGCCAGACAGGGACCCCCATGCCCACAGCTTGCTCCGGCACTGCGTGGGGTGCAAAGAGGGTCTGGGCTGCATTGCAGCACCCCCACCCCCACCCAGGGCTCTGGGTGAGCCAGGTCCCCTCTCCCAGGTTTGCTCTGTGGGCCTGGCGTCTCACGCAGGGACGCTCTCAGCCAAGAGGACTTCACCGAGGCTCTGGGACCAGACCTGCAGGATTAACTGTGCCACATCCCCACATCCAAGTGCAGCAGATAGTGCCCAGAGGAAGGGAAGAGCAAGACATCGGAGCCTCCCACTACAGACAGCCTCATCTTTCCGAAACAACCGATCCCTGGCACACATAGGGGGATATTGTCCCCATTTCTGGGGTTGGACTCTGCACTGGTCCTAGTGCCTGCTGAACTAACTCAGACCTGCAAGAGGGAAGGTCACAGGCTTTCACCTGGGAACCCCTGCCCCGCTCCCCGACAGCTGGGGATAGGATCCCCCATCACAGCCTGGCCCTGCACCATCCCTGCTGTGGGTGGGAGCAGCAGGACCACGGGAGGAAGGGCCCTGTCCAAAACGTGCCTGGCTCCGGGCTGCACTCACCTTCCCTTGCGTCCTTCCAGCTCCCAGGATCACAGCTCCCTTCAGGGCACAGGACAGTCCCAGCAGGCACATTATGAGGAGGAGGAAGGAGGAGGCAGCAGTGGATCAGGTGCAGCTGAAGGGCACCAGCTCCTTGGCCGAGGTGCAGCAGGCGGGAGCTAGACGGCAAAGCAGCAATCCCCACGGCATCCGCACCAGAGCCCGCGCGCAACGCCGCGGGGCACAGACGGGGCTCAGTCCTGCTCCCCGTGCTTGTGTCTGAGCTCGGCGGTGACCGCAAGCCTTCTACCCAGAAGCAGGAAGGGCTCCCAGGCCCCAGCCAACACGCATGACCGTGGGGAGATGAGAGATGAGTCGAGGGGAAATGTGACAGTGCAGGGCGTAAAAGCAAGCCCTGCAAAAGTGCTGGTGAGAGGCAGAAGCCGCTCAGCTCCCTGATCCACATCCATGAGGGCTCCTCCGCTTTCTGTCCCCCTCCTCCCCCCTTGGATCTCTTCCCTTCCCTGCAGCAGACACGAGACACATTTCATCCCGTAACTGGTTATTTTGCTGTCTGCCAGCTCAGCAAGACCAGAGTCTTCTCTGCATTCATCCCACTTCTTCGCAGAGCTGCAAATCCCCACTTCCTCTCTGCAATTCTTAAAATACCCATGGCATCATCTGCATTTTATTTCATTTGCAGGAAAAAATTAAAAAGGAAGGGTGAGAAGGGAAGTCACATTCCTCCCTTCAGTTTTCAATAACTATGAGGGGTTTTTAGTGAAAAACCCTTAGTGACTCAAAAGCCACCTCTCCCAGGAGTTTGGGGTGGTTATAGGAACCAGTTGGCTATATTCTTAAAAATGGAGAACTCTGCATTGAAAGCACAGTTCAGCCTGGAAACGAGCAGGTAAGACCCCGGGTTAAAGGGCTTTGCAGCCTCCTCCTCCTTTTCCAAACTACCAGGGTGATGGAGAGAGTGTGAGCAGGACCTGGCTGAGCACCGGGTACTAAGCACCCCATAAACGCACCCTCAGTGCCCCTCCTCTGCAAGACAGCAGTTAACGGGGACCCAGAGATGGGGCACAGTTTGTGATAGCTGCTTTTTTGTTTTGTGACATTTTAGCCAATGAAGCGCAGGTCCTGTATGGAGGGGAGCCCACTGGGGCTGGGATCCTCCAGTCTGCCTCCCTCCTCGCCTCTCCATCTTCCCAGCGCTCGTCCCGCTCAACCATCTTCCTCCGGAGCAGAGGTTCCCCATTTGCATCATGCTCCAGCCGCCGCCTGCACAAGGAAATCATCACCCTCCTCCAGGGCTGTCCCCTCCGGTGCTTGCAGCCAGGCAGGCGTGGTGGGGAGACCCCACCGATGCCCTCTCCTTTCTCTGAGGGCTGGACATTAGCGGGACAGACAGCAAAGACACTGTGATGGGGCAGGTTTCAGCAGGTCACACACTACCCTGTTTGCTTTTTGCATGTGCCTGGAGGGTCCCAGCTAGGGCTGTGCAGGCAGCACCAGGTTGCACAGACAGGAGGTCATCAGTCGTCGGTCCCTACGGCACGCAGAGGCCGCGCTGGGCTGCACAGGCTGCTCGTCCTCCATGAAGGAGGATCCGTGGTCACTCAGCCCTTGTTAGATTGTTTTGATTACAACATGGGGTAGTACCCTGAGGTGTCAGGCTACGTCACCTGCAGTCCCAAAGGACCCTGGGTTGGGTTCAGCACTCTGCGGTCCCACGCCAGTGAAGGGCTCACCTGGCCACCAGCCTCCATGCACCCCTGAGCGGCTGTAGCCTGAGCAGAGACAACCAGAGCCAGGCACTGCGCAGTCACAGCCTCGCCACCAAGACAGCCGGGGGATTTTTGGAAGCTCTGCCAACATACTGCCAGCAAACACTCAAGAGCCTCGACGAGTTGCAGGGGAATCCAGCCTGGCCAGGAGCAGAGCTGAGTCCCAGGAGGCCACCTGGGCCGCGTCCCTCCCCATAGCAGCCCTGCTCCCCCAGCCTGTTCCATTCTGCTGGTCACCAGGCAAACTTCCCAGCGAGCGTGTGGCAGAGCAATGGGATTGCCTCTGCAGCCTGGTAAACCCGCCGAGGCACAGCCCAGCTCTGCAGGAAAGCACGTCCTTGTCCCAGGAAAAGGCTATTTCCCTCTTAGCTCCAATCCATGGCAGGAGCTGAAGCTCAGTCCTTTTTAAGCCCTCAGAACGTGAGGGTGCTGGGGTGGGATTGAAAAATCCCATGGCAGAAGGATGGAGATGTGCCCATCCACAGGAGTCATCTCAGCCCCATCATACTTAGTGGAGGGAAGCTGCTCAGGCTGCCCCTGGAGACATTCAACATGGGGATGCACAGCCTCCCCAAAAGCCCTGCTGCTCTGTCTCACGGATCATCAAGAGCTGGCAGAAATCACTAAAACCCCAAATCTCTAGATTAGGTGAAACATGTGAGATGCAGACCAAGTGTTGCAGAAATATCTGAAGCCTTGAAAGAAAACCTAAACCCAAACCCCTTGGCAGTGGGAGCGGGGCTAGCAGCAAACGGGTGGGCTCGCCCAGTCACGCCGTCCTGCCCCGGCTCTCCAGTGCCCCAGGGCACCCTCCACTGCCCCAACATGCCCAGGCTTGGGTCCTGAACTCCATCACCCGGAGCTGGAGATGTGCTGACCATGGTCAGCCTTGGGGGACGTCCCCTCTCCCACCTCCCTACCTCGCTCAAGGACAGCAGTGACACAGCAGGGCGAGCGCAGCCCATGGTGCACACACACTTGCTTTCTCCAAGTTATATTTAGTTCTGCTCCAAAGCCAGTCTCTCCACGCCTTCTGCAGCCCTGTATTTAGTTACAAATTCACTACACGGGTACGTCTGAGGTTTCCTGTGGTTGTTTATCAGCTCGACTACAGACGCTCGCAAAGAAAACCCACATATTGCACAGGAACGAAGCATAGAAAGCTGTTCCCCTGGCCGCGCTCCTCCTCTCCCCTCTCTCCCATCCCACCACCGCTTCCCACCCCGATCCCAGCTCCCCCCATTCCTGCAGTAGACACCCTGGCTTGCTCCCGGTGCGAGGAAGGATCGTACAAATACCATCGGCAGTGGCGAGCGAGCGGTTCAGCGCCGGAGCGTCCTGGAGGGAGACACAGCCAGTGCTCAGCTGTAGGAGAGACACATGAGCACATGTACTCGCAGCGTTTCGTCATGAGATGGCAGATGTCCCATAGAGGAGACCAAAATTCACCACCCCCTCACACTGCCCTCCCCCTTCTCCCTGCAGTTGCCTTTCAGCGAGATGGGTTATGAAAGTCGCACATCAGAAGCTTCGTCTAACGTTACACAGCTCCGGGGCGGCTGCCCAGCCTGCGTTTCCTTTTAGCTCTGGTGAGAGTAGCTGGAGCACAAGTATCAAATGTGAATCAAATTGGGAGCCGAAGGGCAGCTCACCGCGGGAACCAAAGGGCAGCTTCCTGCCGGCTGTTTCCCTCAAGCCAACCTGAGTATCTGACATTGCATCCTCTGGGCTGCTCAAAACAGCAGCCAATAGCCCCCGAAATGGCTCCGCTGGGATCCAGGGTCACCACACCTGGGCAAGTTAACTGATGCTACAGCAAAATCATCCAGGGGAGCCCATCAGAGGCAGTGTTGGCATCCTCTTTGCACCCTCCTCTTAAACCACGTCCATCTGCCAGGGGAGCAGCCGATATTTTTGGCCCTGACCCTGACCTCCAGCTCTGGTAGGAAAGGGGGACAAATGCAGCTTTCCAGCCTCCAGCCCTCCTTACTGCCCAGGTAACAGCACCCTCCCGGCTCCCCCAAGGACCTGAACCGTGGCAAAGGAGAAACGCAGAGGGTCCGGCTCCATCCCACCTTACCTCAGCCACCCCAGAGCAAAGTGTCTGAGTTAAAAGGAAAACTAAGCAAAACTTTCGTTATGAAACTCAAAAACCACATAAAGATCACCTGCCAGGGTGTGTTTAAGAGCTTCGTTTCTGGCCCTGTTGGGACAGGCTGTCGGGGTGGAGGAGACCTTCAGGAGAGGCAGGGGGACCACGTGCACTGCGGACCAGCCTGGAGCCCCCCTTCTGGACCGATTTTCTGTTTCAGCTCAAAACCTGGCAGGGCTTGCGGTTTCAGACAGCTCCGCTATGAAACCAGCTGCTCTCCCTCAGGCTCCCACTGCCAAGGAAATGCAGCTCAGGCTCAGGCTCTGCTTTCCAGCAACACTTTGCTGCACCGCTTGCCTGCTGGCTGCTCTGGCAAGGCACGTCCCTGCCAGGAGACTCATGCCCGCGGAGGGGGAAGGCAAGAATGGCTCTTACAGCCACTTCACTAACGAAACACAGCCGTTCCGCTAATGAAACACCTCTGCAGCTCGCACTGCAGCGGACGTTCATCTGTCTGTCAGCACTGAATGAGCCCCGAAGCCCTTGGCTAAAGCTGGCGTGGAAGTTGAGCAGCTTCCTGGACACTAACGACTCTTCAGAGACTTCCTTGCCAACGTCACGTTTTATTCTTTCTAAGGAAAGAAACGAGTATTCCGGAAGCATCCGCATTTTAGATTTAGCATCTCTCTTTCCATTCCCAGAGCTGGCTTTGGAAAAAAACAATCAGAGGGAAAAAATAAGTGGCGTTTTGAAAACCACTGCCAGGTTTGCTTGCACAAACAGCCCAGCCAAGTGCTGTCCACCTGAGGGGGATAAAAGTGGGCAGAGCTCAGGCTCCCACATGTGGCCAGCCTGGGAGAGGCCAGGCGGGGTGCCAGCCGCTTTCTTGGGATGGAAGGGGCTGTGGGATGGCATGAGTGCTCCCTGCCTCCATACAGCCCCGTTCCCTGAGCAAGGCCGCCTTTGTACCGTACCTTCACCAGCACAAGCACTAGTGGTGCAGCCCCTTCACTCTACAGACATGCTCTGTGCCCCCAGCTGGGAGAAAGCAGTTGTGTGTTGACAGCAAATCCTTTACCCCTCACAAAGAAATTTGGGGGTTAAACAGCAGTTTTGGGGCGAGTTCAGCATCTTGTGCTGTGGAGCAAGCAGCACCCGTGGGGCCGCGGCGAGGTGAGCTCAGGCAGGAGTGGATGAGCATGGTTGAGCTGGTGCCGCAGCGTAACCCTGCTGTGCCTTGCAGAGCCCTGGCAGTGCAGCCAGCGGTAGCACATCGGTACCCATCTGCCTTGCCAGACTACAGGCGTGTTCTGGAGACCAGGGAATGAGGGACCTCCACGGGGGTACCTGCAGCCAGAAGCCTCAGTGGTAAATCCAGCGCTGTTTGTAACTTAGGTCTTTTCTGCCCTGGGTGATGCAGAAGTGTCTGAGTGCCCAGCGCTGCGCAGGGACGCAGTTCCCCGCACAGTGGATGAGATTTCACTCAGCCTCTGCTGGAAGCTGCACTCAGGTGGCCACGTCCACCCAACAGTGGAGGGGAGGCCACTGGGGCTCAGGGAGGACACAGAGCAATTGCCTGTGGGCTTGGGGGAGTCCCCGGAGGAGGGTGACCAGAGCCAGAGTGACCCCAGCATGTTGTGCATGGCACCTTCCCCCAGGGCCAGCAGATGACCAGGCTGGTGCTGTGCTCTTGGCATTGCCCTGGGGAACGAACAACGTGACAACTGCTGACAGGGCTAAGATGGAGCAGCAGGGAAGAGCAGCAGATTGGCAAGGATCTTTTTAGCAAGGCCAGCTGTGACAGGACAAGCGGTAATGGTTTTAAACTCAACTGGGGTAGATTTAGACTGGGCATAAGGAAGGAATTTGTTACAACGAGAGTGGTGAGACACTGGCACAGGTTGCCCAGAGAGGTGATGGAGGCCCCATCCCTGGGAACATTCCAGGCCAGGTTGGAGGGGGCTGTGAGCAGCCTGATCTGGCTGAAGGTGTCCCTGCTCCCTGCAGGGGCGATGGGCAGGGTGGCCTCTAAAGGTCCCCTCCAACCCAAACCATTCTCTGATTCTGTGAAGGAGGGGGCGAGTATGTAATGTTGCACCAGGAGGACAAGGTCAATAATAAGATTTAATTACATGGTGTGGGCAACAACAAAAACCACCACTTTCAGCAGGACCATGAACGCCCCCCAGTAACACCAGTCTGGACTGAAAAATCACACTAGAGGCTCACGTGCCAAACCTGTCCCAGCACGGATCAGTCGTGACAACAGCTCCCTTGGAGAGCTCCTGCCCAAACCATGTTTGATGGACGGTGCTGTCTTCAAGGCGTGTCACACCTCAAAATAGAAAGACGTGACTCAGCCAACACGGCATCTGCCTTCAGAACAGCCATTAACACCAGCAAAGTGCACAAAAGCAAGAAAGCAACCAGGAAAGCAACTCCCAAGAGCCCCCATGTCTGGGTAGGAGATACGGATAGGAAGACTGGACACAACCAAAATGAGAGTCCCCTTGGGTCAGCTCTGTCCCAAATGCCTGGAGCAGAGGAGCTCCCATTTCTTGTGAAAATCAGAGCTCCCCTCTGTCGAATCCCCACCGAGGCTGGGCACAGGGGGGATGGATGCCGCTGCCCACATCCCATCAGACGTCTGCAGAGCTGGTGGTGACCCCGGGGCTTTATGGCCCTGCCACCACAGAGCCGTGCCCACCCCGTGTATCAGGGGGTGCTGGGGAGGTGGGAACTCAGTAAATTCCAGTGAGATGGCACAGAGGGCAGCCCCCGCCAATGGGGCCACAGACAGGCTTTACATCAAGGTCCCTGTCACCAGTGGAGCAAGACCATGTCCAACGCAAGCAGGACTGCTCTGAGATGGCATTTACAGGAATCCCAGAGGGAAACCATCTGAACACAAAGGAGAAAATGGAAACTGCTCTAACAGGGATGTGCAAGTTGGCGGCTGGCAGCAGGGAAGAGCGGCCAGTTGCCTCCCCTACGGCCCTTCCACGAAGCAGAGATGATTTTATTTTTGTAGCAAAAAAAAAGGAAGGCAATATTTCTGCCACACAGCAACCTGAACGTATTGTCCCATAAGGTCCAGGAAACTCCAGTAAAACCATTGCTAGCTGCCCCGTGCCATTCTCACCCAGCGCCAAGAATTCTTCTCCTCCATCTGATTTGGGGCCAGCCAGCCAGGAATACAGGCTACCCCGGACTGATGGACAGGCAGCAGACAGTGAAGTCTCACAGCTCTGTCTCTTTAGGGAACAGGACTAAAAGAACCAAAATATATGGCAAGCTGTTTTGGGGTAGAAACACCATCACAGGAGATCTTCATAGAAGCCCTGCAGTATTTGATGTCAGGGCAGCCCTGTGCCAGCACTGGAGCCCCAGCATCTCCCAGGCTGGCACGGAGAGACTGCAGGGCAGAGCCGTGCAAGATCGATGTTTGAGAGAAAGCTCTGCAGTTTGAACAGGTTCACGTGACAGAGCCAGGCTGGCCATGTATTTACCAGGACTGACCCATGTGTTCTTCCCTTGCAGATGTAGGACATACCCTTAGGTGTTCACCAGGGCCCTAAGCTGTAAAGGATGAATAATGTCCCATGGATTTGGGACATCCACAGAGGAACTCAGAAACCTCTTGAGAAAGCCTTGGGAGCCACGCGCTCACTCCACAACCAAACAAGTACACGCCTAAAAGTTTGTGTAATACTCAGAGATGATAAATCGGGCTTTGAAGCCCAGGGGAATTTGTTTCTGTGTTCAGACTTGGTCAAGAGGAAGAAAAGACCACTGCTGTGATGTTGCACAGACACTCAGAGAGCTCCCATGGGAGGTGAGCGGTCACCGCGCAGCGGCCGGGGCTTGGTGCCTCTGATGCAGCCGGAGGCAAATGCTCAGCAGGGCATGGCGGGGAGAAGGATGAAAACCTCCCTGCTGCACAGGGTTGGCTCATCTACATATTTTTGAAGCTTGGGCCCCAAGCACTCCCCTTTTTGTTTCCTTTCTGGACGGGGCTGCTGCTCTTCTCGTTATCGGTGCTACCATCGCTGTTTATTGCCCTGTCACTGCTGCGACGCTCAGGGCCCCCAAGGGACAGATGAGGCCCCAGGCCAAGGGGAGGGGAAGCCGGGCAGCCACACGACTGCACAAACAGCCAGCACCGGAGCGTGCACCACCCCACGCTGCAGCAAAATCCAGAGCACAGCCTCCCCCCAGGGCTGGATGCATGAGCACTGCCTGCCTTACGGGGCAAGGAGCTGGAAGCGGGGAGCCCCAGCAATGCTGGGGCAAGGGCAGGCGATGGTGGGAGCGGCTCCGGGCAGGTGACTCCGTTCCTTGTAACTGGGAGTTGTTTCACACAGAGCAAAATGAGTAAGTATGATCTAGTGCTGAAACAGCCCCAAGCCAGTGATGTAATTCACTCGCCCCATCTGGGCTGAGCAGCAAGCAGTTGCCGGCTGCCTGCGGGGTGTGCACGGCGGGATGTGTGCGCAGCGAGCTGCCGGGGGCCTTGAACGAGCGCCAGAGCAGTAACAACATTAAAACTGCCCGCGTCTTCTCCAGGGGCGCAGGCAGCAAAGTCCCCACATTACCCCCTGGGACGGGCTCCAGGGCAAACCCTGAGTTTCCCACCAGGATCCCGCCCGCCAGCGGGGTGCAGCAGGGGAAGCTTCCACAAATATTCCCTTCCTGCAGAAAAGCAGCACGTTCCTCTTTTCCAGCACCATCAGTACCCCTCCCCTAATGCACCCTGAGAAAGGAAGCCAAACCGGCCCCACTCAAGGGCTTCCCAGGGTCTTTCATCCACAGGGATGGAGCACTCGCGCGCACTGCCAGCCTCTAAGACATAAAGCACTCCCCGGTAAAAGCGCAGCACTGGGGACCAGCAGAGCAGTAGGTCCCCCTCAAAGGAGCAAAAAGAAGACGAGGCAGAGAATAAGCACAGCATTTCCCCATGCACGGACCCAGGAGCAACACGCCCTCCGAGACTCTACCTGCTTCTTTGGGGCAGGCGCCGGGGAGCCCAGCGAGTCACAGGTGCACCCAATGTCCTGTCCAGGGTGGGGGGACAGAGCGGGATCCCAGAGGAGTCATCGCAGGGTCCGCTCTGCCCAGCAAGGAGGTCGGTGGGTGCCGGCAGAGCACCGGAGCGGCTGCCAGGCTCTGCAGCACACTTCAAAAGTCTGCAAAGCAAAAAGGGAAGCGCCGAAGTTATTTCAAGACAACTTCCTCTTTCATAGAGAAGTCCCTCAAGGAGAAAGCTGTCCCTGCGCAGGTCGCGCTCACCGGACATGCAGGAGCAGGTGAAAGAGGGCTCAGCTGTGCCCTGCATCTAATCCCCAAAAACCAGCCGTGCAGGTCAGGCTGTTCTGGGATGAGCCTGTCCCGGGGCAGAGGCAGTGAGCCCTGGTGCTGGCACAGCCTCCTCCATGCCGCTGGCAACCCAGCATGGGGGGCAACCCCTCTGCTGCTGCCACCTCCCAGCCGAGGCAGAGCGAGTGCCTTCAGCTGCACACCCAGCACCTCGAAATAAACAGTGTTGCTACGAGAGACAAGGAGGAGTCTGTCC
The DNA here is from genome assembly GCA_017310255.1 of Butorides virescens. Classification (NCBI taxonomy): domain Eukaryota; kingdom Metazoa; phylum Chordata; class Aves; order Pelecaniformes; family Ardeidae; genus Butorides; species Butorides virescens. The sequence continues at coordinate 362,038 of JADKXX010007038.1, read as the reverse complement.
AAGGAGACACTTTTCCAGCTCCCCATTCCAAGTGTGGTGTTTTGTGCCTCTGCCAAGCGCCTCCCACCTGGAGCATCTCATGTGCATCTGCTTTTGCTCAATGCCAGCCCCTGCAGCCGCCCAGAGCAGCCCCTGCCCGCCTGCTGCCAGCACAGGGACGCAGCCTGGGCAGGGGATGCCTGGCCCCTTCTGGAACGCGTTTACAGAGAAGTTTGACGTTGTGTTGGCAGAAGCGTTGGCCGCACGCTGGTTGGCGTGGGTCTGGCTGTGCTCAGCAGGGAGTCACGTTGTCTCCGCTTGTGACTCAATGTTGGGAGTCCAGCTCTTGGGATGAGCCCCGACGGGGCCTCAGGTGAGGCTGCTGAGGGCTGCTGGGGTCCGTCAGCACCCTGACACTCAGTTAGGGCTGAGACCTGCTCGTACGTTGGCATAAAGCCCAGGCTGGCACACAGGGAGGGACGCGTGGGCCTGGCAGACCCAGCCCACGTCAGGAGATAAATGTTCGTACCTGTGGGAGGTGGGTGCAGGGCTGGGATCCCCGCTGGTGGCCCAGGGCCCTGCTAGATCAGCTCATCACCCCAGGCGTTATCTAGAGCAGTGCTCGAGGCACTGAGGTTTTCTGGGGTAAGTGGGTTGGGGGCAAAAAGTAGTTAAAATCATGGAATTGTTTAGGTTAGGATCATCAAGTCCAACCATTAACATAACACTGCCATTATATATATATAAAGATAGGTAAACATATTATAGAGAAAGTGTGGGAACCGCAGCCGATACTGTATCACTTCCCATTTTCTTTTACATGAGAAAAAGCATTAGGTATAGTTACATACCTGGGCCCCAGATTTAAAAATAACCTACTTCCTTCCTGGCTGGGGGTGAAGGGCAGGAGGAGGCAGTTTAACAGGCCGTCAGCAGTACTTGCATTCAATTCCCACTCGCTGCACTGGTGCCAAGTTGCTGCGCTGAGCAGCGTCCCCTTCCCCTCTCGGGCTGGCCGTCCCGCGCAGCCGAGCAGCCTGCGGGCAGGAAGGCTCCAGGGAAACCACAGCAGCTGATAACATCCGCGTTTTCCCTGCCTTGTTTTCATTCACGTTCGCTCCCATTCACGACCGACACGCGCACGTGTCCTGGCCCCGGTTGCAGGATCGCTGCAGAGCACAGCAGCACCGGCAGACCCCAGACCAGCCCTGTGGGCAGTGGGGTTGTGGCGTATACACATGGGATCCTGTTTGCAAAAGCTTTATCCCTGCTAGCATCAGGATTAGCTTCTTCAAGATGCCCAGGCTAAGGTTTTGGGCATCACTGTTCAATAGCATGTCGTCCCGTGCTTGTCCATCAGTTCTGATGGCACATTGTGTCTGTCCATCCTCAGCAGGAGATACCCAGCACGCAGGAGCTCTGGCCATAGGCAGGAACCACCACATGGATGCTGCAAATGCCAGAGTAAAGTGAGCTGTGAAACCAGTGCACGAACCCAGGTGGGGGGATGAGCCCCACACGGCTGCACAGGAGGGGAAAAGGGTGTCACCGGCTACGTGGCACCCTTGGATGTGCTCTTGCTTTGGTGATGCTTCACAAGCGTCTTTTAAGACCTGGATCTCCCACTTGCTGCTGGGTATTTTCACTCCTCACCTCTCAGCTGGCCACTGCATGTCCCAAACCTTCACCCCTCCCCTTATTTTCGGCAGGACTGGACCCTCTCCTGCTGCACAGCTACAGGAGGAGGATGCCAGTGAGCTTCCTCAGACACCCAGCACCCCCCTCATTGCTATCAACTTTGGGATCCCAGCCCAAAATTCATTAAGCTAAAGGGCCCTTCTGGACACCTCCCCCTCCCACCTTTCCTGTACGCGCCATCTCTAGTCGCAGCAACCGCTGGATTTCGGCATCACCCCCCTTCCCCCCCCCGAGCATAGGGTCATGCTCTCTTGTGGCAGCACATGTAACGGGGAGGAAGGGGCTGGTTCTCAGTGTTTTCTGTAATGAGCTGCCTGTTAGCAGCTGATAACATTAGACACTGAAACGCAGCTGCCCGTCACCCTGAGAACTGCCGGATCACCCCGATAACATCATGCCTCTGCCAACCTGGGCTGGCAACGGCGAGAGGAAGAGACAGGTATGGGCCTGCTTAAACAAAGGCTTCAGTCAGAAGACCAATTTAAAAAAAAAAAAAAAAAGGGAAAGAACCAAAATAAAGTTGAGAGAAAACCTCTTGTGGGGCAAGCAGTGTGGACCAGGTACAAACCAACTCTTTGTCCCTGCAAACACCGTGATTTCCAGGTATCACAGGAGTACATGGCCATGCCTGTATGCTTCTGTGCATGAATGGGACACACAAGAGTTTTGAACCAGTCTGAATCCCCCCTCGTGGAAGAAGTCTATCTCCCAAAATAAATAGAAAGAGCTCACCTGAAGCACTAATTCAGGAGGGCTTTCCAGCCCGGAGAGGAACTTACTGCCCAGAAAGGGGCTTTCCTGCCGTGGGAGCAGCACACAGCCCTTTCTGCTCTCGAGATACTACAGCCACCGGCGCCTGAGCCTGTGCCAGCAGCAGCAGCTCCCCGCCGGAGAGCACGTAGCACAGCCCGGCTGATGTGCCGACACCGGCTGGGGCCAGCTCCCCCCCACTGGTCACGCTCCGGCACCACGCAGCAGCAGGCGGGGCCCCCGGCGCCCCCCAGCCCCTCGCTCGACACCAGCACTGGTGGGGCTGAAGGGGTGCTGGCGGTGAGGCCAGGGCGGGCAGCAAGCAGGGCCAACCGAGGCGGCGACGCTTCTCCTCCCCATCGCGGTGCTGACGTTCGGTTCCCATTTGGGCCATGGCTCCACGCCCTGCAAACGCACAAAGGGTCCTGTTGAAGGGGAGCCCTGGACACCTCTCCTCCCGCCCTGGTTTCTATTCACGGATGCTTTAGTTTTCCCTGCTTTAATTTTCCATCATTACATGGCTGCTTTAATAACATACCTAGCAAGTCAACTGGGTTTCTGAGGGAAGCAAAGGTATTTGGGCCAAGAAAATGAGGCTGTTTGAGCTCAGCAGGGAATCCTCCTCCTGGCAGACGTCTGAATCCCCAGCGCTGTAGTCAATGGATGATTTTCTTACAGTTCATAAGGGAAGAGGTCACAAACCAAGCAATATTTTGATGTCTCATCTCTATTTTCCACCCTGGAATTCAGCCCAATGCTAGTTTTACTCCAGCTTTAGCAAATAATAGAAGGGGGGTGGATTTGGGGAGAGGGAAAGCCAAGCAAAAAGCCAGTTTAAATAGTTGCCTTTTTCATTTCTACAAACTAAGCCATCGCCAGCACTTTTTTTTGTCTTGAAAAAAATCCATAATAAGCAGATAGCAGAAGATAAGAATAATAATAGTAGTAGTAGTAGTAGTAATAATTATAATTATAATAATAAATAATCATGGACTCTTCAAGTCTGAGAAGCATCCTAGTATGTCCTGCAAGGGTGGAAAACAGCATCTTTTTTGATAAAGACTGCACAGGTACAAGCACCAGGAGACACGACTGCTCACCTGAAGGTTTGAAAATCCAAGCAAATCGATTGCGATAAGCATAAGCAAACAGCTGAGAAGAAACCAGCAATCTTTGTCTTTTCATCCCATCCCACCATCCTCGGGGCTGGTATCACACAGATGCCTGGCACCGCAGGTGATGGAAAACCCGTTGGGGGTTGAGGTTACCCCCTTGTGAGCAGGAAACTTTGAGGCGCCTGTAGGAGATGGGGCCAGTGCTGCTGATGGGTGCTGCAGCCCTCTCGTGCCAATGACCTGGGCCTGTCGGGGTTCTCAGTGACTTGCCAGCGTCGAGGAAGAGATCAGCCACTTGAAATGGTGAGATACTGATTTTTGGCCAAAATCCTTAGTGCTGCATGCAGGTATGCCAAGGGCTATTGGTTTCCGCTGCCGGCTGCTCACACCTCCCAGGATCTTTTTCCCAGAATTTACAGCTCTCCCATGGGTACCAAGTTTTGGAATGAGATCAAATCCTCAAGCTTATCAGTTCTTCCAGGGATAGGACTCACCAGGAAACAGCTCTTTTTAATTATGGTCACCCTGCTCCACTTCACTCATTGAGCTGATAAGCCCAGTGGAGAAGCTGTTTCTACAGTTGTCTTTCAGAATGGGCAAGCAGGGCTTCCGAAATGCTGCTTGGGCTTCCCAAATGCTGCTTGAGCTTCCAACCAGCTGCGTAAGGCCAAGAAAAGGGCAGGGCATTCCTTATTCCCAAGGCTTGCTTCTTTTGGAGAATCCCAGGACAAGGTTGGACCCAGAAACCAGCCCCCAGTGCATGCCCAAGGATGCCGACCATCGCTGCTCCCCCTCTGTGGCCACCCCTGCCCCTTCACCCTGCCGAGCCTGAATGTTTCTTGCAATATTCCCTATCATCAGCCTACTCCAGCTGAGTCTAAACATTACATCTCCCACCAGAGACCACGTTGTCCATTGTTTGGCAGTTTGCAGAGTGGACAAGGGTGGACCTGACTGTTTCACGCCAGTGGTGCGCCTCCTGTAAAGCCTGACCTGTGACACCCAGGTGGGACAAAGCAGCTCAGAGCCAGATCATGGCCCCCAGCATAACCACAGCTTTTCCAGCAGAACCACTGCCTCTCCAGCCGCTCCCCAGCCCCTACCATGTAGCTGCCACCCCTGCCCCAAGGGGAATCTTGGCGCTTGTCCCTGTTGAGTGGCAACCTATGGAGAGGCCAAAAACCCTGGACTCAGCTCAGTTCACTTTAAATTCCAGTTCTCCACTGGACTTACCATCCTTCTCGGCCTCACCTGTGAAGGCAATTCAGATGCTCTTTGCTCCATCTCCCATTGCAATAATGAATAGATTGGAAAGACCCAGCAGCAGGACAGGCCCTGCACAGCCACCTTCCTCCATCCTCCCAGCTTGGCAATGAGCCTGTGCTCAGCCCATAGATGCTGGCCTCCAATCCAGCTTGCGGTGGATGCACCAGGTCTGTACCTCCGCAGTTGCCTTGCAGGCAGCACAGCAGAGGCGGCAGCAGAAGCTCCACAGTGCTCAGAAGGCTCCTCAGAGTCCTTGGAGTTCGTTGTGCTGCTGTAGGAGCAAAACTGTCTTGGTTTAACTCAGTTTGGTTCTACTAAATCTCTCAATTCCCTGTTCTTTCCAGGTACTTGCAAAGGGTTGGTTTGTTTGCGCTGGCATTTTCCCAACAGCAGAATTAAGCTGAGAGCGCTCCACCTCCTTTTTAAAGGCTGGTCCTTCACTTGGCTGTCTCCAGTCTTGCAGCCGCACTTTTTCTCTACTCATTCCCAAAAGTCACTGCAAGAGGGAGCCCTTAGCTGAATCCTGAAGCACCTTGGCAGGAATTTCTTCATGTCAGGTGATTTAAAGCATTTAACTTTCCTGAGTGCACCTACCTTGCAAAGGGGACCTGGCCCTGTGTCTGACAGTTATGCTGAAGCCACCAGCTCCCAGCTGGGCTCTCCCCAGTTCAATGCAAAGATGCCCATAACACTTTCAACATCGTCCATGGATAGCTTTCCCTCTCCAGCAAGGACTTGACCAGCTTTTCCTTGTCTATCTCTCACTGCTAACATGCTCACAGGGCGAGTGTACGATGAAAGGAGATTGTAGTGGGGTGGGGGTTGGGCTCTTCTCCCAGGGAACCGGCAATGGCACAAGAAGAAATGGCCTCAAGTTGTGCCAGGGGAGGTTTAGGTTGGACATCAGGAAAAATTCCTTCCCCGAAAGGGCTGTCAAGCACTGGAAGGGGCTGCCCAGGGAAGGGGTCGAGTCCTCATCCCTGGGGGTATTTAAAAGCCGGGCAGACGAGGTGCTTAGGGCCAGGGTTTAGTGGTGGGATGGCAGGGTTAGGGTAATGGTTGGGCTTGGTGAGCTTAAAGGGCTTTTCCAACCCAAACGATTTGGTGATTCTATGCTGTCATGCTCCTGGAGCCCAGTGCCTCCTTGGCCTAAGGCTGAGATGCTCCCGTCTTTGCTGTTTGTCACCTGCTTTCATCCCAGCACCTCAGCCGTGTCCTCCTCCTGGCAGGTCAGTGAGGAGCTTGCAGCGTGGCCAGGCAGGTCTGGTACTATATGTCCTATCTTTCCTCCGCAATGGGATGATCTACACGTGTAGGGTGAGGAAAATGGTATCGTCCGTCGGGAGACCTACTGGTGCCACCCAGTGAAACTGGGTGGGATTGCTGATGCTATCTGAGAGAAGGAAAGTTGCTTCCCAAAGAAGCGAATGTGTTTGCTGATACCAACCACTCTCTCTTACCTTTGTAGCTGTGAAGAATTTCCCCACGGGTGCCCCTTCATTGGTTTTGACTCATCCCTGTTGGGTCTGTCGCTGCTTCACAGACCTGCTCCACATTTCTTAAACAGGGACATCACAATTCAGTAAGACGGGTTTGTTTGAAACACATCAAACACATCACCAACTTTTTCTTCATTTACTATTTCCTTTTTCTCTTTCCATTTCCTCACTGCTGGGGATTTCTTTTTTTCTCTAGAAGTTCAGCACCTTAGGGATTTTCTTTCATTGGCTTTTTTAAAGCCAGGGATGGAGAGCTGGGAAAAGCAGACAGACAGGAGAAAAACTACAAAGGAGAAATAAAAACCCCATGACAAATGAAGCTTAAAAATTCCCCAGAGGGAAAGAAAAAAAACACCAGAATTTGGGAGCAACAGCTGAAGCACCTCTTTCTAGCACCCTGCAATGTAACGATTGTGCCTTTACTCATACGTTATTTTCCCTCTACCTGCTGGCAGCCAAAATTCATCTTCCCCTGGACTGTGGGGTGGGGTGGGGTAGCTCCTCCAGCTCATCTCCGCAGGGCGAGGAGGCGCCGAGCCCCCATGCGTGCGGGGCTGGCTGTGGCGGTGGTGCAGCGGGTGCAGGCATCTGCCCACGGGCACCCACGGGGCTAACGTGGCCCCCACCTATGTCCCGCCTTGGGGAGAGCTGAGTGTGTGCTGGAGCAAAACCTTCATGCTAGTGGCTTTTTGCAGCCAGGATGCAGCTGCTCGCAGGGCAAAGGGCTGCTTAGATTTCTGGGGTTTTGTTTTCATGCATCTATTGAAAGAGAAACTTTACATAAAGAACACGCACATGCAAATGCGCCTACCTGCTCATTCTGGCCAGGTTCTATGTGAATAACCAAACCATACCTATCCATATCACATTACTTCCTATACTTCATAATACACCTGGCGGGGGGGAGCTGTTTAAGTAACAAAGATTTGCCCCGCACACCAACCCACACACATATCTGTGCTTCCTTACCATAAAAAGAATATGGAACTATTTTATATGCTGCAATGTGCGGTGTGTAGGTATGTAACCACCCACCTGCCCACATCTGTACTGTATTTGTCATTCGTATCACAGCACATACATTCATATACATACACATGAGCTAAATACGTATGATATACAAATGAGTCCTTGATAGATACATAGAGATAAGGCAGACAGATAAATACGGTTATGTGCATTTCCTGGCAAGGGCGTATGCACAAGGGGTATTTGAAGGCTTTAAAAATGACAAATACACAACTCCAGTCATGCAACCCCAAGTCCCATGGCTTGCATATTTATACACACTAGTCATATCAGGAGAGTTCAAAAAACAGCTCTCACTATCTTAAACTATTTGTAAACATGTTCTAATAGAAAGTGAGAAACTCAGAGATATCTTTTTAGCCATGTTTTACAATCACCAATCACCAGCCATTAGCTACGCCCACTCTGCCCGGCAGTGAGGAGGATGAGTGACAGGCTGCAGCCACCCTGCGGGTGCCCCCCTCCACCCAGGCTCCAGCTAAATATTCACGTGGTCACCGAGAGCCGTACCTGGGGAGAGAGGGATGGAGGGAAACATAGGCTCAGTTTGTTCCTCCATTCTGCATTGGGCATGCTTTGTGTCATGGAGGAAGGAGCCCCACTTGCTCAACCCAGCCACCATGGCCAAGGTGGGGCTGGTGGACCTGTAGCCCAGCCACGGTGACGGGCTCCAGTCCTCAGCACACAGCCCACCAGGCTACTCACTCACTGCAACAGAGGTCATTTCTCCTGAGCATCCCTGGGGCAGGGGACAGCATGGGAAGGCTGCTGGAACACCTCTGCTTGGTCCCACAAAACCTGTCACAGATGCATGAGGCAAGTTACTCCTTACTCACAGCATCCAGGAAACAGAGAGTAGAGACAAAGTTAGAAGCCAGACATCTTCATCTGTGCTTGCACCCAGCCCAGGCTACAGGCACCATTTCCCCTCACCAAAGTGTCTTTCCTTGGGCAATTTCCCATCAGGATAGATGCCTCTTCTGCTCTTCCTTCAGCAAGCAAGAAAATAAAGCAGCATGAACACCAGCACGCACACACGCACACAGAATTTTTTAAGGCTTCAACCCCCCTGCCATGTGGGCTGTCTTTGGCCTGAAGGACTGGCATAATTACTGTAATGGTCTTGGTTACGCACAGGCTCAAGTCACATGTTAAAGTGGAGATGGCTCTTTAGGACAGGAAGAGGTTGGCTTCTAACTACAGATTAGCATGTATTTCCTTTTGCAATAGCTGTGAAGTTAAACAGAGGAGGAATCTCAGCTATTACTCAATCTCACCCCTACCCAGATTGTTCACGCCAGTTCCAGTATGTCACATATCAGAGGAACCACATGCCTCTCAGTCACCCAGTCCGTGGCAGGAAGGGGTTCAGATGATGGTCTGGAGCACACAGAGATATGAGACAGTGCCTGCGCTCAAGTCCCTTCTTCACCCCTTGCCCAGATGCCCAGGGGCTGGCTGCAGAGCTGCATTCCTCACCACAGCTGGAGCTACCCCATTGCTTCCTGTGTGCCATTAAACCTGGCCATGAAACAGCAGCAAACATTTAATCAGCAGCTTTAGGGTTACAGTTTAGCTAGGTACGTGGGCAGGAAAACCCTCAATGGGCATCCTGTCCTCAAGTGGTTTAACCTGGACCACTGTTGATGGTAAATCAACACAAAGACCAACCACAATGGGAAACCCCCCCCTCCACCCCTGCCCACTGCTGTACAGGTAAAGTACCGATGATTCAGGGTCTTGTTTTTCCCTGCAAGTCAGCACCCAGCTGGTGCCCACAGACAGTGCGGAGGGGCAAGCATGGTGTGACCCACTGCTGGGAGATGTGGCAGAGCCTGCCACCAGCAAAGACCTCTCAGTAGACCACAGTGTGGAGGACCCAGGGTCCTGGGTATCCTGACAGGTCCACCCACTAATTTCTGGTTACAAGGGCAACGTCTCAGCCTGTGGTCCACAGGAGTCTCCTAGGAAGTCTCCAGACCCAGGCAGAAGCAGGACGAGTCCTTGTGAGAACTGAGCGTGTTCGACCAGCTGAGCCACCCTGCCTGAGGCCCCCTCTGCTGATGGAAACACCAGCTAAACACCCTGCACTACACCGGCCCGTTGCTGTCCAGAAAGTTTTATGCAGTCAAGCCCAAGTCTAGAGCTGGGTAAACACCACCAAACATTTTTCATGCTTGCTTTGATTTAGATTTCAGGTTTTGGACCTGTTTGTTCTGGCTCCAACCCTGTAGCTTTTGCATTTCTTCCTGGGTGTGTTGCAGGGGAGGCGCCTCCAGAGGGGAGAGGGGATTGCAAGGGCACAAAGGAGGAACATGGGAACGTGAGTTTGGGGTTGGCACGGAAAAGGCCACCCCATTCCTGGCGCAGGCGTGTGGGCTGGGGGACGTGTGCTGCACCTGGGCATACTGGTAACTGTGCAGCTTTGCATCATTAGCACACCGCTACGCTTCACGAGAGAATTTTCCCTGCTAGGAAAACTCCGTTCCTCATGCAGGCACAGGGAGCCTTGTTAACTTTTAATTGATCATTAATTAGCACAAGTAAGATAAGGACGGTGGAGCAGCAGGCATTGCCAAGAGAGCTAAACAGCCGCCTGTGGCCCAGAAATGTTTTACTTCCCCAGCTTCACTCTCATTAGTCCTGAGCAAAGGTCAGTCCTGAGACAAACAGGGAGTCAGATGCCCTTTTCAGTCATGGGTGCTGGCCAAGACCCTTAAGGAATTAGCAACATTCACAGAAATTTCTAACTTTTCTGCTTTACAGCTGCCTGTAAGAGCAGCTAAATCATACACATGGGAAACAGCCGGATCTACCAGCCCAGAACCCTGCAGTGGCAAGAGGGAACTACGGCAGGGAGTTTGGCAGAAGATATTCCCTGGATATTTTTCTGCTTCTCCCTTTTCTTCTGAAAGTGCTGGCTGATTAGTGGGGCTCTCGATAAACCCCTCTGGGTCAGGCAGATCCAGTCCCTGGCAGAGGGGTGAGCTTGGTCACCGTGCCGTGGCTCGGTTAGCCAGTCACCAACCCGCAGGCAGGCAGCCAAGCCCGGGGCCCACTGCCAGCTCTGCCAGCAGGACCCTCAGCATCCCCAGGTACCTCTGCTTTGGCTGAAGGTAATGTGAGACTCAGCAATGGGAGCAGGCAGGCAGCAGGCAGCCAGAAAGGAGGGAGCGGTGCTCATGGGGCTGTGACCTCCATCTAAGGAGACACCCTGGGCACACGAATCCTAATCCCATAATGGTACGTGGGGACCAAGGGCTGTCGGGAAGCCTGGCTCTGCTCTCTGCTACAGCTAAGCAAGCAGATGAGCACCTTTGAAATACCTCCTTTTAAGAGATCTCCTGGAAACAGCCCAGTTCAGGTCCCATGACCCCAATGCCCAGGTCCCGGTGGCTTCCACACCCCCTGTCATCCCCCATCTCTGCAGGGCATCTGGAAATGCCACCCATGAAACCACACGTTTATCCACCAGGAAGCAAAAGTTCAAGAGGAAGGATCACCCTGGCACTTCTGACAAACACCTACCTGAGCATGAGCAAGCGATCAGAGGGTGCTGAGCTGCACAAGACTGTGGGCAGTTCCCTGCACCCAGGCAAAGCACCCCATCACCAACCAAAGGCTTGGGCTATTTTTGTCCCAGCCCGGGTGCAGGCTCCAGCCACCCCGACCCTGGCCCTGGTCCTGGCAGAACTCTGCTCACCTCTGGCAGACAACATGAACTTTGCAAACAAACTTTTTCCCCCAATGTGACAGTAAAGCTGAAGAAAAGTCAGTCAGAACAAATACTGTATTTAAGAGCAAATGCATTTTTCCATCACCCAAAATGCTTCAGGATACAACTGTTGCTGTCTTGGAGCATTTGTCGTGCCTCACAGCAAAGTCTCCATTGAGGCAGCCTGATGATGGCCTACATGGAAGGCAGGTTCTGTTGCCCCACCTGCCTAAAAGAGCATGGCACCTGCTGCTTCTATGGACTTGACAATCTTAAAGGTCTTTTCCAACCTAAACGATTCTACGATTCTATGATTTTAACACTTTAATAGTGGATCCAGCACAGGCAATCTCATTCCTGTCTGTTGATGCTAATTCATTCCGTATTCCTAATTAGCCACCAGATCAGGTTTGGCCACTTAAAGACCCCTTCTCTGGATGATCGTTGGCTTACGTTGTTCTCTACCTCATGCACTAGAACATCTCCATCCCTGAAGCTTGTCTGGAAGCTATTCAAACCGTGGTGGCTCTGGAGTGGCAGATTTGGCTCCCAACCAGCTCCTGGCACCCGATGCAAGCATCCCCGCTGGGATGCTCCTTGTGGAGCTGGCGAGGTGAAGCTGTGGGGATCGCACCAGTAAAGATGAGGAGCACCTATGCACAAAGTGCCATTGGAGAAGACCAGAGCATAGAGGGTCACCACCAACAGTGGGTGGTGAGACGTCACCCCACAGTGCATCCCCACACCACAGCCCCATGTCCCACCTCACCACGGGTGGAGCATGTCCCACTCTATCTGTGCTGAGTCCAGCAGCTGGGGACCACCTCAGGCTGCCACTGCACCTTGATAAATTAACACGTGCCAAAACCCCACAGCACTTCTTTTAGTATAGCCAGTCTCATTCAGGAAGCCAACAGAGGTTGGTGTTGCCAGCCTGGAACGCCAAACACACCACATTCACTGTCTCCCCATCCCTCACAGATGCAGACAGGCCACAGAGCAGCTCAGCTTTGATGATGTGAGAGTTGCAAAAAGCTCCATCGAGTTGATTTGACCATATCTACAAGAGGCAAAACTAGTTTTGTTAAATAGCCTCACCTTAACCTGGCCTTGCTTATTCTATCAGCAGCTGTTTGCTAAATCTTTTGTACTTAAAAGAACAAAACCCTCACTATGCAGCACTTCCAGGATCAGACCTGAGCCCTGATCCTCAACTTTCCGTCATGCACCTTTTCAGAACAAAGCACCTTCTTTCTGCTCAGGATTTCAGCATGTGTGTTCCTCTTTCCACAGTGAAAGGGGATTTGTGGTTTAGGGTTTGGGTTTTTTTTGTTGTTGTTGAGAACAAACAAAAGCAGATTATCGTTCCAGCTTGGAAAATAAAGCATTTTCCTTTTGAATTTTATTTGACTTTTCAGAAGACCCTTTGCTTTTTAAATAAAAACCCCCACCTTTTGTTATTCTCTAATCAGAATGAAAAAATGTGATAGCTGATACATAACAAAGTGCTGATTAACAAAAGTTATTCTCATCTGGGTTTTGGCTCATCTGCGCTGAAATGACTTTTCCCACGTTGTTTATTTGATTGCAACACCTTGGCCCTCACACCTGCCAGCTAAGCCTCCCTTCCTGCGGATATTCAAGGGAAGAATGGTGACACTTGAGGCAGTTAAACATTTGCAAACATTTCATATTTCAGAGCGCTTTCAGTAGCAACAGCTCCATCTGCAAAGGCTGCACCCCCAACAATGCAGAAGAGATTTCCAAGTCAGAAATACCCCAATACCCGGCTGCTGGGCAAAAACCCGCTGGCCCTGAGCAGTCACCCTTCATTCCAGGGCTCTGCTGTGCACCCCGGGGCTGGACCTTGCCCACGGCCCCAGGAGCCACCAGGTGCTCAGCCCTCGGCGTAACTCGTATTACTCTACAAAGCACCACAGCAAAGCTCAAGGAACCTCCTAGAAGGGAAGGGTATGCCCAGATCTCACCTTGCACACACAAGCTCCACTAGCTTCTTTTCTCCTTAATCCAGCACGAAACCAATTTTGGATTTACCACATCAAAACCTGCTTTTTTTACTCAAAAGAACAGAAGCAGCTCAATCAACAGCTGCAGTTCTCCACGCCATGCCCTCTGGGGCCAAGCTCATGAGCATAATGACTTTATGAGCCTGTTCCTGCTCTCAGGTCAGCTACTCTGCAAAGGTTGCTCAGAGCCCTGTCCAACCTGGCCTGGTCCATTCCAGGACCTGGATGGGGCTCTGAGCAACCTGATCTGGTTGAAGGTGTCCCTGTTCCCTGCAGGGGGGGTTGGGCTGGATGGTGTTTAAAGGTCCCCTCCAATCCAAAACATTCTATGATTCTGACACCTGAGTGCTCCTGGAGATACAGAGCCTCCTCCTGTGCCTCCCGCCTGCTCAGGAATTACTTGACTCAAACTCTGTACTTGTACTCGAAATAAATCAACGTTTAATATTTTACAGTTACCTTAAAAGTTCTTTGAACAGTATTTTACAGAACAGCACGGACATCATACAGCTTTGGTGAGGCTGGACGTATGTACAAGGATGACCCGAAAGAACCGCGGACTTCTTTCATTTCCAGAAAGCATCAGAGGTCAAAACCTTATTCAGTATTATGAGTCCCTAGAGCTTGTGCTTGTTTTTCTATACGAGATGGAAATTCTCTTCTCTAGCATTTCTGTAGGGCCAGCTGAAACCGAAGAGGTTTATATCATTAACAGTGGCAGGGATATATTTAGCCACGGATATCAAGATGACAAATAGCAATGTTTTGGCAGGATAAGGTGCTATTTTAAAGTATTGAACAAACCCAGCTGTCAAATTTCAGCCCCATAGGAGAAGATGCACACAAACCTGTTTGGAAAATGAAAAGTCAGTGGTAAAACTTTTTCCAAGTGCGTGGAAAGAGCTATTAAAATCTGTTTCTGATCCCTGGAGCCTATTGGACTTAAAATACTGATGTGCAGACGTGCACAGCAGCGACCTCAGTGTGCGTTCCCAAGTCACCCTGCAGGCACACTGCGAGAGAGGGGACAGCCCAGCCCACTGCGACCTGGCAGTGTCTTGGTGTCCCCACCGAGTCTGTGCTGCGGGCAAGGGATGGGCACTGCTCCATGCACGTAGGAGGAGGTGGGTACTCCCAGGGTTGCTGGGTGGCCAGGAAAGGTGGGTCCTTGCCGGGCATCCAAGCTGGCTTTGCATCTTGGTGGACCCAGAGCGCTTGCAAATGTTCCAGTGATGCTTTGCCCCACACAAGGGTCTTTTCTTGGAGTCCACAAGGCAACATCATCCTCAGGACAGTTTATTCAAGTAGAAGGATGAAGTGCAGAGACCTTGGGAGCATGTTCACGTCTCATTTTTGCTCATCTCTGGCCATTGGCAGAAGCTGCATCCAGAGCTGCTGAGGACACCAAAGAGCCAGCTGGCACCTTCTCAACCCAAGATGTTCACCACTGGGCCCAGACCAAGCTGTCCCCAAACAACAGAGGCAGTGGGAACAGAAAACAGGTCCAGCAGCCAGCGGGGCCAGGGTCCGAGTCGCTTGGCATGGGACCAATCTCCCAAACACTTACAGGAGAGATGTGGAGGAATCCAGTGGACAAGCCTGACCCTAGCTCCTCAGAGATAACTGAAGCCCCTGGGGGCTCTGGCCCTTTTCCTGGCAGATTTAACCTCAAATGATACTGCTGCTGTGCCACCAGCCCCTGGGGACAGAGCCCAACCTTGTTCTAACTGGTCCTAAGAGCTGACCAGGTCCCGTTTTCTGGACGATCAAGGGACCCACGCTGAACTGATCACACTGTGGCTGAGCCCTGTAGCTCCCCAGCAGTATTGGGAGGCCCTTCCAGGCATTTTCCAGGGATCACATCCTCCTTATTAAGATCCTTTTAGCCTGCAGCAGGCAGCATGCTCTTCTGCCTGTTCTCATTAGTGCAATCACCAAAAACTACTGAGAAAACATCTTGAGGGCTATGAAACCAGGCAAGGCTTTTCCAGTCTCATTTTTTGCTCCTGGGGTCAGAAAACCTTTAAATACTCCCAATTATTGCACCTTTCTGTACCTACAGCCCTGCAGAGAAAACGAAGAGGATGGAAAGCCTCTTTGCAGGGGAGGGGGTGGATCTCAAATGCTATTGTCGCTTGCAATTGTCACTAGTGTTTTTGGTGCTGGTCCTTCTCTAGCAAAGCTGCCTCCTCAGGTAAGCTTTAGGCAATCCTCGTGGTTTTCCTAGTACTCCCCTCCCTCCTATGAGCATGGTTCCTGCTGTATTTCAAGGAACTATTGAGGATTCAGCTTCTGGGATGTCTCTACAGTACCGTGCTAGGGAGCAGGACTCAAGAACATGGGCTGAACAGGGAGTACATCTCCTGGGTGAACTCTGAAATTCTGCAGAAGTTGGAAGTTGACCTCCTGCAGGTCCTGGATTTACAGTAAACGCATGTATACATCACAAGCTGTCCGTTCCCTGGTATGGCCTATTGCACTCAATTCACTGGAACGCAAACAGCAGTCTACAGCCCATGCTGGGGTCTTTCTGGGCCTCATCTGGGTCACTCTGCTCCATGCTGTTTCTCTTCAAGACCCCCAGCCTGCATAATTTAAAGAAAACATTGAGAAAGCCTGTTCCCATCCTGAAAGAACTGTCCTGAGCATCCTCAACCTGTTATGGGTGAAATGCCATCAGGACTTTGGATGGGTGGTCTGCAACTCCACATGCGTTGAAGGCCACCTACCACCACTCAGCCAAGGACATTCATTTTCCAAAATGTCCCCCAGATCACACTGGCCTTTCAGTCACTGTCAAAGACAGCCACGGCACCATTTGCTGGCAGGAAACTATCACTGCCCTTGCCTTGCCCTCTCAATCCAAGTGTTGGCACTCTGCTGAACCAGGTGGAGATCTCAAGGAAACCACTCTCCTCCCATTGCTGAGGAACCCTGAGAGACACCAAAGCACAACACCAACGTTCCCATTTCCCAAGGATGGGCTAAGCCCAGCCCAGGAGCAGCTCAGCCACCATGACTGAGCCACTTTAGGCTGCAGAATGTCTTGGAGAAGAACGGATAGCGTCTCAAGCCCAAAGGAGGACAGTCAGCTTCCTTTTCCTGAGGCTGTATTGGTGTTGGATGTGAGTCTGGCCTGAAAGGACACAGGGCTCTTCTATGGCAGTGCTCCACTGAAGGTGGCAATGGGTAAACACAGGAGAGAATGAAACTCAGAGAGGTCCTGGGAAGGCAAAGAGGACCTTCTCAGTGCAAAGAGGTCTTTGTCCCTGGGTTTGTAGCACACAGAGATCTCACACCTGCAGGGGAACAAAAAGAAACCAGGTTGTAAGTCAGGTGTGTCGCTGAGAATCATGGTCCCCAGGTGCAGCAGAAATATCTGCAAACAAGCAGGAATCAGTGCAGTCTTTAACAGGACTGGAGTTTGAGTGCCGAGAGTTCAAGGCTTTAAGCTGGCTCAGACTGGGACCTAGAGCAGAAGCATCCACTAAGAGTAATCTGTGAAACTCACTATGGAAAACAAGAACTTTTGCACCCCCCAAGTTCTGGGGAGAGGGAAACATCTCCTTTTCAGTTTCGTGCACTGAACTCTCCCATTACCCCCTTGAGTTGCACAAAAAACAAGTAAAACACTTCTCTTTAGGGTTATTTAAGAAATAAGATCTGAAATCTCTTTCCATCAGAGGCAGCATAACCTTAGAGAGTTCTGCACTCTCTGAGGGGAAATTAAAATGCTCGTATGTTTTTAAGACCCATGGATTAACTGTTTTGATCTCTTTGTGCTCATGGAAGTATTTTGTCTACAGAGAGTTTTCAAATTCCATCACCCAGGGAGCTGGCTTAGTGCCCTGGGGACATGACTGATGGATGAACAGTCAAATGAACAATTCTTGTTCTACTACAGTCTCTCCCATGAAGATCATGGGTTCCTTCTGCAACAGGTACATCAAAGGTGGTGGAGAACCCAAATGAGGTTTAGAAGTTGAAGGCTCTCCTCATATGCCCAGTGCCCTCCAAATAGCTCATGTATGTTGCATAGCTTTTCTCTGACTTACGACTGGTCTTGCTGGAAGAGCTGTCTTTACAGAGTTGAACTGGGGAGCTGGGGAGCACCCTTTAGACTGTGGCAGTCATGGAGGTAAACTATTGCTGGAATCTGAGCAGGACCATCCATCCCACCTGAGCTCAGCTGCACGACAGAGCTGGGAGCTATGTCCCCCAGCTTGGGCATCTGGCATAGATCCACCATGGTGCTCAGGACCTTTTCCCCCTGGTGGCCACCCACACTTCACGGACAAGTCCTTGCATGGGATGCACAGACCCAGGAGGGCTGACTGCCGCCAGCAGCTGGCCACATTGCAATTCCTACCTGGTGACACTCTGCAGGATCTTCTGCTCATCCTGGTCCAGGCAGACGGCAAAGGAGGACTGGACACCAATAATCTGGACCTTGTCTACTTTTATCTGGGACACGCTGATCTGCTGATAGGAAGAGTCTAAGTGAGGGAGCTGCCAGGCTCAGTGCATTTCCCTGTGCAGGGAAGGGGAGCAGGGGAGCTGGGCAGCCCTATGGCAGACCTGGTGACCAACAGCAAATGGATTCCCCCAAATGTCTCCTGCCCTGCTTCCCTCCCAGCCGAGTCAGGATGACCACCTCTTACCAAATGTAAAAGCACCATGACTTATCTTACCTGATTGAAACTTTTTTTGGATTTGGAGTTTTGCCTTTTGACCACCTCTGTCATGGTTAAGTTGAGACACTCTGTCTTCGAGGCTGTAACAAAAGAAAACTGTTATCGCCTGGAGCTTCTGGGCCACTGGTGTAAACCCAAGTGGTCCCTGCACCCCTCAGAGCATCCCGGAGCCCGTGGCTCTCAGCAGGACCCCACCATTGGGGTAATACAGTACAGTTCTAGCTTTACTTCCCTCGTGCTAACCCACACAGAAAGAAAGCAACCAGGCACTCAGAGATAAACATCCTCTGTAATTTCCAACTGCAAACACAGCAGAAAAGGACATTTAACTATCTCAGGACCTAAACATTGACCCATCCTCATGAGGAAATTCCAGCTCTCCCAGCTTGGCCTCCCTTGCAGTCCACCTGGAGAAGCTTTTTTGTGTCTGGAAATACAGTGACACCCTGTGGTCAAACTGCTGAATGTGAAAACCAATGGAGAATCAAGGGTTTCTCTTGGAAGGAAGGAGGTTTACAAAGGAGAAGCTTCTCCCCAGTGTGGAACCGAGGACACCCCCGAAGCAAACCCACAGCACTGGCAGCACGAAGCAAAGCTCCTGAACTAGCATGGAAACACCCAACTCAAAATATAGAGAGGAGGGGAGAAATTCATTCCTGCTGGTTTTTTTCCAAGCTTGTCTGCAAGGCTTCACGGATGGGGGAGCAACAGGGGGACAGGAGGGACAGAGATTTAAGTTGAGCCCTGTAGGGCACGTCAGAGCTGTCTCCTATTTGGAAGATCACCTGTTTGCCCCAACTACTCCGCTCACAAACCACACATCGGCTAGACACACAGCACACAAGGGAAGAGGAACTAAAAAAACCCTCAGTTTACCCAGAACTGGGTGTCTGATTGCCAAAACTGCAGCTCTTAAGCAAGAATGAACAGGTATTGCTTCTACATACACACATGGAGTAAAAGTCTTGCTGCTTTTAAAAGGCTCGAAGCCTTATAAATACTTCATCCAAAACCTGATTAGAAAAAACCAAACCTATGAAGCAAAACCGTGTGGCAGGCAGCTATCTTCGAGGGCAGGAAGGAAACAGGGCTGCAGCACCAGCTTAGCGGCAGCCTGCCGAAAGCGACTGCGGGGCATGGCCGCTGCGGACAGCAGGACAGGCACCCGCTCCTTTGGCCCTCCTTTGCTGAACAGTGGTTTTACCTGTGTCTCCTTCTCCTTGCTACACAAGCGTTGTTCTGGAAAGCACCACTCCCCAGTGATCACCCCACTGTTTGGACCATGCCAACCCCATCCCTAATGGACATCCCATTTTCCTGGCTGGAAGCTATAGGACAATGGGAAATCAAATGCCCTTCGTCCCTGATGTGGTGCTAAGGACATCCAAGCACACCCCAGGGAACACCAGGCACCTTCCATGTATCTCCTGCATTCACATGTCTCTGCTTTGCTCCAGCTGGAAGACCCACGCTGCCCTATTGTTCCACCAGTCTCTCCCATTGCTCCCTACTCAAAGCCCCAGAGACCACCTCTACCCACCTAGATCTTCATACTTCTTGCAGGCTTTGCTAAGGTTGACGGATGTGCAGACCTTCTCAACATCATTCCAGTGACTTCTTCCACTGACGGCTGTCTGGAAAGACCAACCAAAGACTGTGAGATGCCACGCTCCCTGCTTCCCACCCCTTACCATCTGGCTGGACCAACTCAGATCTGGATCTACCTGGAGCTGCACAGATGAAGTTTGAGTAGGCATTAAAATTCATTTAACCTTGGACTTATAAAAATTGCCCAGGCTTAACACTAAATAAGTGCAAAGGAGCCAACCAAACAGGAGGGCTGCCATGACCAGCAGAAGATCGTTCCCCGGAAGCAAAGTCCGCCAGTGTAAAACGGCACTGAGGACACGTCCAGTCTACGGAAACTGGCAGCACATTGCTTATTTGACTGGGCTGAACAGGAGTAGAAAGCTACCCCCAGTTAGCCAGTAAGTAGACATTTAGCTTGAGTTTGGTTCATCGGGGCTTGGATTCAGGCTCCTCCAGCAGACTGTCAGCATTTGCCTCTCTCAGCCCCCAGATGAGAGATGCGTTTGCCCATCACCAAAGTGGTTTTCTGCCCCATTTCTCTTTGTGCAAGCCCCAGGCACTCACCTTGCTGTAGGCGATCTGTAGTGTTAATGGGATTGCTTCTCTGTCTCCATCTATGCCCAGCCTTTTGCTGCCTGGACCTGCACAAAACAAGGAGCAAATGTCACACGGTGGCCTTTTATTCCCATTCTTCAGTTGGCTACTGATACAGCAGCATGCTCAGTACCTACAGAAAGGGGAAAATAAAATGGTTTGCTGAACACAGCTGTGGAGCAAAAAGGCAAAAAAGGAAAGGTGGCTTAAAAGCTGCCGGAAAGCAATTAATCCAGTGCAGAAATTTCAACACAAAGCACAACGACCAGCGCTGAAAAACTGGAAGCAGTGCTGGCTAAGCTGGTGCAGAGGGGTCAGCGCTCCAGGGAGAACACGAAGCAATAAAAGGCCGCGTTGCAAACCCAGCTCCTGTTTTTCCAGGCATATTTGTGCCCACATTAAATTAGCCTTGAAATACCATGCCCAACATACTAACTTTTTTTTTCCCCCCCTGGATAATTTTTTGCAGATGTTAAGTGGTGTGCTGACAGACAACCCAAGGAAAAAAAAGAAAAACCAAAGTCAGAAAGAACTGGTGGTTTCATGAGTTATTGGGAAGAAGCCTTGGCCAAGCGTGTATTTTGGGGGAGTGGGGTGGTGACACTTCATACAGAGGATATTTTATGAGCTCTGTTTAGAAGGACAAGGCGAGATCACAGAAAAGCAATTGGTTAAAAAATTCAGTGACATGTTTAAATGCAATATTGTTGGTTGGCCATGAGATGTCTCTGTGAGCTGCACTGCACCAGACAGCACGTCCTTGGTACCCAGGAGAGAGCTGGAGACCACGCTGCAGGCAGATGATTAGAATCATAGAATCACAGAATCGTTTGGGTTGGAAAAGCCCTTTAAGCTCACCAAGACCAACCATTCCCCTAACCCTGCCATCCCACCACTAAACCCTGGCCCTAAGCACCTCATCTGCCCGGCTTTTAAATACCCCCAGGAACGGGGACGCAACCCCTTCCCTGGGCAGCCCTTTCCAGGGCTTGACAGCCCCTTCAGGGAAGACATTTTTCCCAATGTCCAACCTAAACCTTCTCTGGCACAACTTGAGGCCGTTTCCCCTCGTCCCATCGCCCGTTCCCTGGGAGCAGAGACCACACACACCCCGCCCCCGGCTCCCCCCTCCTGTCAGGCAGTTGTAGGGAGCGATAAGGGCTCCCCTCAGCCTCCTCTTCTCCAGGCTGAACACCCCCAGCTCCCCCAGCCGCTCCCCAGCAGCCTTGGGCTCCAGACCCCTCCCCAGCTCTGTTGCCCTTCTCTGGACACGCTCCAGCCCCTCCATGTCCTTCTGGGAGTGAGGGGCCCAACCCTGAACCCAGCATTCGAGGGGTGGCCTCACCAGCGCCCAGGACAGGGGCACGGTCACTGCCCTGCTCCTGCTGGCCACACCACTCCTGATACAACCCAGGATGCTGTTGGCCCTCTTGGCCACCTGGGCTTCTGCCATTGCTTCTTCTTTTTAATAATTTTATAAATTCCTACTGTAAAAGCTCATGGATCTCCCTTGCAGGAAGGCTCCAAAACACACAGATGAATCTTGCTTTGCCCATTTAACCAAGAAAATGGAAAGAGGGTTTTTATAAATGACACTCCTGGACAAAGCACGAACAACAGAAAGCAGCAAAAAGAAAAGATGAAGAGCTGCACTTGGCCAGGTGCTAATGAGAGGAAGGAAATGGGCTTGAAGCTGTGTTATTGCAAATACATTTTTGAGTTAAGAGCAGTAAAAACAACAAGGCATTGCCACAGCTTCTGTCCTGGAGAGGAATGCAAGAGCTATGATGCTCCACTTCCAAATTCATGAAAAGCTGCCTGGATCTTTGCTCACTACGCAGCCTGGGCTCAGACACCCCTTGCAGCCCCCACTCCCTCCAGCCCCTCTTTCCATTTATCCCCCAGCCCAGCGGTTTGCAGACCCGAGGCTGCGGGTGCAGAAGCAGCTACAGACCTGATGCCTTGATGGCTCGCGTGGCCGCCGAGTGGCCCAGCTCGAGGGAATGGATGAAGACTTCGGTCATCTTTTCTCCCCCAATGAAGGTGAGCTGCCAGGGGGAGGAGGAGGAAGACGTGGTGGTGAGGAGACCCAGCCCACACCAGGCAACATTCACCCCCGAATCCTTTCCGCAGGAAACAGGTCAATTTGGGAAAAATCCTTTCACATTTTCTAAATACACTTTTCAACAACTGCCTTAGGTCACACTTGTCTTTGGCTGTACTTCCGACTTTTAACAGACCACCAGCAAGTAAAACAACCTGAAAACCTAATTGTCACTTAGAGGAAACTCCCCAACCCCTTAGAAAGAAAACCCACAATGAACCCAACAGGGGGGTCTGGGCATCGCTTTAGGTGACACAAGTCCCATGAACAGCAGCAACTCTGGTGGGCGCAGCCCCACTGCAGCCGGTCCCATGCCACAGCACCAAAGTGGTCGTTGCAGCCGCACATTCGACCTTCCCCACCACATCTGCCCTGCGCACACAGTAGGGCGTGGAAAACAGGCTTCATGGAGGGGCTTGGTTTGGAAAGTAGAGCACTGGAGCGACTTCTAGCGATGTGAATACCCTGTCAGCACTGACAGGAGTTGCTTTGAGTCATGGGGAAAGGTATTTGGATGGAAAACTGCCCGTGTGACTTCAGGATTACCTGGGCAGGATCACCATGCTCTCAATCCCTGAGCCAGGAGCATCAGTCAAAGCACCATGGGCACCCAGAGAGTAAGAGGAGCCCAAGCTCTGCCTCACCAGCACGTGGTAGCTGTGCCATACCCCCATCCACTTCACAGGCAGGTCCCAAGTTGGTGGCACAGGCAGAAGAGCCCCTTTGCCTACCTCTGTCTGGTAGAGCTGCAGCAGGACAGGGCGCGTGGCAAAGCGGCAATAGTAGAGGATCATGTCGGCCAGGATGGGCAGCTGCTCCCGGGAGTCCTCCTGGGGCTCAGCCTCCAGCTTGGCAGACTGCAGCAAGGAAATAAGTCACAAGCCCAATGGGGTACGTGGTACCCACAAGCCCAGTGCCAAGAACTGCCCGTCCCATCCTACCAGGGACAGAAACCCTCCTCCTGACCACCCATCTCCATGCCGTGTCCATGTAGCACAGCCTGCTGTACAGGATCATGGTGGCCCAGCACTAAGCAGAAGCTCTCTGCTCAGCTGCCCTGCACCCTGGGGAAGGGGGATGCCAAGCCCTACCAGCTGGCATGCACATACCTGACACAGGACGTCCATGGGCAGATTCATCAGCCCAAGAACGTTGCGCTCGTACCATGGGTCCAACATGCCGATGTAGTGGGAGATGTCATTGGTGCTGCTCTCCATCCTGGCCAAGGTGGGATCCTGAAAGCAGACATGCAGGGGTCACACCAGGGCCCCCCCCATGATTGGGGCCAGTGGAGGAGACACCAACGCTGCCCTCAGCATGCCTCGCACACCACTCTTGGGGTCAAGCAGAGTGCCGGTGACACCACAAGTCCTGCGGCGAGCAGGACACCTACCGCCTGGGCTGAGGCCCGGAGCTGCGGGTCCCCCAGGGATGGGGAGGGATGCATCAGTGGAGTCGATGGAGCCAAGCAGCTCCTCTTCACGGGGATGTAGAAAAACTGCAGCTTGAAGTACCTTGTCAGTGAAGGGCAGGTGCTCTCCTTGAGCCTAGGAGAAGGGAGGAGAGGGCTGGGTGAGCCAAGCCCTCTGGCGTGTCCCAGCAGGGCCAGGGACCCGCAGCTGGGTCCCCTGTACCACCCAGCTCACCTGAGGTTGCTGTAGGCTCGGGCCACTTTCCCCGAGATGCGGTCAGAGCCAAAGACCACGACACGCAGTGTGGACACCTTGGTGTCCTCATCGTAGCTGAGGAAGGGCCGCCGGTGGAGGCTGAGGTGCCGGGGGGCAAGCAGGGCCGGCAGCCGCTGGCTCAGGACATGCTGTGGCAGTGAGTGAGCGCGCCGGGAGCGCGCTGGGACACGGAGCTTGGCCTGTGGCGTGCACAGGCTCTCGGCCCGGCGCAGGGGCAGTGAGAGTGAGCCCGTGTCTGGGCAGTCCTTCAGGTCCCTCCTCAGGACCAGCTGGCTTTTGCTCTTGAACAGTTTATAGATCTTGTTTGTCAGCGTGTGTCTGTATTTGTGGTGGGTCTTCTCCACCTTCAGCTCCGTCCTCCCCACCATGTCCAGGGAGCTCTCATCGCTGTCCTCCGCGTACCCGCTGTCCATGCAGTCCTTCAGGCTAGAGACAAACGACTTCAGGGACTTTCTGGAGGCCACCGTCAGCTCCGAGATGGAGTCCTTGGAGGTGGCAAACAGGGACACTCGCAAGGGCTTAGATCCCTCCTCTGACAGCGCCGAGTACACAGAGTCTTTGGAAATGGGGCAGATGGGGGAAAGCAGCGAGTCCCGCTCAGGGGAACAGCCATTGGTTTCCACCTCCTCCTCCTCCTCCTCTTCGTCGTCCTCCTCATTCTCTGAAGCCATGGGCTCAACAATGCTGCACTCTTTGCTGAGAACATCATTGAGGACATCTGTAAGGCAACAGAGGGAGATCGGGTCTGGTACGGGATCCAGCACAGCTGCTGGAAATGCAATGACCCCAGACAATGGCACTACTACCGCATGGCCAGTGCTCTCTGATCCCGCTCGGTCTCAAACAAGGAGCTGAAAACCTCCTCCTGAAGGTTTTTTGATTGCCATAAGGCACTCAGGTATGATGGCAAAACATAACGTGTCTCCCTCCTTGAGGGCACATTCTGTTTGGGTTCTCGAAAGGCAAACACCAGTTGGGGGTTGCTTCCTTCCTGGGGTTTTGCTTCCTTCCTACGCAAGCTTCACAGTGTGCCCGTGTCTAATCTGGGTTTAACCGGAAGGCAGGAGGAAAGCAAGGTATTTTGATAATCAACCCCAAATCACCCCACTGCGGGTGGCCTCCCAGCAAGGCCAGACTTGCTGCAGAGCCCAAGCCAGAGCTCTGGTCCTGCTTGCTGGGGCCAGTGGGCAATGAAGACTAAACCTTCATGGGAACAGAAAAGGTCTTCCAGGAATGGGGAAGCTGGAGAGACCAGCTCAGCAGAAAGGGAAGCCACCGTTTCCCCTGCAAAACTGCTGCGGCCGGGCCGACAGCACGGCAAAGGCACCCACTCCTCGGCCATCCCTGCTGCGGGTGGGGGAAGAGCTGTGACGTCCAAGAGGCCTCAAGCCCGCAAAGCCCCGACATCTCAGCGCTGTCAAACTTTTCCAGCAACAATTATTTCCAGGGCACGAGCAAGGTTTACTCCTTGCAGAGGAGCTTTCTACCAAACAAGGTCTCCATCTTACCAATATCCCCACAGACACGGGTGTGACAAATCTCTTTCAGCTTAATGCAAGGCACAGCTTTGCCCAGGAGATCAAGCCCTACATGATTTGTCTCCATCAACACAATGTGTTTTGAGGCTGACACCCACCTCACTCTACAACTGCCTGACAACCTCCTCTACAACTGCCTGACAGGAGGGTGTAGTGAGGTGGGGGTCGGTCTCTTTTCCCTGGTAACGGGCGATGGGACGAGGGGAAATGGCCTCAAGTTGTGCCAGGGCAGGTTTAGGTTGGACATTGGGAAAATTCCTTCCCTGAAAGGGCTGTCAAGCACTGGCAGGGGCTGCCCAGGGAAAGGGTCGAGTCCCCATCCCTGGGGGTATTTAAAAGCCATGCAGATGAGGTGCTTAGGGCCAGGGTTTAGTGGTGGGATGGCAGGGTTAGGGGAACGGTTGGGCTGGTGATCTTAAAGGTCTTTTCCAACCCAAATGATTCTGTGATTCTGTGAGTCCACCAGTGCCACGTGCCCACAGCTTGAATGAGGGCTTTGCTTGGGAACACCCATGTCCTCTCCCGTCCAGGGGACTCCAGTGTCCGCTGTGTTATCTCTGCCATCACCACCAACCATTTGTTACCAGCTCTTCCAGGCTCTCGCCACGGTTTGTGCCGCACACCCAGCTGCACACTGGCAGTGCTGGCGGGGCTGAAACGCTACTCAGCCACCCCTGTGACAGGGAGCAGAGGCTGCAGTCTCACTGGGGGGGACGGGGGACCCCTTCTGCTTACCAAAGTTATCCTGATCCCAGCTGTAAGTGTAGCAGCGGGCGGCGGGGATGGGGATGGTGTGGAGCTTGCGGGGCTGAGCCTCACCTGGGAAGAGAGGAGGGAGAGAAGTTAGTCTGCAGGGAACCCCGATACCGCTCCTGGCAGCTCTCCTGGCCAGTGGGAGATGCACCCACCCCACGCACATGGTTTGAGCAGCCCAGGTCATGCAGAGCACTGGTGCTACTGTCACCGTCCCCGTGAAGTCCCATGCGATTGGGACAAGGAGACATTTCACACCCCTAAGAGCCATCAGACATCACTGCTGCCATCAGTTCCTGATTTGACGTTCTCATCTCACCCACAAAGGCTGAAGAAAATTTTTTTGTTGTTGTTGCTATTTTAATGAAAGATGAGAAACAATTTCTGGCTCATCACATGGTTATGAAATAGGACCTGGGTTGGTGGTTCTTTTGTTGCTGTTGTTGCGCTAGGTTGAAACTTTACACAAAAGAGGGTTTTGCAGTTCAGAGGGCTGGCTCCCAGACTCGCAGCGCAGGGGAGCTCCTCGCCACTGCAGGGCACGAACCCGTGCAAAACCCTGGAGGAAAGAGGGGCACGGGGTGGGGGTTCTCACCCGCGATGGCAGGAAAGGACGCGGCCCCAGCAATGTCCTGCAGCACGGACTGCAGCCGCTCCCGGGCTGGGACAGGGTCGCTGCTGGCAGCTGCGATTTCCTGGGCGTCAGCGGCACTGGTGTAGATCTCGGAGAGCTCTTCCAGCGTCTTGGACTGGAGGAGCAGAGCCAAGACGAGAGATCAAAGGGGGTTCCTCCACAGAGGCAACCACAGGTCTTTGGGGAAGGTCACTAACTACACTACCACTCCCTCCTCTGCCTCCTACCCCTTTTAAGTCCCCCCAAAACTTCTGCAAAGAAAAAAAAAAGTGTTTGAACAACCTAAGGGGCTTTCTTCACAAGTTTTTGCCCCCACCAAACACCGAAGCAAAGTGTTTCTCTGGTCAAACGAACACTTTTGCTGCATTTCAAATCCAGGGGCTCTTCCTCTTTCCACTTAGGGATGGGGAAAGGAGTAAAAGGGTAAAAGGCGAGTTACCCCCCGCCCCGCCACACTTCACAAAACAAGCGCAGACCTCGGGTCTAACCTGAGAGGAGAAGGGAAAGACATGTAATTTTCCTACAAGAAGTGTTGTCAAAACTTTTTTTCTTTTGTCAATCAAATATTATTTTAGTCAGGGAATCCACCAGCCAACCGCATGAAGCTGCTCCCAGCGGCACCGTCACACCGCCACAGCCGAGGCTCTCTGAGCCTACCTTCAGGAGGCGGTGCAGGCTGTCCAGGTCGCAGCGGGTGCCAAAGTTGGCCTGGTAGAGGTGCTCAAGGAGCACGACGAGCGTGGCGTGCTGTGGGTGCTCACTGGCGCTCAGCTTCTCGGCAATGGAGAGGAACTCGCTCTGCACCTCGGAGCGGTTGAGGAGCAGCACAGTCCTGGGGACAAGGGGACAGTTAGTCTGGGCAGCCAGGCTGGAACGCTGGTAACACATGAAACTCTTGGACAAAGTCACACTAGATGGCAGCGTCCTCTCGCAATAGCCACAGCTGAAGGGCCAAAGGGCGGTGCAGGGTGCCAGGCCCATGCTCCCTGGGAGCGGGTAGCAGTTGAGCATCTTCCATCCTGCCCCCCTGCCCATCCCACGGCACTATCTTTCCTGCCACATCTACAATATCACCAGCCCAATAATTGTCCAACCAGCCCCAGGCAGGGCTCCAGCCCAGCACCCAGTTGTCCAAACTGGACACCCAGCACATGCCACGAAGCAGGGGCGGGGGTTGAAAATGAGAGGGGCCCCCAAAACATCTTCCCCCTGAAAGATGCAGGTCAGAGCATCACTTCCGGGCTTTAAGGAGAAGAGCCACATCCTTCAGCTGCATATTTGCTCTGGACCAGCCTGGCCCCAGGAGAAGCAAGGTTGGCGTGAGCAGCTCGCGTCCCTGGACGCCTCCCTGGGCCTATCCCCAGGACACCATTGGGAATCCCAACCAGGCAATGTTTGATGGACCTGGACTGGGTGGCATCAGTAAATGAATTCCCACACCTGCAGTCCAACGTTCATTGACGAGAGCAGCCCACCTCACTGAGCATAAATGTCTCTAAATTAAGGATGGGCTCTGGCCTGCTTTGTTCTAGAAAGCTCAGGCAATGGGCAGAAGCTTTCAGTAAGCCCAAGGTTCAGCTTGTGTACAGCTTTGTGCCAGGTTTTCAGGGCTTTTTATGCAAATATAGCCATCGTGCTGCAAGTCATCAGTGGTTGCACTTGCACCAGTATAAGAGTGTAGAGCTGGGGAGCTGTACCAGGAAAGCACCATAGCAGGACCAGCACAGCTGGGTGGGATACAGGTGCAGATCCTGAGCTGCACGGCGTGACTGGACAAGCCAGAACTGGCAGACACCCCTCCTGCAGAGCAGAGGGGGCTGTGCACAGAGGACTGTTCCCTGGGGCCAGGGCTGGCACCGCGGCCAGGAAGGGCATACACACCCCGGGCTCATTTTCCTATTCACAAATGAGGTGCCCTGGCAGGAGGAGAGGTTCTGCCCTCGAATAAGGTGCAAAGTCTGACTACTTGCAGCTCAGAGCTGCAAGGCTTTCATTAATTGTTGCACTGGGACAGACTCACTTCTGTTCCCCACGGGCTGGTGGCTCCCAAACACGCAGATCAAAGCGTCTCCTGGCTGTTCTCCAGCCTGTGCCAAGATCAGCAGCTCCCTGTGGAGGAGACTTTGCCTTCCCCGGTTGTTTTCATCCAGATCTGCAGCAAGCAGGGCTGCAGGATAGCCGACATGGGGAGCCTGCAGACCCTGACCCATGGCTGTGGAAATGCCACAAGCCACTTTCCTCATCCTTTCCCAAAGCTCAGCCCAGCTTTCCAGCTCCTCTCCCTGGCACCCACCGCTACACCGCTGAGATGCTGCTCGCTGCAGCCCCTCTGCTGCTCAAGCAGCATGGGATGGTGGCGATGCTACAGAGCGAGGCGCCGGCAGCACCCATGGCCACACTTACACGGTGGAGCTCTGGTAGTTCTTCACGGACAGCCCCTGCTCCGTCCTCACCAGCCTCTGGAAGGAGATTCCTGAGGGAGAGAGCAGAGGAGAGGAGATGTGGCACCACCGCAGACCACTCTGCTTCAGGAACACATCGACTTGGTCTCCTAACGTGGTCCTGACCTGGCTGAGCCACAGCCTGGAGTGGGCACAGCAGCACCAAAAGTCCTTGTGGGGACAAGGCACCATGCAAGGGGACCCGTCTGGGAGCAAGGGAGCCTTGGGACAGAAAGGGTGAAAGCCCCAGGGGATGAGAAGGTAACCAGAGGATGGGAAGGGAGAGCTGCTCCATCCCCAGTCCCTTCTGCCTCACTGCTGATGTGAGATCTGTTCTGAACTGCAGGGGTGACATTTAGCAGCTTCTGCCACTTGCTTTAGTCCCCCCAGGCCCTGGCTCTCACCCATGGACAGCAGGTCACTGCCACCTTCCCTCCGGCAGCAAAGGAGCCCAGCCTGGCCCCAGGAGAAGCAAGGCTGGTGTGAGCAGCTCACATCCCTGGATGCCTCCCTGGGCCCATGCCTACAATGCCATCAGGAACCCCAACGAGGCAATGTCTGATGGACCTGGACAGGGTGGCATCAGCAAAGCCCACGTCAGTCCCAAAAGGACTGAGGTACATCTTGGGAAAGATCTTATGGCATCAACAAGATGCAGCACCCTTATTACTGCAGGCAGCCACATCCCAACCCCAGCCACTAGTCAGCAGCACCCACGGGGGGGCCCAGCACCCATGGGCAGCTCATGCTGATCCACACAGGCCCCCTGATTACAGCAGTGCTCGCCCCTCTTGCAGAGACATCAGGTCCAGTTTGCAGATAAAAGCTATTCTTGGCAAATATTGACAGCAGCTTGTTCTCAGTTAATATTTACCCTCAACTCAATAAAAAGCTTTTGCTTCAGCTTCGCAGCAGGTCATGGAGGCCATGCAACAGGCGTGTAAGGTCCTGGCCAGCTCACCAGCCAGGGGCATGTTTTCACTGTTCTTGGCTCCAGCAGGGGGGAGAGGCCACGGCAAGGGCAGCACTGGGCAGCCCCGGCAAGGCAACACCTCCCACACAGCATTTTTTGGCAGGGGTAGGGAATCTCATATGCTTGTAGGAAGTGAAAACCTTTTGGACCAAAGTCCCCAGCTCACAGAGCCCCAGGCGCTGGTGATGGCACAAGAGCAGGATGTAGCAAACCCCCCCACCCCCAGCACTGGGGCTTTCCCAGCAGTCTGTAAAACACAGCCCCAAATGGTGTCACAGCAGTAAATGACCAGGAAGGATCTGGGGAAGTCCATGGTTGCAGCAGCATGGGATGAGCATCCCCGCATCCATGCTGGCCCTGCAGCTCTGAGCTGGAGGCTGGATGCAGCACAACAGCCCAGCCAGACCTTGCCTGGTGGTCATGGCCACTTATGCTGGTGGAGCCTTGAGCTGGGGGTAAATCAGCCAGGCCAGTGCCAATACTGCAGAGGGTTTGGGGTTTTTTTTAATCTTTTTGTTCCTTTGAAAGCATCTTTCATCCCATCTGCACCTACAAGCCCCCATGTCTGCACTCACTGCCACGGCCCCATGCAGGATTAAACAAGGGCTGAAATCTGCACCGTGTGATAACAGCTCTCCATAAGCCACCAAAAGACAGGGAGATTAGGAGAAACGGCCTTTTAGAAATAATTGGAAGAGCTGCTCCATTGGGAACAACAGGACATCTACAAGGAGCCCTTAATTAAGGGGAGCGCTGCTGCTGGTGATAGATGTGCCCAAAGCCGTATCACAAGGTGGTGTCTCGGCTGTAAAGAAAGAGCCGGGGAGCCCCTCAGCCCTATGGAAATCTCCACGCTAGGGTAGGCTCGAAGGCTCCAGCCACCTTGATGCCGATGAATGGACCCACTGTTATCCCCCCAGTTACACCAGCAAGCATCTCAAACAAAGCCCAGGGCTGGGCGGGAGCAGCCAGCACGTGCTTTGCCATGGAAAAGACCCCTCAGACTGAAAGGCAGCCAGGAAATAGTTACACGTTTTGCTAATTCACACTGATCTGGAGCTGAGAGTCCCTGGGATGCTCCCACTACCTTGCATGCAAGGCAGCCACCAAAAACACAACCCCACCATCCCGCCTGCTCCTCCGGAGGAACCTGGTCTCATCCTGTGCTGGACCACCAGGAAAAATCATCCAGAGGATGGAGGCAGAGGTCCTCGCCTCCTGAAACAGCTGAGGCGTGGGATGCACAAGGTAGATGTGCACTCAAGGAATTCGTGAAGCAAGTGGGGTATGAGGCAGCAACACCAGCAGAGTCTCAGCAGCAAACGCGGGCAGTCGCAGCAGTGGGTGGTTTTGGGGCGAAACTCCCGCGGCGGGGCACAAGCACTTACCGGGGGCCTTGAGCTCGTCACTGATGAAGGTGAGCAGCTCGCGGGAGATGTCACAGTAGGGCACGGGCCAGGTCAGGAAGCTGTGGAATACGCTGGCAGCTTTCAGGAGCAGGTCAGAGCCCGGTGGGAATTGGGGAGCCTGCAGGAGGTGGGGAGACACAATTAGAAAGGGAGCAAGGACACAGGCCTCGAGCGCTGTGTAAAAACTCGAGGGTTTGGGCTGGAAGTGGGAGGAGGAGGAGAAACAGATCGGAGCAGAGGTTCATCCCATGACACCCCGTCCTCTCCCAGGGAAGGGCCAAGGGATCCCCACTGGGCACAGCTCCGAGCTTCATCCGCTCTGCACCTCCCCAACCTCTCGGCTGTGGCTCACGTGCCCAAGCCTATATATAAATTTCTGTTTAACAACCACAGATCCATACAGATGAATCGCATTACAGCCTGTGCTTTTTGCAAGATTTGGCAGCAATGATTTCCTTGGGATAATGATGCATTGTGCTAATAATAATCATAAAGAAGTGTTTCCTGTGAAGGCTCCGCTCCTTCTTTTCATTAGTGGTGCCTATGTATTTTGCACGAGTATAAAGGGCAATGAAACAAATCTGCCTTCTCTGCACAGAGGTATTGTCTGTCTCCCTTTCTGATCAGCCCATCTTTAAATAAAAAGATTAAAACCACGGAAGCTCATTTTTTTGCCCCTCAGCTTGTGCAATGGTTGCCTAGTCTTGATCCCTGTAGATTCGTACAGGATCTTTTTTTGAGATAAATCGATCAAAGCAGACGATGTTTCAGATGTTTCAGATCAAAGCAGGTGATGTTTCAGATGAAAGCCACCCCGATTTCAGTGACCGTTAGCGTGGCTCTGCGGGGCTGGACCGCGGTGCCTCCCCGGGGGCTGGGATCAAGCTACGTGCAGCAGCCTCGGGACTTACATACAGGACGGCATAGTAGAAGAGCAGAGCCAGGGGCGTTACAAGATCGTAGTCGCACTTCTCCTGCACCTATAGGGAACAGCCCGAGGGCAGAAGGATGAGCTGGGCTGCTCACCGTGAACGTTACCCCGAAAGCATCCTTGGAGGTGCCCTCCCCACTGGTGCAGCCAAGCACCAACCCACACCATCACATCACCATCCCCAGCAGATTCCCTTGTCTCCACAGGAAAATAACTGCTAAAGCCCCAGTATCCCACATGGATAGCTGCCACTCTGCCTTTACCCTCAAGAAGCCGGATTTGGCCGAGCTCCCAGCCCTCCAATGCTCCTGATCCTTGCAGAGTTGCATGAAATTCTATAGAAGTGGCTCAAAGCAGGCAGTTTGGAGAGGCAAGCAGGGAGCCCAGCCCTTGCAAGCAGCTTGCAAAGCTCAGCAGCACAGTGCAAACCATGCATTTTTGTCCCAGCCTTTGCCAGTGAACAGCCAGCAGAACAATTTCACCAAGGGACATAGCGATGGCTCAAGCATATGCTTGCAGACACTGTCTCCCCTTGTTTATGAGCACACCACAAAGGGCAACAAACCCTTATGTAAACCCTAAAGTAATAAAACACTATTTGCAACTAGGTCAATTTAGTCATTAAAAAAAAAAAAAAAAAAAAAAAAAAGATTAAACCGAATCATGCTAATCTTAACTTGTACCTGCTCTGCAGCCTGGCAGCTAAACAGCCTTTCTTTCCTAAAAAATGAAAGGCAGCATTTACCCCATCACATGAATCCCAGCACTGAGGATTTAGGAAACACATCATCGTTTCCTGCCACATCAAGGGATTCCTCCGAGGTCTTCCCGGCCACAGCCGATGCCTTGAGCTTCTCTGGCACATGACAGGACCACGGCAGGCCGATACGATCAGCCCTGCTGCTGTTTCATCTCCCCACTCTGCTTGACCCAACTGTTGCCTGCTGGGCTGCGAGGCCGTGCAAACCCTGCGCGCAGTCCCCAGCCCCGCTCCTGGCCCTGCAGGAAGCCTGGCAGAGCCGCAGCAAAGTTTCCATCAAAAACAACAGGAAACCTTCAATTTGCTCCGATTCGGACTAGCAGCTCCCAGCTTATGCAGGGGGGAGGGTCTGGGGAAGGCTGGCTCCTTCCGCGCAGCCCTGGGACCCTGGCTGCCCCTGCACAGTGCCAAGCAGAGCTTTGGGAAATCAAAACCCTTCCCCATGGATCTGCAGCGCTGCCTGAAAAGCAGGTCTTGGAGCTGGGGTTTCCCCTTGCAGTTCCCATGTGCTGAAAGCCGGCAGGATGCACAGGGCTGCTTCTGCCAGCGTTTTTGGACCTGCTGACCCAGCATCACCCGCCTCCAAGCTCCAGCGCCCCAGCAATACCTTACCACAACCTGAAATTGCCCGCCAAGCTCTGCAAAACTCCACTGCAGGCAAGCCCCAGAGCTGATGCCATCTCAAAGCCCGCAGCCCTACCTGGCAGCCCCCCGACTCACCTCTTTGGCCTTGCCAAGGATCTTCTCCACGAGGATGAGGTAGTTGCCGGCGTCTCGGCTCACCAGCTCCTGCAGGCTCCAGCAGTTCAGGCACAGCCCAGCTGAGGGGGAGACAGAGCCACCATCACTCACAGCCCCACTCAAGGAGGACTCAGGAGGGACGAACAATGGGAAGGGGTCAGGGTGAAGGTGTTTGCCACCTATGCCAGGTCACGGCAGAGGAGAAAAAACCTTGCGCCCTCGTTCTGGACAGATCTAATCTTGACAATCGGTGCTTATCTTGGCAGCATCGCTTCGTACCTGAGCGCCTTCATGCTCACACAGCCCAACGCACTCAGCTGGGTTGAGTGCCTCTGCCACGGGGAGACTGGGTCCCTGACGTGCCCGCGCTGCCACCCACCCGCCTGCTGCAGAGGCCGGCAGGGCACGTGCGGCATACCTGGGTGCCCACCTTCAGTCTGCCCGAGCACAGAAAACCCACTGGTGCGACCCCTCGCCCTGCCGCCCCCAGGCTCAGGGGCCCCAGGTGCCCTATCCCAACTATAAACTCACTTAAAACCCTGCAAAATTCATCTCCCTGTCAGACATACATCCAACTCCCTCCAGCTGCACTGCGCCTGAGGGAAGGTGCTGCATCCCACTGCCCAGCTTCCCCATGCCCTGACCGTGCAGCTGTAAGCACCGCAGCAGTCAGAGCTCACATCGGCATCATTGTTAAGCCTGCCTAGCATTTATTTCATCTCTTAGCACCTTCAAATCTTCATGAAATGTATTAAAACCCCACCAGGAGATTACCCAGATATTGAGAGGAGAATTTCCCTGCAAAGGGATGGGGGGTCCTTCACCCCGGTTGACTGAAACCCCTTTGGCCTCCACCCCCAGACATCTGCCTCTGGCTGCTGGGACCCAGCCAGTGACAATGGCAATGGCGCAAGGTGTTTCCCGAGGCTGTCGCTTTTCTTGGTGGCCAGGGCCACCTCCCAGATGGCCTTAGAGGAAATGATCTGCGCAAAGGCTGCTGGGCGCCTCCATTCATCCTGGCCCTGCATCCCGGGATCTGCAGACCAAGGAGGGAGCAGAGGGAGCAGCACCTCCTCCTCCTCCTCTTCCTCTTCCCCTTCCCCCCCAGGGACCCAGGCACTGCACACAGCCCCGTGGAGAAAAGTTATAGCGAAATTTCAAGCAAACAGCCTAACAAGTATCTGAGAAGGGTCCACGTTTGCATCTTCCCCCATCTCACTTTGTCATGGGTTTTACCACCAGGAGTAGACACAGTGCAGACACCACACAGCTCAGCCACAGCCCAGGGCATGGCTTGGGGGATGCTGGCACTGGGGCTCTTCCAAGCTCAGTCCAAAAGCAAAACCAAGAGAAACAGGGCATCTCTCAGTGCAGGGCTAACAATCAGAGAGGAAAAAGAAATACAAATCCAACCACTCTTCACTCACGTGGTCTATTAAGTGGCACAGAAACACAGCAAACACCAACCCATGTGCGTTTGCTGTCGCGTTGGAGCTAGCAAGGAAGAAACAATGCCGTGAGCTGCCGAGGGGACAGCCATATCCATCACAAGCCTACAGGTCACACTGCCCCAGCTGCAGAGGCTACGGATTCATCGAACGCACAGACATGTACATGCCATAAAAATACCTTTACACACCTTCTAGGTGTTACATAGGATGAACTGAAACCAGGGGAGAGGTTTGCCATGGTCCAGCTGGGAGAAGGCCAATGCCAAGACAAGCAAAACTAGTGCTCAGGTGGCAAAACCAGCCTTCACTTGCCCCCACTCACGGACAAGCATTTGCTCCCCAGGACACACACTATTTCTGTGGCTTTATGCCTAACTTTTAGCTGAACAAAACAGGACAGGAGCCTTCCCCCACAGGAAAGCCCTCACACTGCCATGCAACTTTTCACTTTCAATGAATCAACATTTCTCCAGTGGATAAAGATCCTGCTGGAAAGTTTCCAAGGAGCCCAGATGCACTTGCTGTTAATTACAGATGCATTTTTAAAATTTGCCTCCGGTACTCCTGCCATCATGCTGGGTTCACTGACGCCCAGAGCACAACCCTAGATTGTGCTCTCTCGTCAGCGTGGGCTCAGCCTTGGCCACCCAGTAATTCAGCGAAGCTCCAGTTTTCCTTTGAGCCGCTTTCCCAAGTCGGTGCAGCGGCACAAAGCCGTGCCTCTGCCTAGGGGCGCTCCAGCAGCCGGCTCAGATAAATCAATATTGTCCAGAGTGCAGCATCCCCCAGTTCCCTGCACCAGTTCCCAGCTCTAGCACCTACGAGAGAGTCAAGAAAGCAACCGGCCCCAGCAGAAGTGGTCAGAGCTGCTGGGTGCTTTGCTGACCTCGGCAAGAAGTGGCTGGGCTCACGTGGTGCCTTGAAACAACCCGTTCTGCTCCAGCGCGAGGATTATGTCACCCACAGGAGCCCGGCCCTGCTGCGGCAGCCCAGGGCGAAGCCTGGCCGTGCCGGGCAGGACCCGCGAGCACAGCGGAGCTGAGCTCCGTCAGGGTGCATCGCCAGACAGGGAGAACGCTGCTTCCTGCGCGAGTGTAACCACAAATACAAATAGCCCAGCAAGGCGCAGGCTCTTTCCTTCCTCTCACTTCTAGCAAGGGCGGAGGAAATTGCGGTGGCAGCGGCTCGCTGTGTTATTTTGTGCTGAATTGGGCAGAGGGAGAGGCGCTGGGATGCTTCCCCAGGGAGGAGCTGAGGCAAACCCACCATGAATGGGCTGGGGAGATGGACAGGTAGCAGGGACAAGTGCAGGGCTGGAGGGAAGTGTCTTACAAATATAATTTAGACCTGAGGTCTTCTGACCCATTTTTGGGTCTTCTATACTAACTGTGAGCTGAAGCGCAAGGATGCAGCTGGGTATATCTGAGCAACATCACTATAAGCAGAATTTCTTTTTAACTCATGGTCATGGCAAGGGATTACCCTGGGATTAAGCCAAATGGTTCTGGGAGGCAGCAGGCTGCCAGCGTCCGAGCTCCTAAATTTGGCAAAGCAGCATTAACCAAAGACATGCCAAACCAGCTGCGGCCTTGCTAAAAATAGTCTCAAGCATAAAAGGCAGCTCGGAAATCCTGGACACAATAAACAAAGACCACACGGCAAAGCAAAGAGGCCGGCACCACCAGGCATCAGGCAGGAGGGGGGATCCAGACCTGGGTGGGAATTCCCTTCCCTCCACACACGGTCCAGGTCATGAGCATCCACTGCCCAGCCATGGGGAGCAGAGTTAGTCCCTGCAGCATATCCCTGTATCCCAAGTAAAAAGGTTATTTGGGCATGGAGGGTGATGCTCCTAACGTGCACAGGTCAGGAACAAAAGCCCCAGGTGACATTAAAAGCAGAAAGGAGCCACCCACCTGCAAGCACCCTCTCTGTCCCTCTGCAGATGTCCTGCATCCACCTGGGACACTGCTGGGTGCTGCAGTAGCACCCGGGGACCTTTATGAACCGCAGAGCAGCACTTGGTTTATTCCCAGGCCAGGGAGAGGCTGCAGCCAGGTGAGAAACCAACTCCAGAAAGTTTTATTTGCAGCCACTCCTCTGTCTCAGGGCACCCGAGCAGATGCTCCGCTGCTGGTTTGCTGCGACAGTGAATCATGCCACCACGCCAGACCAGGCCACAAATCACAGGGACAACCCAGCAGCAGGTTACAACAGGTCAGAGCAGCACAAAGTGCAAACCAGGTTCGTTCCCCAGTGCCACGTATGCTCAACATGAGCAGTGCCAGACCACAGCCGGGCACCCTCCCTCTCCCGGGGCAGACGAGGGTAGGATGCGCACCGAGGGCACGCAGAAAGCTTGGACCAGGCTGTCTCCTGCACTTTGTACTTGCTCTTTAATTCCCAAAAAAACATTTTGTGCTATGAGATGCAAGGGAGGCCCCAAATCTGCATGGAGAGCGCAGCTCGGTGATGCCCAGGGATGTCTCCCAAGGCGAGGGGAGGAATGCTCCCTGCCACGACTTCGAGCAGGAGCTGTGCTCCCCGTTAACCCCTCGCTATTGAGTTGTGCAAGCACTGGGAAGTCCCATGTTGGTGGGGAAACACTTCACTGCGCTCACCTGAACCCCTTTCAAGGCAGGGTTTGCAGAGCTCAGGCAGGAGCCTCTTGGCTGAGGGAAGCGGGAAGTAAAATCACGCACACAAACTGCTCAACACCTTAAAACTCTTCTAAGCTACGGGGTGATCTCCAGCTCTGGAGGTGTCAAGATCAGCTTTTAAAGATGCATCTTGTGCAAGCAGCACAAACCAGAACCTCACCTTCTAGCCCCTAAATCCTATGAATTTGTCACAAGAGACACTGGAGACCTCCCAGCAGGGCAGCGGGAAGTCCCACAGCTAAAACAACTGCTTACGTCCACCCTGCCCTCGAGCTCATCCATCCAGTTTTGCTCCACTAAAGCAGTGATTCAGTGCTATTTATTTTTTTTTTTATACGTGGAGAAAGAGCCAGATTTCTCTGCTGGTAACACAGGCAGCCCAGAGCACACGGTGGCCCCGGCTGCAGGATGCTGGAGCTGCCACACACGGAGCCGCAGCAGAAGCAGGGCTAAGCCACGCTTAGACTGAGCCCAACATGACACAGACCCACAGAAAAATCTCCCTTTGAGAGAGCAAAACCCACAGCAAAGACTCCGAGCAGGGACCCAGCACCGGGCAGAGGCTGCACCAAGACCCCTGCACCGGGAGGGAGCTTGGGCGCAGCGTGCACTCTCGCTTTGATCGCTATCGGCCTCGATGAAGATGCCGGCAGCGTGCTGGGAGCTGGGCGGCAGCGGCCCCGTGGGCGGCCTCGGAAGGATGAGGCTTCACGATTTCTTTTCTGAGAAGTGCACAGAGGCGCCCTCCTCCCAGAGCGGCTCCTTCCTGACCACCGTGGTTGACATTTCCCTTCCACCGCTCTTCATAGGGGGCAACTGTCAAGTCGGAAAAAAAAAAAAAATAAAAAAATAAAGCAGAAATACCGCATGCCCAAGCTGCCTTCGCCCACAGCGCTCGGGCTGGGCATTGGCTCCCGGTGCCGTCAGAAGCAACACGGCTGGAGGGGCAAAAAGCAGACGTATCTGTTTCCTCCCTCCCCCAGACCTGCTCCCACAATTTCCACTACACCCTCACCAGAATAAGGTGGTTTTCTCCAAGGGACTGCCCAGAGAAAGGGCCAACTCGCAGCAGTTTGTACGCAAGGGGGCTGAAGGTGTCCAAAGCACAGGGGACAGCAGAGCCCCGCAGTCACAGCATCCACTTGGGACGCATCCCGCGTGGCAGAGGAGTCCAGCCTGCAGCTCCCGTTCCCAAGCAGCTGCTCAGAGCCCCCTGAGCAGGGCACAGCGGAACCTCCAGGGCTGGAGCCACCCCCGGTGCTTCCGCCCAGCCTGGGCAGTGATTTTGGCAAGAAAACCCACCACAAGCCTGGAGAAATCAGTTCAAAGGGTAAAATATGCAAGGTTTAGTAACCAGTGCGCCTTAATTCTGCGCTTAGAGCTGGAAGTATTTCAGATGTTGCATTTTGCTGCTCGGTGACTAAGCTGGAGGATCCCCACACCAGGCTTCTGTTCGGTCCCCACCAGGGTATTTAGAGGACTGTAATCAAGCAGGATCTTAAGCTTCCCTTTGTTAGAGCTGAGCAGGCTGAACTCCCTGGGCATCATGTATGACTCCTCCTCTGGCTCACCAGAGGCTCGCCTTCATCCACCTTCCCTCACCAGCATCCTTCATCCTCTCTGACTCGCATGCAGCCCCGCAGCAGAGACACAACAGCTCCTTCCCATCGCTGGGACCTTTCAGGCAAAGGCTTCCCCACGGTTGCCCCGCAGCTCCATCCACTGCCACCCCCAGTCACCCCCCAGCCCTTCTTGCACCTTGGAGGCCCCAGCACAGCACACCTGGCATGGCAGGCAGCCAGATCCAAGCCCAGCACACTCCGTCACCAAAGACTCCCCGTTTCACTGCTCACCAGCAAGAAATAAAATACTTTCTTCCTTTAGGACACTGGTTTGACTATCATCTCTCTGCAGCAGCATGGAGGAAGGCAAACTCTCTGAAGGGGGTCTCCACAAGGAAGAAAAAAAAAAAAAGTCTTGAGGGCCGGCTGGGAGAGCTGGGGATATTCAGCCTGGAGAAGAGGAGGCTGAGGGGAGCCCTTATCGCTCCCTACAACTGCCTGACAGGAGGGGGGAGCCAGGAGGGGTCGGGCTCTGCTCCCAGGGAATGGATGATGGGACGAGGGGAAACGGCCTCAAGTTGTGCAGGTTTAGGTTGGACATTGGGAAAAATTTCTTCCCTGAAAGGGTTGTTAAGCACTGGAAGGGGCTGCCCAGGGAAGGGGTTGAATCCCCATCCCTGGGGGTATTTAAAAGCCATGCAGACGAGGTGCTTAGGGCCAGGGTTTAGTGGTGGGATGGCAGGGTTAGGGGAACGGTTGGGCTTGGTGAGCTTAAAGGTCTTTTCCAACCCAAACGATTCTATGATTCTGTGATTCGAAAAAGAGGTTGTCTTTCCTAGCACTTAATTCTAAGAGGGCTTTTTGCAAGTCAGAGGCAATTAATTTTAATTTGGTTCCTCCAATAAACGTTGCACTTCAGGACAGATTTTTCTGCTTAGACCCCAGAGCTGACCACGAGCTCAGCCAGGGTATAAATTTGCCATGGCCAAAGCACTCGCACTTCTCTTTGATGATTTCACTGACCTCAGCTCTTCAGTCACTTACGCGGGGGAAAGCGACGCATCGGAAGTGATTACTCACCCGCTCTGGAACAACCCCCTGTAAAATTATCATGTAAAAATAAAGCATTAAATATTTTAAAAAATGAACAAAATTCCAGCAAGGTCTCAGCTGCGATGTGGTGCGTGTTATTTCAGTATACGGAAATGGTAAAACAGAGGGGAAAGCAAATAAATTGGGAAATAGAAGTGATATAAGAAGTTAAAAACAGGAAAGGAGAAGGCTACTGCAGAGTTAAGAACAAGATGGAGGGATTCATTGACTATATGAGGAACAGAGCCCTGCCATAAATAACAGCCTGGATCTGACACAGGGCAGCAAGAATTCAACGGTTCCTTGTGACAAGGGGAAAGCAGGAGAATGGGAAAACACTTTTGCTCTGTTTTTGAGAAGAAATAGGATATGCTGTTAATGGGTGCAGGCATATCTGTGCATCACGCTCCGTTTTCCCTAAATCGTGTAGGTCGCTGCAGTAACGAAACAGTTCCTGCTCCGACTGCAAGGGGGTAGGATGTGAAAGAGCAAACAAGCCCAAAGCCAGCAGGGCTGGGCAGCCCACAGGGAAGGGCGCTACAGACGGGGGCCAAGGGGGGCTGCCCAGCAGCGGTACCCCAGGGCCCAGGCACAGCGAAGCTGTTAACATCACATCCACCAACGACTGCAGAAACGGGGTTCACCGGTCACGCTGAAGACTTTTGGCAACAGCACAAATGCTGTGGATGAAAGGGAACTTTCTGATGTGTAAAACGCCCGAGATTCTCCCAGGAATGCCAGATAATTCTGCCAAACCCCACAAAACCCACATGAAGAGGACTGAAAGCCAGCAGGCGGAGAGATGGGGGGAAATCATTAGAAACAAGGAGTCACTGGGCAGCACAGCTGCTTCCAGCAGAGCCCACCACCACCCAACCCCTGCCTCATACGGTCTTGTCTTTGCTAACAAGCCGGAAAAATTATTAAGTCATTTTTTTAAAGGCTACACTAACACAAACACCAGCGCTGAGAGGCTGGGATTAGAGAAGGGCAGAGTTTGTGACTGACACGGGAATTGATTAACTATAATTACAGGAAGAGGTGAGTTATGCGGCGTGCAGCAAAGTGCTTGGCAAGATGGACTCCTTTGGACACGCGCTGTAATGCTGCCAAACACGAGGTCGTGCTTCCAGGGACCGTGAACGTAGGTCAAACTTCAGGGCCTGTTTCCCAGAACGTGGGGAGACCGAAAGGGACCCAGGGGTCCCGGCCATAGCTGCGTGACCCAAGACCCAGTGTGATGCTGCAGCCTAGGGAGCTGGCATCACTCCAGTGGGCATGAGGAAAGGGGCATGGCGAGAGGGCACTGCTCCAGTTTTTGGCAGCAGGTAGGATAGTGCTTGCATCTCTTTCTTGACTTACAGGTAAATGGAAAAGAAGAGGGGGTTGAAAGAAGATCTGCACAGACAATAGGAAATCTGTATTTGACAGCCCCCCAAATTCACTTCATTTCTTTCATCCACGAGAGGATTTGGGAGCAATTTAATTGCTGCCTGCAAGTGTGAATATGAGGAAGATAGGTCAAAATGATATTAAAAAGTAACTGCTTCTCATTGCTGCTTTGCCCTCACCACCACCATCCCGAAGCCCTTTGCAGCCCTCTGAACACTGCTCACATCTTTATGGCCACCATGGTATCTGATCTAGATTTAAATTACGTAGATAACAATATCTTCACACTGGCTTCTGACAACACAGCAGAGATTACGCCCGTAGGTTTTGAGGACTATGTGCACCAAAGCAAGGCAAGGCTGGCTGATTATACAAAAGATTCTTCCCTCATGGTGAACGAAGACGACGACTCCTCCTCTTTCCAGCT
This sequence comes from Butorides virescens, assembly GCA_017310255.1. Taxonomy (NCBI): domain Eukaryota; kingdom Metazoa; phylum Chordata; class Aves; order Pelecaniformes; family Ardeidae; genus Butorides; species Butorides virescens. The sequence goes on along the minus strand of JADKXX010007038.1, from coordinate 319,526 downwards.
CATGCACGGACAACTGGCAAGGCGCATGGCTTCTCTGCTGAGCTTTACCTACGTAAGACCTAACGTGACTTGTTCAGCATCTTGGTACGTCCTCCTGCTGCAACAAGAGGCTCAGGCAGACTGACTAGGTTGGATCCCATCTATAACTTTGAATACTGGAAAGGAAAAAAGGCCTCCAAGCCTCCAGTAGCACCAGCAGCTCTCTCTTACCCAGGTAGGTCAGCAGATCATGCGGAGACAGAACAGAAGAGTCTGACCCCATCGAGGCTGTCAGGTGACAGGCTTGTGGCCAAGAAGCTCACAGTTAACAGGTCACCTACCAGCCCATCTGCTGGAGACAGCATCTCTGCTAAGCCCATGTAGACATCTTTCCAGTGCGTGGTAGATCCTGTCCTCTGTGCACGTGGTGTGCTGCATTTTAATTCATCTCCTAAAGAGAGAGAAGGAAGAAAGTTAGGATACTGGGCCCTTAGTTTAAGTGCAAGGAAGAGAGCACTGCAACACTTCTGCAGCACAGACAAGGTGCTCCTGGTGAAACAGCACCGCATCACTGCCTCCTGTCACCCCTTCCAACCCCAAAACCAACGATGCACCTCACTCAGCTAGCTGTCATTTTCCCCTCGGCTCCCCCAAGCCCTCCCAACCACGGCAGAGAAAAGGAGGCGCACACATCCACGACCCGGTGACGAGAGGCTGCGGGGCCAATGCAGCCTCCCCCTGACCTGCTGCAGGCACATCTGCCTTCTCACAGCTTCCGCCTGTGGGACAGATCAAGTCTTGCTCACGTGTTTGTGGCAAAGAGGTAATCTTGGGTTAGCCTCCATCGAAGATAACACTGCGAGAGATTACAGCTGCCTCACCTTCAGCAGGGTCGATGGGAATCATAGAACAGCCCTGGAAGGAACAGGCTGGAAGGAATTTCAAAAGATCATCCCAGAATCAACCTGAGAAAAGTGCGGGCAGAGCTTCCTACTCCTTGCATTAGGCGTGGACTGTCCTTGACAGCTCCTGTGTCCGCCGGTGATGGTTACAAACGCGCTCCCAAGTGCCAGCCTTGTACCAGCCAGGAAAGCCTCGGCTACTGTCACCTTGCTGCCACGCAGCCAACATGAAGGAAAGGTCCACATGCCCTTGTGGCAATGCAGGAAAACATTGAGGGACCTCAGCCCCAACAGCTGAGGACATTGTGAAACCGTGGATTGCATGCCCAGCTGCAAGCTTCTCATAACGCAGCTCTGTGCATCTCACCTCCGCAGCTCAGTGTGCAAACCTAAACCTTGACCTGGCGGAGACTGTGCTGGAGGGAGGAAGATTTTATCCCACTCAACTCATACGCATCTGTCTGGGACACCGTGAAAATAAAAGCAACTTGCTCAGAAGGTTTACTTCTCAGATCTGCCCTGACCACAAGAATTAAAAAGGTGCCCGGGGAGAGATTCCCTCCTCCCCTGCAGTGCCAGCCCTGGCATCCAGAGGAACCCTGGGGCAGGCGCCTCCCCTCTCCCAATGCACAGAGAAGGGTTCATCCCCCAGACTCTTTGCCTCTTGGTTAGAAGCAATACAAATGCACAAAAATAATCCAGGGAGAAGAAATAAAACCTGCCAATGCTACAAAAAACACCTTCCAAGGAGGCCTTTGCTTTCATCCTGGACAGCATGTTCCTGTACGTATGCCACATGCCTGAGCAGTTCCCAACGCTACTCCAAAATACTCAATTCTTTGCTTGTTTGGACAATATTTGACACTCAGTATTCAGTGGTGGCTGCGCCCATCACAGCTCCCCACCTCCACGCTGGCAGGAGCAAAAGCTGTGATGGTGGCAGAGGTTCCCCCCGGTCCCCCCTACTTGGTGCTCTCAGCACGGCCACCTCCACCCACATTTAATTCTCAGCAATTCCCCCAGAAGGGCACAGTAAAGCCATACCCGGCTGCTGGGGCTCCCCACGAGCCGAGGGAGCGGTGCGGCCGGCTCCAGCCCTGCCGCTCAGTCCTTCCTACACTGCAGAGAAGCCACCGATGGCTCCAAACAGGTGAAAGCAAACACACAACAAGGAACCACTGACCTGCCACATGCAAGCTCTCTCCTTTACCCCAAAGAGGCTCATGGGGCTCCCACCTCTTGTGTCCCCCTGCCACAGCCTGTTACTACGGTCTTCTCCACAAGTTTTACCCATCCACAGTGCGTGCGCAAGGAGCGCCCGAGGAGCGCTCTGTTGCGGTACCGAGGACTGAATGAGCGGGGAACCTGCACATCAGCGCCTTAGTCATGACTTGTGGCAAGAGGAAAGCAGTGACTAAGAGCACTGCATGACTCATAAGCACCCTTTACAACACCCAGCTCACAAAAATACACCTCCCTGCACGTCAGCTTGTTTTAGAGCACAGCTCGGTCCTCGGAGGGGAACATGCTCCTCACCACACGCTCGGGGCCAGTCGCACGCTGGCCCAGCCATCCGTTCCCGATGCCTGTCATATCCCAGCACAGAACAGGCAGGGAATTTAAGGACAATATATGACAAAGATATTTCCATAACTTTCAAACCACAAAACACAAAGTCTTTGTGTGGGTTTTTTTCCTGGTGTGCTACGGACCACACATGAATCTAAACCTCCTCTTCCAAGGCAGTGCTTATGGAAGCATCTTTCATGGGAGAGGACTTGGTTTGTCCACCACAACCGAGCAGAAACTTTTCAACCTCTTCTACTGTTTATTCACCAAACTCTCCCTTCCTTCCCACCCACACTGAGCAAAATGACAAGGCAGGGACAATTCTGGAGGACGTAATCAGACTTTCCAAGGAGCTTTGTTAAGCATCTCAAGAGCACTAGAAAAAAGAAGTGTTGAGGTCAAGGTTTTTAATCATTGCTTTGTAATGGTTTATGAGGGTGTTGAGCAACTCTGCAAAAAAAAGGATCTGTCCCTTCATCATCTCCCTCCAGCAGCAGAGCTGCTAAACCAAGAGGTGCTTTGGCAAAACCCCAAGGTACAAGGTATTCAGAGCAGGTGGAAGGGACGGCGCAGTCGCTGCGTGGTGAACTGCCTGCGGTCACGTTTCACAACACACCCGGAGCTAACGCTGTGAGCCGTCATGCCCCAGCACCCTTTGGGGACACCCTCGTCACCAAGGCTGGCCGTTGCTCTGCACATTTCCAAGCAGAGCAACGTGTTGCAAGAGATGTGCGTTTCCCTGTCTTCTCCCCAGGTGTCATCAACACTTTCAAGAGAGCACAACCACCACCCAAGGAAGATAGAAGGGTTTTGATGAAGCAATTGAGATAAAACAGCAGGGAGGATAACAAAAGACCTTCTGACATCGGATTGTCACAAATCTCCTGACAGCAGCTCTGCAGGCAACGCGACACGGTGCCCGCATGTCTGTTCAGCCCCCATGTGAAGCATCTAGAGATATTGCTCCTGGGAGTCAGGAACAGAGGGGACACCACAGCAGTTGTGAGGAACGTCCTCAGGCAACAACTGAGCATCACCCTTGGAGGAGGCATTAACTACCTCCCTTCAGGGAGCACATTGCATACGGAAAAGTGTGGCCAGATCGACTGCCACTCCTGCTCTGCACATTTTAGCAAGAGCTGAGACAAGCAAGCAGATGGGCTTTATCCCACCACACCTTGCTCATGCATTGGACCCCAGCCCTACAAAACCAAGCTGTGGGACTTCAAGCCCTGGATGTTCTCCAAGATGAGATTGGTTTCCCTTCTCCGGTAACTTTGTACCTTAAAAGCAGCCTCCAAAGACCATGCAAACCATACAATCACCATCTAAGAGGCAGAGAAGCCAATGTTTGGAAATGTTAAGCAATTTTTCTGCTGTCCCGCAGCAACTTGGGGCACAGCTGGGAGCAGAAGGCAAGTCTCCATCTCTCCAGGCACGTTCCTTACCCTCCATGCCATCCTCCTGCCATCTGCACAGGCAGGAAGGACTGCAGGAAGGTAGCTAGATCTCACCTAGGTAGAGCCACCATTGCCTCACACCACTCTGCTCCGTGCACGTAGCTGACCAACCAAGATAAACATCTACCATCGTACATCCCAAGAAACACTTTCCTCTGTCTCTCCCACGCAGGGTGCATCTTCAGACCTCCCCCATGGAGATGGCAAGAGGAACTGACAGACACCAAGAGGGGAACTGGGAACCTGGGAACCACAACTACACGAATCAGGGCTCAGGGAGGCAGCTGGCTTGCAAACAGCTCTGAGACGAGGCAGACAAAAAGCAAGGCTTGCTCTTGTTAGCGTTACATGATGCCAGTAACGTTACAGCTCTGTCGGCCACAGAAGTGACAACATTTAAGCCCTCTGGTTTTAAGAATCCCGTGTCCTGAGGGAAACCAATTTGCCTCGAGGTTTTGCCCTGTTTTCAGCAAATGGCCAACAATTAGCAACGTCATGGGCATGGGGCAAAGCTGAACCTACGCCCTCAGAAGGCCTGATTGCCCAAAAGGCACCTGATTATGTTTCTGTCTTGTTAGAAAATTGTGATTAAAGTGAGTGAGAAAAGGCATAGCTCAGTTGGGGAAGTATCTTAAGAGGAGCATTTGTGAAATTGTCCTAGCACCTTGCACAGATGCCAGATCTTTGGAGAATTTCCATCTGAGATTGCTTAAAGATTTCATTCATCTCTCTGTCACAGTTAAAAAGATAGATGGATAAATTACAATGTTTCTATTAACTAACATCCACAGGTAAACTCTTATCCCTTGGTGGAAAGCTGGAACTCGCTGGTCCTTGTTTTTAGATTTTCACTTGTACTGCTTTGAGGCACAAGGTTTGCAAAAATCCCAAAGTTTTCAAAGAATATGAAAAAAAAACCACCACCATCAAAAAAAAAAAAAGAATGTATTTTCCTGCTGGGCTGTGAAGCCGAGGCCACGGGGAGCCCTTAGGGTGTCAGAGCTCCACGACAGGGGCTTTCCGCTCAGCTGGGACAGACTGTGGTTCCCCGACTTGCCTTCACCGCCCTGGGACCTCTCCCTTTCACGGCTTTTCTCCTGCTCAGTCTCAGAGCAAAGGAGAACACTTCAGCTCCCTCATGTCCAGGATGACGCTGGCCCAGGAGCAGAAGGTCCCTCTGCACACAGCTCCCACATGGTCGGGACAGGGCACATGAGAAGCCAAATTGGGGGTCACTCTGGCTTTTCTGCAATGAGAAGCACTTTTCTTGTATTAAGGTCCCCATGAGTCCTATCTTCAACATCCAAAGGACATCTCCTCCTGTAGTGGTGGAGCCCAGGACACCACTATCAGGTGGGAACAGAGGGAAAGAGCTCAAAGATGAAGTCCAAAGTTGGTGTTCCCCAAATAAAGCAATGAAGGGAATTAGACCACCCCCTCCTGGGACACTAGCCACCTCTGATCCAACCAGCAGGGCAAATCCCTGCCCACCCGCCCCAGACAGCTCCAGCATGATGCCCTGTGGAGGCACCACCCCAGCCAGCATCCTGCCCTGCTCTAATCCACTCCTCCCAAGAGAGGAAACCCAGGCAGCCATGTAATGAGCTGAGGTTTCCCCTTCCACAACAGCAAATCCCAGCAGCATCTCCTTGAGACACCCATGGGCATGAAAGGACCTGGGTGAAAGTCACAGAATCATGGAATCATATAGGTTGGAAAAGACCTTTAAGATCATCAAGTCCAACCGTTAACCTAACAACCTCTACCTTCCCAGAGGGTACCCTGCAGCAGGGAAGCAAGGCACCGCTCCACCAGCACCAGTGAAAGCCCCTGGGTACCTTCGCAGCAGGATAACGCCCTTTCCTGCCCTGATTGTTCCAGCGCTGCTGGCCGAGCATCCCAGGCAGGAAACGGGAGTGGAAAAACAAGCCCCTTCGCCCACGGGATCAGCTCATGAACACACTGCCCAGGTTTTCTGGCAATGGCAACGGGCGGAGGGACACGGGCTGCCTCGCAGAGATGCTAACCCACGGGTTAGTGCGAGAGGAGGCGGCTCAGCACTGGGCTCACTGCTCTGGTAGGGCTTAGGGCACTGGCGAGAAAAGGGCAAGAAGCCTGATGAGGCTAAAGAAAAAAGGAGCTTGGGCTGATGCTGCAATAGAAGGAAAAGCACTTCATTGGGAATTAAAGGAAATGGATTCTAACCAGAGCTTTTTTCAGGGTGAGACCCTCAAAACAAGCACCCCAGGAAGGTCATCATCTCCCTTGAGCTACACCTCAGCTTTCTGCCTCCTCCATTTCATCCTCAAAATGGGCATCGAGCAACAGGCAGCACAGGAGCTTTGGGAGACACATCCCCATTGCAGCAGAGGAGCTGAATACACAGCCATGCCATGCAAGCCCACACAGGGTACCTGCTCCTCCAGTGAAAGTGTCTGGTTTTCTTAGATGACAGAATAAATCTTGGGTTTTAACTATCCTTAGCTTGCAAGATTTTACTGCCTCCTCTACACCCCATACGGGAGCCAAAGATAGAAACTCAGAGCCGAGAGAGGGAGCAGCTGGAGGAAGTCTTTGTAGAAATCGGGGCAACAAGGGGAAGAACCTGCAATTTGTAAGATTCAAACTTCAGCCTTCGTGTGTTTACTACTCAAGTAAGTGCTCTGCAAAGAGCAGGGAGATGAAGGTGATAAGATGTTCGTTCAAACCACACAAAGGCAGAGTATCAAAAGATCCAGGAGGCAACTGGTTTGACAAACATCCTTTCAGGGTGCTCGCAAAGGAGCCCACACCATCCAAACACCCCAGCACCACACGACTTCCTTACAGAGCCTCGGGTTCCTGACCTGCTGAGCAAGGACTGAAGTTGCTCTTACCCTGAGGAGTAAGAGCATGCCAAGCCATGGCAGGGACTGTGAGTGACCTCCGCTCCTTGGACTGCAAAGCCTCACCTCCGCAGAGCCTCTACTCCCCGAACCAACAGAGGAACAGGCAGCGGACAAGCAACATGGAGGATCTTTTCCAAAACCCAGCCGGCAAAACCCAGACCAAGCCCTTACTGACCAAAACCAACCACCGATGCCACAGAGGGCAAACGCAAGAGAAATCTGCTTGGGTGTCAGCACCCACATCTCTGCAAATCCACCTGTACACCTACTCACCCACCAAAGCTGTGTTGGCTGGCCAAGATCATCACCACTACTGCTGCCAGGTAGTGGTACAGGCTTGAGAGCAAGGAATAGGACTGAAAATTTGTCATTAGGTCCAATTTTTTAGAAGTCAGTCATAGCAGTGCCTGGGCACCCTGCAGGACTGCCCCCTTTTCTCGTCTATAAAGCCAGGAGCCAAGTTATTTGGAACAGGACAGATTACAAACATGAACCACAGTGAGGTCCCCATGATGCCCTCTATTGTACTCACACATAGCAAAATACAACCCACAGGCAAACAAAACCAAGAAAAGAGATGTTATCCCCCTCTGTTATCTTCCTCCTTCACTTGGGGTGTGGAGGGAGGAAAGGAAGAGGACACCAGAAATTAAACATCTGCTTCCAGGGCAAAAGGAGAATCTGAAACTAAAAGCTGTAATTTAATGCTGTCTGTACAAGCCCTTGTACCATCTAGTTTGCCAGCAGACACAGGAAAGGCATAAGGGCACATGGACATCTCATCCATGTTCTCTCCAAGGTGGGACATGAAGACCTCAGTGATGGGTCTCTGAGCAAAGCACATCCAGAGCAGGATTTAGGGGGTAAACAAATCACACAGGCTGTTGGGAAGGGGCAGCAGGACGGGATCGCCCAGCACAGGGCTGGAAAGGCAGGCTAAGGGGTGAACAAATGCAACTGGGGCCAATGCCGTGAATTTTTTCTGCCATCAGGGTACCAGTGAATGAACCAGAGCAGAAAGCTCCAAGGAGCAGTGCGGACTCAGGGGTTTGGTGGTGAGGATCCACAAGTGTTCAGGAAGCCACACATGCCAAGGAGAAGTCATCCAGACAGAAAGGCACTGAGTGAGATAAAGATATCGAGACCAAGGTTGGTTTTCAGAAGACAAAAACCACCAAAAGGTCAATTGGGCATTGGTTTGAACAAGCAACACAGGAAAGCATTTGGCCTCCTGGGCACAGGGAGTGTCGGGGGGTTCAGCGATCATATCGATATGCAGAACTGCAGCCAGGATTGAGCCACCCTGCTCATCGCTGGCAAACTCCACATTTGGGGTGTCCAGCTACAGGGATGCATCTCTGCTGGGAAGGGTGGGACTGTCCGCAGGGAGATCCCACCAGCAACCAATGCAACCTATTCCTTGAACTGCTCTGGAAGGAAAATTTTCACAGCAATCAGCCCTCTACTCTGGGACAGCCGGAGCAGCACACGTAGAAAGTCTTAATGTAATAGATGAGCAACAAGCCATTACATGAACCAGCAATCTTAAAATTGCTGTGGGATTTGCACATAATGTAGGATTCTGAGCGAATCGCGGATATGGGGAAGGGAAATGGGAAACAGAGGTTGAGATGGTGATTTCGTCCCAAAGTGGAAGATAAAACCCACGGCACAAGAAGAAAACCTGCTTCTGGAATGGTAACAGCATCTGTGCCTACGGGATAACCGTGCTGGGGGTATTGCTTCACTACAAGGATGGCGCAGGTCATCCCTACATGCTCACAGTAGGAAATGAAGATCCGATTTATTAGTGGTAAATGCTGTCTCAGGAAGAAGAGAGGTATCAGCCCGGCAGCTCCCTTGGAATAGAGATCTTCAGTGCACAGCAGCACTGCGGGACTTGAGCCCTCCTCGAGCGGCAGGGCAACATTGTCTGGCTGAACTGCAAAGCCTCATTTACACCAGAAAACGTGAGAACTGGAAAGCTTACTAAGACACAGAGATCGCTGCTCATTCTCACTGTGTCTGAGAACTGGGCTGAATGGCAGACTCCCACCACAGAGCAGGGAAAGCACCTAACATGCAAAAGCAGTTTCAGAGTCCTTTTAAAAAAATCAAACAGCACCTACAGAAGGTAATGCGAAAGGGGCACCCAGGTTCTGTGTCCAGGCTGGGCGGCTGCTCCCCTCCGGGTGCTGGCCGGGCAGTCCCACAGCGGGCACAGCCGGCCTGGCAGAGCTGGGGGCCAGTGGGGTTCTTTGCAGCAGTGCAGAAAGGGGGGCTCAGCCCAGCCCAAGAAATCGAAACTTGAGGCGTGATTCATCTCACCAAACTGCCGACAGCTAAATTCAGACACCTTTTTGTCAACTACTTACCTGGGGCTGCTCAGCTCAGGCCCAGGATGGTCACTTGTGTCCTGCCAGGACGTGCCTGTCCCCCTCCACTAAATGCAAGGCAATCAGCTCCACAGCTCGTGGAGAGCTGGACTGCATGAGCCCAGCCACAGACTTAGATCATGAGGTGCTTCTTTGCGGGAAAGTCCAAATTAATTCACAGCACACACTGGCAAAAGAAAATGGCTCTGTGGGAAAGCGCAGTTGGTGGCCATTACGTAGCCCACAGGCAGGGCACAGAGAGCATCCTTCAGAGGTAGACTGTAAGGCTGTTTGAAAGTTAAGCCTTGCCTAACAACTGCACCATGCACTGTATGGTCACTTCTGCTGCTGCTGTGCCTGTCAGGCTGCCAACCGTGCACACAGCATAGCACATACGGCAGAAAGAAATGGCTGTGGTCAGAGGGGAGGGGTCTCCAGCTGAGAAACAAGCTTAAAAACACACTGCAGCCACAGGATGGAGCATCATCCAAGCTGGGGGCAAGGAAAAAAACATCCAGGAGAGGCATAAATAAGGGAAACTGCTCTGCCATCCTCCCGTAATAAGCAGCCCCCGGTCATCAATTTTGTGTCTAACTTTGCCTGCAACAGCAAACCCACCAAAAAAGTGTCTAAGGGGTCATACAACAGATAAAACCTGGAGATACAGAGCACTGTGTGCCCCAGGGCCGTGCTGCTGGGCAAAGCTGCAGGCAGGGGAGCTGTGGGGGCATAGAAATTACAAATCCAGACAGGGACTCTCCCGCTAATACAGGGCAGGAGTGACTTTTTACTGCTTGGCGTGGCTTTCCCAGCCTGGCACCACAGGCCACACTGATGCTTTGCTCTCGGGGAAGGGCGAACGCCCTGAAAGGGGGAAACACAGCCGAGCTGCGAGGCTACGCCGCAAGGCAGGAGCAAGACCTGAGGGAAGGCGAGAAAGGGAGAGGGGAACAGAACAACCACGAACCTCCGCGCACACAGATGTGACGTCAGAGCCGGCAGCGCTCAGCATCACGTAGCCCCGAGCAACACCACCAAGAAAAAAAAAACAGAGACACCCCGTGCATAGAAAGCGGGACTGCTGCGGTCATGGGAAGCACGTTACCCGGGGCGCAGGTCTGCACGGACTCCGCAGCCCTGCCGCTCAAGCAACACCTCTCTGCAGAGCCGCAGGAGGAGGAGAGGCTTCCGGAGCGGCTGGGGATAAATATTTTGAACCTCCGGTGAAGTAGGGCAACTGGGGTTTGGGCTGTAGATCCCACAGTAGCGGCGCTTTTCAGTAGTAATCACAAGTGGTTTATCGCCCCAGCTCCCTCCGGTACAGCTCTGCTCTGCTCAGCTGGCACTAAGTACCCCCAGCTCAGGGGATCAGAAGAGAAAGCCAACAGGAAGCTGAGAAATGCCTAAGACATGTCAGCTCCACACAACCACCTCCATCCAAGCCCTTCATGCTGCTGCAAATGGGAATTATTTAATGGGATTTCTGAAATTCCATCCCCAAGATTACCTGCATTAGCAGACAGAGCTTAAGGCTAATGCTTACGAGATGACGACGCTGTGAACGCCAAAAAAAATAAAACCAGGAGGCACAAACACTAACTCCAAATTGCAACCACCTTTTGCTTTGCTCAGAGACAGAGACTCCACAGAAAAAAAGCAGGGTCCTAATACCGCACACCTTAGCTGTCTTTTGCGCTGGGATCTGCTATCCTTGAGTTGATAAAGCCTCGGGCATGTTTTACAGCATCAGGAGCGGGACTCATGCCGATCGCTGGCAGCCCCTACGTGCTCCAGGGTTTGGGTACTGGCTGCCAAGGATGCAGCTTTGCCAGGTCCCACCTGCAGGTCAGCCCACGGGGCAGTGACCTTCGGAGCAGCTCTGACAATAACAGCTTTAGGGTCAAGTTTTCAGAAGGGTGTGCAAGGAAAGCGACAATTTAAATCACAGTAGGAGCAAGAACAGGGCTGCAAGAAACTCAGTAGAAAGAACAAAATAACTGGAGAAACTGTTCCGAGGCAAGCAAATTCCTCAGTGGATTGGACTGAATTTCAGTAAAATGCATCTGCTCGGAGGGCGCGCAAGGCGAGGAGTGGAGGGGGGGGGGGGGTCTTGAGGACTCAGAACGAAACCTTTCGACTCATCATTTCGAAACAGTGTTTGTGCTCAATCTGACTGTGATTCAAAAAGTAAAAATCAAGCCAGAAAAAAAAAATGAAACTTCTTATTTCTGATCAAATGAGACATTTTCCTCCACACACCAGTGTTTAGGTTCACGTTGCACTGAGCAAGCCCCCACCAAGCCGGCTCTCCCCGGGACCAGCATTGCACCAGTTTTCAATGACACTGGCTAGGAAAACCAGTACCCAGGCTGGTACCTGCCACCAAGGGTGCTTCTGCGCTGGCTCGCCCACGTCCAGCATCCCTGAGGCAGCCATAACCCCAAGCACTGACTGCGCTCCTGTGCCCCGAGAGCTCTCTGGCCATCGCTACTCAGTTCATCACCCCCTGCAGAAATGCGTCCGGCTGCTCCGAAGCTGGGGGCAAGGCATCACCCCTGCAGCACGGGCAGGCAAAATGCCTTCCCCGGGGCAGAGCAGTGAACGTGGCGCATCCCAGCTGAGCACACTCAAGGGAGGACAGCCAGTGGCTCAGCTCACACCCTGATAATTTGGGGGGGAGTTTATGAATGGAAAAGCTTTTCAATTGTTTCCCAGCTGGTTTCCCTGCTGGGAAGAGCTGACCGGAGAGCTGGGCTCCCCCGAGCCCCGCCACTGCCTCGCCAGATGGTTGAGAGCAGGAAGGAGCTCAGCTCAGCGGCACTGGAGTATTGTTTATCTGCTGGTTCCTGTTTTTAGTTTTGTCTCTGTTTTCTTTCTTTGTTCTAAAATTGTGTTGCAATGGCGATACCTGGTCTGAATGACATGGGGATTGCTTTGGAGTAAGAACCAGCCCAATGCTTCATTCTTATCTAATAATAAAAAAAAAAAAAACAAAAAAAACAACAAAGGCCCCAACCCCAAAGCAAACCATGATCAGATTAACCCACACACCCTTTGTTTTCAAGCCAAGTTGGAGCAGAGATTAACGGCACTCGGGAGCCCTCGGTATGAAGGCACACCCCGTGCACGTCCGATCCTCCCAAATCTGGGGCTGTCAGCAGGGATACATTTCCTGGGATGAAGCAGGGCTGCCACAGGCTCTCCATACTGGAAGACCAGTTCAAGTGATGATGGGATTTGTCACCAGCATCCATCTGGGGGTAGGGAGCTGATCAGCAAGCTGTCATCCAGGTGCGTCCTCACTGCAAAAGGTAACCAAGGGGCATCGACAGAGCTGATGTAGGGTCTGCTATTGATGGGCACCCAAATCCTCCTGCAGTCCCAATTGCCAGGGTTTCCTCTGAGCCTCAAGCACAAGGCAGTGAATGGGCTTCATCAGCAGGAGGATGCTGGTGAGGACCCCTTGGTCATGCCCGTCGTGGGCTCATCACCAGGGTCCTTCTCCTCCCACCAAGACTAAGGGACAAACAGTGGTCAAAGAGGTAGCCCATGGGCAGCTTGGGGATTTGATGCTCCCTGGGCTTGGGTCCCAGCAGACCACAAAAAGCTTCCCCTGCATTCCCATCACAGCATGACTCCCTGCAGCAGAGCCAGCCACATCCCCCTCCCCGGGGGACGCGGAGAAGGGCTCGGAGACCATTTGGGGCTGGCCTGGCTCGGGGCTGAGCCCGGCCGCACCCCACGACAGCAGCAGCTCTCAGCTACTGAAAGAACCAGCCCTCGCAGCCCCAAGCCACAAGCACAGATGGGAGCGAGCTACACTCCAGCTGCGGCCCACAAACACACGCCCTGCTGCTTGCCAAGGAGAGGCCCAGCTATGACAAGCTGTATTTTTAGCATACTGGGACTGAGCCCCCAAAACCCATGGTGGCCCAATCGCACTCCTCTCCAGGCGGTCCCTGCCTGGCTCTGAAGATTCTGACCTTGTTTTCAAGCCTGCGGGTCCCCCATTTCCATCTGCACCCTCACAGTAGAGGTGCCAGCCTCAAACTTCTCCCTTCCTATCATTTTTTCCTCTGTTCCCACCTCCATGCCCAGTGTCCTGCTTGCCATGGCCACCTCCCAGAGCAGCCTCAAATTGGGGTGATGCAGCAGAGCCCTGCAAGGGACATGGGTCCCCCCTCCGATCTGACACTGGAGACAGCCCATTTTATTACAGAGCTGCAGAAAGAGAAAACAGGCCCAATGCTTGCACAGCTTTTAGAGTTTAAAACCTGTACAGTTTCTAGGCTGTGCTCGAAAAACCATGTGGCGCCAGCCTAAAGCTGAAACACTTCATTCCCAAAACCCAGATTAGCACCAGCTCCCCCCAGTAGCCACAATCTTTGGGAATTATTCACTCCCCATTCACTCAGCATCAGACCTGGGCATTATTTAACGCCCTTATCCTCAAATCACTCCTCCGAGGAATTAAAACGCACTCTTATCCATGCGATGATGGGGAACTGAGGCTGGTGGGGAAAGGCAAAGTGACTTTGCCCAGGTCGCCCAGGAAGACTGTGGCAGGACAAGTATCCTGACAGCACCTTAAACCCTGAGCTTCTCACCCTCAGAGCTGTTGTAAAAGCTTCTCAACAGATTTATTCTGTGCTTTTCTCGGCTTTTCCACCCTTCCTATTTCATATGCAGCACTCACTGCTCAGGACAGCCCTGAATTTTGCTGGTCACTCAGGGACTGTTGCTTATTTCTGAGAAGCACTTAGATGGTCTTTTTTGAAAATTTAAAAAATTTAAAAAAAAAAAAAAAAGATCACAGGCTCAGCAAAGCAAGGCCACTCTGCTCTGCCAGCCCATGGCGTTGGGAGCCTCGGAGCAGACCTGCAGGCTTCCCACCAGAGCTCCTAGGCTGGCAGCAACCTATTCCCCTTCTCTCCTACCTCCAAGGGAGACCTCGAGTTGTTTCTTTGCTTTTCACTTCAACACGTTAACTCAAAATAACTGTGAGGTTATGATTATTTTGACAGAGAGAGTTCCAGCTTGTCGCTTGCATCTGCCAGCTCCCAGCTTGCCCCCGGGTGGGATCAAAAGACCCAGGGAACTGATCGGGTCACCTCCTTGGGAAGCCCACCTCCCTTTGGGAATCTGCTCCACTCTCCAAATTAACTGGGGCGGTGTAAAGACCTGTCTAATTAGCTAGCCTGACCCCTCTGCCTTTAGCAGAAAGACCAATTAGCAGCCAATTTGTCTCCAGCAGCAGGGGGTCCTGGGTAGATAAACAATTGCTACTTTTCGGGGAGTGCAACTCTCAAGTGGGTGAAGTGCAAATTGCTTTTGGTCACAGCTTTCTGACATTTTGCAGCAATTTCTGTTCTCCTGCCCCAGCTCTGCCTATGAAACTCCTTCCAGTAACCGCGGAACTTCTCAGTCTCTACACACTGTGATAATTCTTACAAGCACAAGCGGTCCTAGCCTCAAATCACCACTGGCTTTTGCTCTTTATAGCAGCCAAGGCACAACCCAGCCCAATTTGAAATGAGTTAGCAGGCAGGGTATAAGGAGATCAGCCAGTACATGAAGCATCCGCGGTTGGTTTTGCCTGCAGCCACCCTCTCATCCCCCAGAGCTGCAGGGGCGAAGTGGCTCCAGGAGCCAAGGGGTGCAAGGTCAAAGCCAGCCCCTTCCCCTGGGCAGCAATGCCAGACAGCGCAGGGCTGGGTCTGTGGAAGCTGGCACTAACCCTGGCTTTCAAAAATTGCCGAGCGTCCTCCTCCCTTCAGAGCCTTTAAATAGCTGTCTCCTATCGGACACAATGCAGTCAAATTTAACACGGATCGTCACTTTAGGAAGCCTGTGCTAAAAGCACTGACCTCCTTGTCACGAGCACGGGATTTGCAGCGCTTCACCCCACTGCTCCCAGCCAGTGCCAGGGGATACAATGACCGGGCAAGGAGGACTGGACCCTCTCACGTCCAGTGACACCAGCCAACGGGGCAGACTCCGCACTGGGGACAGTCCGGAGCAGCCACAGGTCTGCACTGAGCCTCCATCCCTGCGGGCTGCACCCAGGAGAGGAGCAGCATCACCTTCCTGGGAGGATGCTTCAGAGCAGGCAGCCACTGCAAATCTACCTGGTCCAAATGCTCAACTGAATGCGAGCACAGGCACTTTCAGTCTTCTCCTCTATGGCCCCTTTAAAGGGAAAGTCCTGGCAACCTTGAGGAATAGGAGACCAAAGCAGAGCCACCCCCCTGTACATCTGCAGGACTGGAGGAGGACAGGGCAGCAAGACACATCTATCAGTCTTTTGCATCCCCTCATCCAGTCACGGGCAAGTCATTAATTTTAGTTGTAGATGTTTATACCAACACACAAAGCGTCCTATATACAAGGAGCTTAAACACTGCCCGGTTCAGCACTGCCACTCTTCCTCTGGGGACACTCCTCCCCTTGTCCCCACCACAGGCTGCGTGACCTCCACTTTGGCCTCTCGATGTCCAAGTGGCCTGTTCGTAAAGCAGATGACAGTGACAGCAGCACATCGACACCACTAGCACCCATCAGCATCCACAGGATGCCCCAACCCCCTGGGACTGGGTTCCCACATTGCAAATGAAGACCAGATCCCCAACATTTGCCTCCTGCCCAGCCTGCACAGAGCTCGAGCGGAGAAAAAGGCAGTGTTGTCTAGTGGTTACAAAGGGAACCGAAAGTCCGCAATAGAAACCAAGAGCTCCAGTGCCATGGCATGGTGAGTGACCTCTCTGTGCCTCAGTTTTCTCCTCCAAAAGCAGAGGCAGGGGCTCCCGCTGCCGCGTGCTCCGTTAGCCCCTGGCTGCGGAGCAGTGGCAGAGAAGGGTGGAAGCAGAAATTTCTTTCATCCTGTTATTTTTATTTCCTAACATCGCCTTCACAGTCCCTGGCAGGTAAGGCTGGCAGAGCACGACATGTCAAAAAGCATTTTTGTAATACATAAAACTTATTAATATTTCGCAGAGGTTATTTCTAACCCACAAGAACCACTTGCCTTAACCGAGATATCCTGCCGCGGGCACCTCAAGAGCAGAGTACTCAGACACCCATCCTCAAACTTTTCAAGCAGTAAAGCAATGACACTCAATCAGAACCGCTCAGGCCAACAGCAAACTGCAGAAATAAAGCTACGCATGAGAAAACACATGTGTTCTCAACGGTGGCGCATGCAGGGGAGACGTGGATTTGACCACCAGTCCCAGAACTGCCTTGGAGCTCTTTTTTTTTATTTTTTTTAAAACCCAAATTCCTAAGAAACAAAATACAGAACTGCCTTGCCCAGACTATTGCAGCAGCAACCACTCAGCTCAGTAAATCTAATTAATGAGCCAGGAAAAGTGTCATTCGTTTGCTAACTACTTCGCCCAGGGTTGCCAAATAGACAGATAAAGGATTTAGCTGGGGCCTATTCCAGCCAGAGGAGCTGGGAACCTGGCAGAGGAGCACAGAAGATTAGAGAAGGCTGAAAAGAAAGAGGGAGGGTGGAAAAAGAAAAAGAAAAAAAAAAAAATCAAACTAGATTAGCACTTTCAAAATGCAAGCATGTAAATCAGCTTAGGTTTTGTATAATGCCACCCTTGTGAGCGTCTGGCCATGGGTCTGATGGATGCAGCACAGTGCACGAGAAGCCTCGGCTGAGACGAGTTTTATTTGGGCTCAGGAATCTCACGCTACCAACTCCCTCACAAGACCAGCAGTTTTGTTTTTACCAGCTTTGTAAATTCTCACAGGAAGCCAATTAGGAGGAAACCTGGGAACAGAGGAAGATTCATAATTGCAATTAAGGCTTCAAAGTACTTATCCAAAGCGCGGCCGTTAAAATTAGAGCTGTGGAAATTAAAAAAACCCTTTGAAACATGGAGCTTTCAGATACCCCCCAGGCTGGAAGAGTTTCTCACTCCCGTAACAGCTCATCACCTGGCAGACAAGGAGCTCACCCCAAAGGGGACCCAAGCCGGACCGGCTCCAGGCTGCTATCTCCCCTGCTGGTGCCTTCACCAGGGGTGCATGGATGCTGGCAGGAGGCAGGCACGCAGGGTGTGTGCATTTATCTCTTGCTTTCGGTTTTGGAAAAAAAAGTTCAGTTCTGTACACATGAAACTTTTGCGTTCCCCACTGAAAATTTTGGTGTCAAACAAAGCCTTTGCTTCATCATCTTTGATGTTCTCAGCTCCTAGGATGACTCCTAAACCATTGCAGCATCCTTGGCAAGGACAGAATGGCTTTGCAGATGAGGCTGCCTGCTGGGATACAAGAGACTTGGGTTTAAATCTACTGTCAAAGCAGTCCAACATTTGTCACTTAGTGCTACAAGACCATGATCCTTCATACCAGCATGAATGACGACGTCCTCTTAGAAGGTCTGTGGTTCCAGCAGCAATCTGGATACTAAGAAACAGCATCTAAACAGTCCAAATAATTTGTGTTTGCATCATGCTCTGCCTGTCTGCAGTCTAACGTCCACAACAGCTCAACAGCCCAACACAAACACCGCTACAGCTACACCGAGAGCTGGGAAATCTGGCCCTGCAGACACAGCTACAGCAATCCTCGCACAGACTTCACTGTCGTGACAGGATGGAGGTGGCTCTTCTGGCTTTGCTTTGACTTTCAAAAGCTCCGGTTCAAGCTGAGATGCTCCCCATGCTGCATTCACCCCCACCCTCTCAGACAGAAAGCAGCAGCCGCTTGTCATGGCTTGAGATTCACAACCCAACCAAGCAAGCGACTGAAGCTGAACCACAGCTTCTCATATTAGCAACGCCGACACAGGCAAAACCTGAAAATACTTGACGACCTGCCCAAATTGAACATGTTTTAGCCCATAGCCTGGGCTTGGCCATTGCAGCATGGAGCGGAACAGCCCTCCTTGTAGAAGTTCAGTCCTCCAGCAGCAGCTGATCTTTTGCATGTTGGAAGATGTTAATGATACACACGGGAGGGGGAAGACACTTCTAACCAGGCCTACAAACTTCCTACATCTGGAGCGTGGGTCTGCGTAAATAAATATTTATCCATAATCTTATGTCTAGTCCTCTTGCAGAAAGCTCAAGCAGGGGAAGCACGATTTACAGGAATAGCACATCTGCACTAGGACACCCTGCAGCCCAGCACTGCCAGCTGTGGATCGCCCCCCTTCACATCCCTCATTGACAGAAATGGTGGTGGCAGCCTGTGCCATGGCCCCAAGCACGCGGACGTGCTGCTCCAACGTGCCTCCCGGTAGGAAAAAAAGGGTGAAAAGAGCTGAGAGAAGAATGAGTAACTCACCCAAAGTGTCAGGGCAAGCCCCTGGTAGATCAGGGAGGAGACCACAGAGGTCCTGCACCAGTGGCAGTGCTGGACTCACAACCGCTCCGCTCTGCCTGTTCTCACTGCCGCCACTCACAGACACTTTCCTCCGTGACAGCACCTCCTCTCTAGACAACACTCCCAACACCAGCTTTTCTTCCAGCCCCTCCCAACCTCACCCTCTCTCTAAATAGACCGAGAACATTGGGCTCCAGCAGACAGGAGAGCCCGGGTAAAAGATGCAAAGGCTGCTCTCAATGGGGGTGTGCGCTTTTCCTTCCACCACGATGCACCAAAGCCCCCGGAGCTGCAGCAGCAGCAATGCTTGCGCCCAGCAGTCTGGTGGAGGAAAGCTCTACTATGGCTGTACACGGGACCCTGGAGCCTGCAGAGGCAAAGCGACTTACCCTCGGTCATCTTCATCCATGGTGTGCCTTAACCACATCTGCTTTCCCCCGTGTGTCCACACCTCCCGTCCCCCCAGGGCCCCGCACAGCCCATCGGCTGCCTTAAGCCACAGCTGAGTCGTTCTCAAGGATTTTGCAGGTGAGGTTCGGGGTCTGCTGCGGGACCAGCGTGTGACCTTGGAAAGTCATCTGTGTAGCTGGAAATGTATTGGCTCTAGGTATTTTTTGCATAAACTACTTTCCATGTGGTGTTTTTGCCCTACTGCTGAGCACGTAGGACTCAGTAATCAAATGAGGTCAAAGAAAATTCCAGGCAAAAACCCGTCAGCCTGTCCCTCCCCAGCAGCAGCCACTGCTAACAGCCAACAGCACCCCAACAAGCACAGCCCAGGCTCGGACGATGGCTCTCCCTCTATGGCAGCCCACAACAAACTATCACAGAAAGTGGGAATATTCTTGTGGGATTAAGCAACCTGCCATGAGCAGGGCTGGCATCTAAGGCAACACGCGGGCAAGCAAGGACACTGACTGCTAGCTCCCAAGGGCAGAAGAACTGGAGAAGGCAACTCTGCAGAGCCTGCAGCCCACCCATCCTCTGCCTCTTGTTACGCATGAAGCAGACTTCCCGTCTGAAGAGGAAGCCACAAGCCATGAGGCTGAATCCATCCGCGCAAAAACATACCCCTCCCCACCAGCCAAGGCCAAGGGCTCTGCCACAGGCTCGCCCATCAAGATGGTTTCCAAGAGCAACCTGCACTTCTGCATTTTCGACAGAGATCTTCTTACTTCACCTTCCCGCGCGCTGGTTGCCAAAAGGAGAAGTGCTCTGGAGCCGGGGGGAAGTTGTGCCACTGTTTCCTATTCTGGACAATGATTTCACTCTCCTGCCACATCCGAGAGCCACACGTGGCACCCGCCACGCTGCGTAAATGAGCTGTGAGGCTGTTAACATGCAAAGGGCTCTGGTTTGGACCAGACAGTTCCAGGAAACTCAACAGTCGTGTTTGAGAAAATAAGTGATCTGGTCAGAAATACCGTGCTGTCCCTTGGCTCTCGCAAGGCTGCAAGATACCAAAGCAGGGTGCATGGCAACGGAGAGGCTGGGAAAGGACAGACAAGTGGAAGCAGCAACCCAGGTCCAAGCAAGGACTTTCTGCGCTCCCCTAAACGATGACACGCGTGGCTAGGTTGGGTTCAAGCAACCCTGGGGTCCTCTCCTTGTCTGAAGGGGGTCAATTCCCTTGGCCTCTTCCCACAGCCATGCAGCACCATCTTGTGATGGGGTAAGAGCAGATCCAGAGTAGCAAAGAGGTCCCCTCCTCCCCACAGTCATGGGGCTGGACTCTTCCCACCTTGAGGCTAAAGGAACAGCTACATACCAACCAACTACTGACAAACATCTGAAGAAAACACTCTTTCCACCATATATCACCAGGGTTTCCCCCCATTTGCTCAGCGTGGGCATGGGGGCCAGGACTTACATTCCCCCAAGCAGCCTGGGTCTGTCTTCCAGTCTGGATGGCAGATTCAAGCATCAATCCATGCACAGAAGTCTTTCCTTACAGCCATAATAGCTTGAGTTTCTGCTGACACCAACAGAAATGTCATCTCCATTTAGAGGGCAAAACCTCCTGCCTCCCTTTCCCAAGGGAGTTTGATAAGCCCCATTACCAGCAGCTTTCTACAGCACAGCTCAAGAGTGGATCAGGTCTTAACATATTCCCTGCTTAAAACCCATTGCTGTAGCCTTATCACCAGGAGAGGCACCTCTAGATATTTTTAGAGGTAATATCTGCTAGCACAGGAATTACAGTGCATTAATTAGCAGAGGCACACTGACTGACAGTCACAAGGTCAAAACACAACATCCATAATTTACACCTCGTTGGGAGTTACTGAGAAAACAGGACAAACAAGAGCTATCACAAGATCTACCATCTTTAGGGCTCTGAGCCCAGAGGCTCACATGTCCCTGGAAAAAAAACAGGGAAAATTTACTTTCTCAGAGGGACCAAATCCTCATGGACAGCAAAACCCAGTGGGGGCTCTACGAGCATGTTGGATCAGTCCCTAGAAGGAAACTCATGGGTTTGCAAGGATGTTGTCCCTCAGTCTGATGGCTTGGGGAAAAAAAAAAAAAAAGAAAAAAAATAAGGGGTGGTCAACATTTGCTTTTCTGGGATAAATTACTAAGAAAATGTGGCAGCATCAATGGCAATACCCAGCTGCAACCTCAGAGCAATGGACCAAGAGAAGGTACCAGTCAGGTTTCAGCACTCCTGAGCATGACAACCCTGCTAGATGAGTGGATTAAGCAGGCTAAATCAGTTCCCCTCCAAAAAATCCCCAAAGCGCAGCTGCTCAGAGAGGGAGAACCACTGTGGGATGCAAGACTGACAGCAAGTCAATGCTCACCACCGTCAAAGGAAAAGAAATGTGGCGTTACTTGCCTACAAAATGTTTGATCATGACAAGGATTCAAATGAAAGTAAGCCATCCAGAGCTGGCTGATGGCTAGGTCGGGTGCACCGTGCTTAGGTCCAGAAGGGGCTTATTCACATGCACGACGACTGTTCAGATAGACCTGCTGCCAGAGCGGCTTACACCTTGTTCTCTGAACACCCTGGATCACCAGCAGCCCTGCTGGCATCCCTACCAAGGCTCTTACCAGCACACCAAAGTGCATAGCAAAATGAAGAAAGCCTTTACATGCTGAATACCTTTGTGAACCCGCTACACAGCCAACACCGCAGCAAGGCAAAGACCACCAGTCAAAACCCTTGATATCTTCTTTCTTACAACAATGTAATTAAGGCTGAAAACTTCAGGATTATCATCCAGAGCCAAAAAAACTGATGGAGTCCAAGGCATGAAGCAATATAACTCATCAAAAAAAAATAATCTGGTGACTTTGGAGAACCCACATCAGCTATTTGGTTGACTCCACCACATTGGACACTTTCAAGACTCAGCTGGATAGGGTGCTTGCTGGGCCATCTTGTCTAGACTGTGCTCTTGCCTAGAAAAGTTGGGCCAGATGATCTTGAGGTCCCTTCCAACCTAGGATTCTATGATTCGCTCTGCTGTAAAGCTCCACGGTGGCACTGGGTTCATCCCAGGGGTAGAATTCATTGCCTCCAACTTTACCTATGCAAAAATGAGGTAAATGTCTAAGCAAAGTGACATCTGCAGACAGAGCGAACACCTGGTGTGGAGGGCGGGTCATCCTGACTCCTCTTCAGGGGGAGCCTGCAGACTGAGTTAAATGAGAGGCCTACATTTTTAGGCAGGCATCCTTAAGCAAGACTACTCCCATCCTTATTCTCCTAAGCTGCTTCCCACATGCAAAGCATGAATAATCACGCTTCCTTCCTTATCCAGCAGCTGCACAACCAAATGTTTCAAAGCCTGTAAGAAGCTCGGATAGCGCAATAATGGGAACATGGAAATTGCAATAGGCTCGCTTAGTTTAGCTTTCACTTCGTTCATCCCCAAATTTGATTCATAACAAACAACAACAGAAGCCAACATTTTTGCAAGTGGCTTTGCTCGAGATCCCCAGGACTCCTTGCTAGGTTTCCACTTTTGGACAGCCAGGTGACAGCTCTGCGGAAGAGTGCCAGCAGGTCGAGGGATGGGATTCTGCCCCTCTGCTCTGCTCTGGTGAGACCTCACCTGGAGCGCTGCATCCAGCTCTGGAGCCCTCAGCACAAGAAGGACATGGAACTGTTGGAGCAGGGCCAGAGGAGGCCACAAAAATGATCCGAGGGCTGCAGGCCCTCTCCTGTGGGGACAGGCTGGGACAGTTGGGGTTGTTCAGCCTGGAGAAGAGAAGGCTGCGGGCTGAGCTGATTACGGCCTTTCAGTGCTTAAAGGGGGCCCATAGGAAAGATGGGGAAAATCTTTTTAGCA
Organism: Butorides virescens; assembly: GCA_017310255.1. NCBI lineage: Eukaryota > Metazoa > Chordata > Aves > Pelecaniformes > Ardeidae > Butorides > Butorides virescens. The sequence continues at coordinate 296,713 of JADKXX010007038.1, read as the reverse complement.
GGGCCAGCTGTGACAGGACAAGGGGTGATGGTTTTAAACTAAAACAGGGTAGGTTTAGACTGGATCTAAGGAAGAAATTCTTTACAATGAGGGTGGTGAGACACTGGCACGGGTTGCCCAGAGAGGTGGTGGAGGCCCCATCCCTGGGAACATTCCAGGCCAGGCTGGATGGGGCTGTGAGCAGCCTGATCTGACTGAAGGTGTCCCTGCTCCCTGCAGGCGGGGTGGGCTGGATGGCCTCTAAAGTTCCCCTCCAACCCAAAGCATTCTGTGATTCTATGAAACAAGAGAAAATAAATGCATCATTACTTAGTTATTTGGAGCACATGGAGGCTAGCAACAGTCACAGACACCAACAGCCCAGCATGAGGGGGACACGACAGAAGAGGTCTCATTTCCCCACCAAAGCTGAGACACGAGGAGCTACTGAAGTCAGCAGCAAAATTCCCATCAACAGTGCCAGGACCAGTGATGGGCCCTCACCTGAGGTTATCGAAGATATCAGCTGAACTGCACCCGTAACCAAGCCCCCACCACTCCTGAGGGGAACACGCAATCTCTTACCCAACCTGTAAGGCTGACTGTCACAAGCAAGATTTGAAACGATGGCAGAGGAGCGAGGAAGGTTCCAGCACCCAACCACCCACAGGAGGATCATCACTGAATGCTGCTGTTTGGGTTTGTCACTGGCTCTCCTCTCTTGAGTCATTTTCTTTTTTCTTCTTAAGAGATGATTGAAAAGTTAGACAAGCAGGTGGGGCTGCCCCCAAAATGTACAAAATACAACCACACCAAAATTTTAGTGATATCAGAGTGAAACCACCATCACGTTATCATCCTGGTAATGAACTTCTCATCACAATATGACTGACTGGACTCCAGCTCCAGGGAGCTGGTCCAAGGAGTTTTATTTCCAATTTATGAAGCAGGGAAGACAGTCTCCTCCTAAGCCTGACCAGATATACCGAGGGTAAAGCACGCTGCAAAACACAGCGCAAGAGCTGGAAGGAGACACACAGCACCCGGAGTTGAATCTGCAGCCAGGCTCAATGTCTGGCCATACTAGGAGAAGTCCAGAGCAATGCGCTCCTGCTAGTTTTAGCCAGGGAGTCACAGCAGGTAGACAAAACCTGAACATGGACCAACAGCCTCGGAAGTGGCAGGGCTGAGAGCAGCACCGGCAACCCCCAGGCAATTCTTAGCTATTGGAGAGAAACAAGGTGATCACATAAACAAGGTGATGCGCATCTGGCATGACATGTGTGAACCACCATCTCCCTCATTTGCAGGGGCTGCCATGGGACCAGCTTCGTGGAGACCATGTGCTGCTCCTCAGACCCTTAGTACTCACACAAAATCCCTCTGATCCTTCCAGAGTCTGTCCATGTGCTGCAGCTGGATAAAGTAACAGAAAAGGAGCCTCAGCAATGTGTAATAAGAGCAATCTGGAAACTGCAATCCTGCCAAGTTCACCAAGAGCTGGATTAAAGACAAGAACATGCTGGTGCCATAGCATCACTACCACCTTCCCCATCAGCAGCGCTGGCAGCAAGCAAAGGCGTTGGGTGAAAACAACAGAGACCCCTTTTCCAGTCCTGGGATCTCATAGGAACTGGTGGGAGAGAATAAGAACAGTAGCATCTCCTCAGTTGTGGGTGCCAGGTTCAGCCCTTTGGGTACCAGATTTGCAGTGGGGGCACAGCACCCATCCTCCTTAACGCTGGACACTGAGAAGACCAACAGTAGATTTTAGGAAGGCAAGGGAACTCCCAGAGACAGATATTCAACAGTAATTGAGTGGGGATCACAACATTTTGCATCAGCTTTGCATCTTCACCAACCTTGAGCCCAAACCAGTCATTTGAAGGTTTGCTGCTTCCACATTCAGGCATGAATCTTAGACTAACCATGCATTTCCTCGAGAAACAGAAGTAGCCTGCAATGCATCACAGACTCATGCGAGCAGAAGACACTTGCAAACCATTCTGGGACTTTCTGTAAGTGAGCGATTCCCTTGCAATGTGAATGGGGCAGCTACGTGGAGACCAGGACCAGCATTAGAGACCAGGACCAGCATCAGACCCTAGCAGCAACACTTGGGGGAAACTGAAACCACAACAGTGCAGTAGTGTCCAGCGCAGAATTGTCTGCAAACCTCCCTACCGCCCATTCTGCAAACTGAGACTTCCTCTTGGCTTATTTTTAAAATGTTCTTTTCTACAATTACCATTTTTCAGGACAGGATCTAGGGTATTCTTGACAAACAGATAACGGGGGAATTCCACTTGCTACCCCCTTGAAAGCCATGATGTATTTTGATGCTGAGAAAGACAAATCTCTAAATTAGTCCCACCGAGCCATCACCAAGAACAGTTGTGATGGTACCTTCTCTCTTTTTCCAAAAAGACATTTCGCTGTACGCAACCCGAGTGACTCACTGCAGGCTCTTTCAATCAGAGATGCTCTTACCATTGGCAAGACGCTGCCTTCGTCTCCATCTCCAGCTAAAAACATGGGCTGCACCCTTCATCTCTGTATTCTGTTATTTTTAGCTCCTGTAATGCAACGCTCTTGAACTGTTCAAGTATTGGGCTTTGGGAATTGAAAGGCGCGAGAAGGAACGTGTCTCCCTGATGCTGTTAGAATAAGGTCTATTACTTTTTGCAACAGTTTCTGAAGGAAACTGCGAAAGCCCCATTCCTGGAGATGCTGAAAAACAAGCTTCAAATTGAAGGGCAGGGAGAAAATTTGCCCTGCTCTGCTGGGGGTAGGAAATGGGATAAATGCAATCACAGAAAGGCTACTGTAAAGAGGAAGAGAATTATCTGTGCCCATGTCCTTGAAGGCAGAACAAGCAGCAACAGGCTCAAGTCAAATGACCGAGGGAGCATGGTCAGCAGACCTTCCAGTCCTGCACTCCTCTGTCCCCATTGCCTTTGCAATCCTCCTGCCTCGAGGCAGATGAGCAGCTACAGAGGTCTGTGGGAATTTCTTGGATTTCACCACTGTAAAGTACAGCTTGACGCTGAACACTTCCTAAAAAAAAAAAAAAAAGCCCACACAAATGAAGAAAAAAAAATTCCAGCCCCACCCTGTGCTTCTTTTTATCTCCCCTCTATCAACACCTTGCGCACCTTCCGACACACCAGACCAAGGCTGGGGGGTTTCAGCAGCCCATGCTTTGCTCTCTGGCCAGGAGCACAGAGCCAAGCCCATCTCCTCACCTCTTGTGCTCATCAGACATAGCAGCTCTGCTGCCAGTGCCACGCAGCCAGCAACACCTCCCTAGCATCCAAAAATGGCTATCAGCCAGCCTTGCGATGGGTGCAGAGAGATGACCTGGGACATCAGCAACCCCAAGCCCATCCACGACCACTCAATGGGCTGTGTGGGGTTGGCAAAACTCAGGCATGGTAAGAAAAGTCTCTGTTTTTCTCTTCAAAACCCAGCAGAAATGACACATACCTGGTCTGAGTAAGAAAAGACCAGTTATATATACTCACTTTTCAGAGAGGAAACATTCTTGTTCCTGGCACCAATTATGAAAACCCCTCACCACATGATGCAACAGTTAATTTTAGCTTGTATCAGTCTTTATCACAACAGTGAAGGTTAAAGTTTCACCCAACACCACAGGCAACTACAAGCTCCGTGCCAAGCTAAGCCCCAAGATTGAGGCTGGAGATAGCGATGGTGTTTGGCACAGCCCAGCTGGGTGCCGTCAGCAGTATGTAATGGAAACTCCAGGGCTGCTCTTCAGGGAAGGTGGAAGTTCAGCAGAAGTGGCTGTGTGTCACAGGAGAGGACCGGGGGAAAAAATAAAAAATTCAGCAAATACATAATTTAGAGAAAAAATAAAAGGGTGTTTCCCAAAATAAAGGCAGCAGCCCAAGCTGATCCTGCCAAGAAGGAAGCAAAGGACATGACAGTGTCAAACGGTTCCTCCCAACGCTCCCTAGGGTGGCTGTTCAACCTGGTGGGACAGACCGCAAGGAGGCATCCCTGTTGGAAGGGTCTTGTGGCCACTCACATGGGGCAAAGGGGACAAGACTCCAGGTATTTCCATGCTCAGCAGGTGACACCCTCCCAAAAGCATATGGGACATCTGGGGTTGAGGTCCATGTCCAGACATAGCAGGCGCTGAGCTCCCTCCCATGCTGAAGACTTCACTGAGGCTGAAGATGCATCTTCAGCTTCAGCAAGGTCTTCAGCCTGAGCAGGGGCCCAGCATCTGCCACCTCTGGGCAGAGACCTCAACCTCAGCTGTCCCACGTGCTTTCTACAGCAGTTGCTGGGCACAGGGGGCTTCTTTGGACATTGCCCTAGGGGAAAATCCATTTTTACTGTGCAAGGTTACACGTGGGTAGCACCATCGTATTTAGGATAGCATCAAACACAAAGGGAAACAGCAATACCACAATACCATGAAAAATCCTCATCAGCTATTCTTTGTTCCACTGACCCAGCACTTTCTGTGCCTTTCCAAACTCTTCCCAAGACTTCTTGCCCCCCATGTCATGTTGCTCCCTACTCTGCTACACTGGCTCACCGGGAGGGGCGCTGGGGTTTTGGGGGTTTGGTTTGGGGTTTTCTTTTTTTTTTTTTTCTATTGCAAAATAGTAGCCTCAACAGGGCCAGGGACCATCCCCTTCCTGCAACCGAGCACAGTGGCACAGAGCACACACGAACAAGGGTCCCTCCCAGAGGGGACCCCAACCTCTGCCCCATGGTGCCTTCCCCCCGCAGCATCCTTGCAATGAAGGACAGCAAGAGCTGATGCTAATTCCTTCAGCCTATTCGGAAAAACAAGTTTACACATGAGATTTCAATTGGCTCCGTCTCTGCTTAACTACTCCAGCTGTGAAACAAAGTAAGTGAGAGACAAAGCACTACAAACAAGGAGCGTGACCATTTCAGAGGGCTTTTTGTGGGCTTTAGTGCCAAACCCACTAAATAGATTAACTTACAGCATAAACAAGCAAGTAAATCTTTCCCCCAAGGCCCTGTGTACCCAAAGGAAGCTTTAGAAGTTGCTTCCTGCCATTGTGGAGGTCCTGCTGGGAACCCAGGAGCCTTTTCAGTCCCTGGCTTGGTTGCCCAAAACCTTCAATTTACTTCCAGCACCACTGGCTGCAGCACCACAGAAGAGAGATGATGGCAAGGACGTTTTTGGCTGTTCCCCATCAGCCTCAGGCCAAGGGCAAGTGGGACTGTGATTCACACCCGCTTCCAAAGCTCACAGAAGGGTGCAAGCCCCACTTTGGCCAGAGGACTCAGTACAACTGCAACACCACCATCACGATCAGACAGACCAAGGGGAGGTGGTCATCCATCCAACAGTGGGACAACCAGCAGTGGCCAACCCCACCAGGCTGCTCAGCCCTCGAGCATCTTCAAACAGCCCGCAGCACCAAAACATCACGGCAGCATCTGCACTTGCCATTTGAGAAGGGAATGACAAGCCTAGGGCACGGAACCCTTCCAAACCTCTGGGAAGAAGCAGGCTCAAGCTGTGCTGGAGGCCACCGCTGCATCCCAGATGTGCCAAACCCTGCAGATGTGGAGAAGGGCAGGCTGCACAAAAGGAAGATGCTGGGACCAGAGAGCTTGGGGCAGTTTCATCACAACGAGTGAGGTCCAAGCCCCCGGGCTCTCTCTGGCTGAGGGCAGGACGCTGAGCTTGACCACTCTTTGGCCTGGCCTTGTACAGTCACCAGAGCTACATCCCTATCAGCCCAAAGAGCCATAGAGAAGACAAGCTGAAAGGTGTCCCCTTCACATGAAGGCCCTATCCACCCATCTCCATCCCTTCTCCCTGGCACGGTGACTACATTTGATGGTGACGTGCCAGCTGCAAGGAACACTAGGAGCACCCCATCCCTGAGGTGCTTCTAGCCTGATTGGCACAGCCCCACCAGCTGGTCTCCAAATCCACCCGGCCACACATCACAGCAGCAAGGTGTGCAAAAGCCCATGCAGCAAACACAGCCTGAACCCTTTCCAGCCCCCGGTTCCTCCCACAACGGGCAGGAGCTTCACAGCACATGGAGCCCTCATCCCAACAGGCCCCATGCCTTGGCTCATCTCTTCACTAGGAGGTCCTGGGAATTGGCATGACAGTGACTGCAAGTGCCCAATTTTCACAGAGTCAAAGGCTCTTCCCCTCACCCTAAATCATCCCACTCATGGTGGTATTCTGGTTGGAGACCACAGAGAGTCGATCTATCGTCTCACTCACTATCCTGCCATCACTTCTAAACCCGCCGCCATGATCCGGCAGCTCAGGGCCCACCAGGAAGGAGGTCCCCAGACTCTGGTGTGCTCTGTACCAGCAGATGGGGATTTAGACCCACATAGCCATTCCTTGACTCCGCCTGAGCTCCCTAAAGGATCAGGCGCCCACCAGCATTCAGACTAGATCAACCTGGGAACAATTTACATTTAATGAGCAGTCCTCTAGGGACGTTAAGCTTGTTGGCTTTGATTGCAATCCAGCTAATTGATCCAGGGAGGGAAACCTCAAGCAGAAGCCCTCGCAGATGAGCAGGATTCACACACATGGATAAGGAGCAGCAGGGATGTTGCCCAGCCTGGGTCTGCAAGGCTGGAGCTTGCTCAGTCAAACTGCAAAGCCCCTGTAACTCCATCACGCAGCCACGGGCGGTGGGAGGCTGCACGTGGCGTGTGTACCGATTCACTGGGTTTATCAAACACAAAGGCCCCAAGAACGAAGAAGCATTTATGAAGTCTCTTATACACAGATTGCCAGGAACAATGAGAAAAGGGAAATGCCACCTGAAAGGACGAGAGCTTGTTTGCAGAGAAGCCTCCGAGCCGAGGGTTTAAATAGACATAGAGCGATGGGGGAAGCAGCTGAAAGGGGAAGCATTTCATCCTAATTTGAGACAACAAAGAATGGGCCTTTGTGGAGGGGATGAAAAACACTTCTGCAAGCTCAAGACAACACCGTCTTTTCTAAAGCGTGCACGCACCAGCCGCACATCCATCCACGCAGCGCTGCACCAAACAGATGTTAACACAATATTGAAAATACCTTGATTTACAGTACAACCCCCTCCAACACAGAATAAAAAAAGGTGACAAATTCCCTACTGCAGCAGCTTCTAAGGACAGTCATGAGATCAGGTTGAAGCTGAGCTCTTCCTGCTCGGCTGGCTCAGCGTCAGGCAAGCATGAGCAGGGGGACGATGCTCCAGTGTGTCCTGCTGTTCCCTGCCATTCCCAGGCACCCTCGTTCCACAAGCTGCTCATGCCAGGCTCTGCTCACTTCTGCTTAAACCCACCCCAAAATAAGGGCCAGCAGGTTTTTAGGAGCACCCGAGCTGCTCTCACCCCAAGCACTGTGGGAATTCTGGGCAATGAAATGAAGCGTTTGAGGGAAAGCCAAGCCCTGTTCCCCATCTCTCTTACAAATGCACAGTCCTGCACAGCACCAAGAGTTGCTAATAATTGTCACGCCATCATGGGACCGCGTTACCCTACCAGACAGCGTTTTCCCAGTCCCTTTTAACTCAGCAAGAGGGGCACACTCACATCTGTTGGCTAAAAACATCTGCAGACCTTTTCACTGCCCAGCCAGGCGGGCACAGCTGGGGAGGGAGCGCTGGAGCCCCCTCCTCCCCAGGCACACGCTGGAGGGTTCGCCAGCCCCATTACGGGAACGGTGGGGCGCAGGTGGGAGCGCTGAGCCACACAGCTGCCCCGGGCAGGATCTGGCCTCCGGGCTCTGCTTTACCAGCAGGAGACTCAAACCCGGGTGAACTCTCAGATGCAGCAAGTTACGGTTAAATACAGCCATCGCGCTTGCAAGGGGAGGACATCTGAGACAAAAACAGCCAAGCCTCGAACACGAAACCCCGCCGCGCTGTTTCCAAACAAACCGCGCTTCCCGTAGCATCACGCTGCCTTCACACTCGACGGAGCAAGCTCTCTTAGAGCTACGCATCTGCGAACGCAGCCAAGCATCTCCCGCTGCACCGCGCCGGCAAGGGAGCGGATCATCCAAACGCAAGCCGAAGTTGCCTTTTTTTTTTTTTAGCTTCCCTTCGGTGGCAGAGCTTGAAATCAGAGATTAACGAGTCTGAAGGAGCTTATGCCTGGCCACTCATGTATTCCAGATGCATGTGCTACAATCACAGCTTGCCAAACAGGATACGAGGTGTAAGAAAATAAAGCATTTTATCTGCAAGCTTTTCCAAGAGGGTATTAGAAACAATGGGGAGGAAATACAAAATTAAGACTAGAGAAGAGCAATTGGCAGTGCCCCTCGTGAGCCTGTTCTTCATTACAAGGCTGCCTATTCAGTAGCTTTCATTAGGAAAATCGCATCGCAGAGCCATTCCCAACAGTGTCCCTATTTCCTAATTAAGCTTCGCCAAAGAGCCACGTCTTTTAGTTACCGCACGGCATACAATCACAACAATTACCATTTCATCGCACTCTGGCTGCTGAAAACCCTGCAATTAAAGCATCCAAGGAGTCGCACAGGCGCGTCATTGGGGAGACAAGTTCTCACGTCGTGCTAATTGGCGGCCAAAGACGAGATCAGAAAAACAGGAACATCAGTTTTTGGTCTCCATGCTGGAAAAGGCGCTCGGGAACGGCAGCCGCTCCCCAGGCTCCCACCCAGGAGGCCGGTGAAGGGGGCTCAGTGCCAGCAGCGGGCGCTGGTGGAAGGTCCTGTCCACCCCTCTGGGCTGTATCACACCCACGTCTCCAGCCGTGCTTTCGGGACAGTGAACAGCCCCAATCTGACACACACAGTGCAAGGTGGATGCAACCTTGGGCGGTTTGCAGAGGTCACCTGGAGACCCCGCAATGATGGCTTTGGATGGGTAGGACCCTCGCAAAGAAAGGGCTGGCAGCGAAGCAGCGACAAAAACGTCCCCACACTGCCTCCGGCCATGACAGGTAAGGGAAGGATGGGCAGTCCCGCAGTACCAAGCCTCTTAGGGAAGTGGAAGGGAAGTCTTGCAGCAAGGAGGGAAAGAGCACGAGCTGCAGCTACAGAGCCTGGATTGCACCCACAGGTCGCATTTTCCTCCACTGCAGTCAGGAGTGACATTTCCAGCCCAAAACACCTCCGTGGCTGAGCATGGCTGCAAAGTGTGGAGCTGCAGCAAGGGAAGACCTGCAGGGCGATGCCCGGGGGCGGGGGGCACAGTTTTCCATAGGAACCTCACCCCCCCTCCCCATCCTCTCACGTACTGCCCAGCGCCGGCTCAAAGCGCTGATGGGAGCAGAGTTCAGACACATCAGGAGCCTCCTGCCGTGCAAAAACAACCCCGGGGCACTCACCTGAGCGGCTCTCCCCCAGCAAACTCATGCACAATTTTCCACTTGCAAAATAATAATGCAAAAATGGGTAGCCCCATCATGCCAGGAACAGCTTAGCGGTCACCCAAAAAAGAGAATTTGAAACTACCCCAGGTGAGCTGCAGCATGGCAAGGCCACAGCGGTCCCCATGGCACTGAGCGGGTGTCACAGCCTGGTCCCGCCGCAGCCGGAGCACCGCGCTGACGGCAAAGCCGCTGCTACGTTTCGCATCCCTCCGCCCCGAGGGCTGCTGCAGCGCGGGGAGCACACCCCACCGCAGCAGCGTTCGGCACCTCTCTGCCACTGCTTTCATCGGGATTCAGTTCTTCTTTCTCAGTGCAAAATTCACGTCTTCATTTTCATGTTCAGCAGAAGGCACAAGGCGACAGTTTTGGTTTGCTTTTCTCCAAACTGGGGTGCCCTTATCTCCAGGGGGGAGGAGGGACTGCCCAGCTGCACCACCCTACTGCACCAGAGCCACAGGGCTGCCAGCGAGGAGCCCTAACGCCCTATCCCTAAACAAGGCATGCTGGCATTACAGCTTCTCCCCCTGCACAAGCACCTCCAATACTTTTCATCCCCTTTCCTCTCGCCCCGATCTGGCTGCGGAGCTGCAGGGAGCAGGGGAGCGATGGCCGTCCAATGCCGGGGAAGGCAGCCCAGCGAGCTTCGCCGCTTCAATTTGGCAGGACAGCATCATGAGGCTGGAGCCAGCCGTGGACTAAACGCACCCCTGGCTCGCGGGGCAGCAGCCACCTCCCTGCAGAAACCTGCAGTACCTCACCCAGCCCCGCTCCAAAGGACGCACCCAGCCATCACCCGAGCCCTCCAGCCTTATGTAGCCACCGTAACCAAGGGACGCAGCCACCGCAACCACCACCCCTCGGCTCTCGCTCTTTATCGTCCCCCTCTTTCTAGGTTTAAGCTGTAATCTGAGCAACACCCGGTGCTCCAAAACACTTTGCAATCAAGTTTCAGAAACAATTTGCAACTCCATCCAAGTTTTCACTCTGAACAAGAAAAAAAACAAAAAAACACAAACCCAGACCTCTCTGACACACACAAAACCCACCAAAAAGCGTTGACATCCTGCGTATCCCTGGAGCTCAGAGGCTCTGCATCAAACCAAGATTTAGAAAATTAATCTACATGAAAAAAATAAATAAATGGCAGCTGTGCAGCATCAGCCAACAGCAGGGTAAGCAGCACCAGCCCGCAGCTGCCTGAGCACGTTTTTGCTGTACTGAGAGCAGCACCACCGAAAACAAACCATTTAGCAAAGTTAACGGATGCTGGGGTGACAGCAGTGAGATTTTAATAAACATGAAAACAAAGGTCTGAAATCTCTTTTCTCCCGCTTTCGTTAGTGATTTGAATCAGCCTAGCCTTTTCCTCCCTTAGGGCTTACATCGTCCAAAGCAGCTAAACATCCTTTCGGGGAGGTTGTTGCAGAAGCGAGCGGAGCAGGAGGCCAGGCTGGGTCTGGGCACTCTCCGGTCAGCGCTGGCCACTAAAAGGGAGCAGCTGGTGACACCGTAAGGCCACAGAAGCACCTGATGGAAGATGCTCCTCTGCAGGCACAACTACCAGCACAGGCTGCTGCATGAAGCAGCACAGGGAGACCTCAGGGCTGGCGCGTGTCCAGGCTCCGATACTGGAGGGATGACACGCTGCTGGGCTTGTCACATCCCAAACCACATCCTATTGCCAAAGCAGAGCCCTCCGCGGGTTACACCTCCTCCCCCTTGGACTGTGGGGACCCGGCTGAGGGTGACGGGAGCAATAGGCACCTCATGGCCCTTGGGTCCCTCCAGCCCAGCGAGGAGAGCTCCTGCTGCTGTGACAGCGTGACTCACTGCCGCCCTGGCCAGCAGCCCTGCCAAAACTCCACGTGGGTGCTGGACTGCCCCTGGGATTTCCCGGGGACCCAGGCATGGTGGGGTGGTCCCCTGAGGCCGGGTAGGTCCCCACACCTGGGCCCCAAGCAGCAACTCTGTGGGGCGGCACGGAGGAAAACAAGTACGCAGTCCAGAAATGAGTCACAGCAGCGGGGCCCCATCCCCACCCACGGGGCGACATGGGGTCCTGCTGGCCCAGGACATGGCCGGCCATGCTGGGCTGCAAGGGGACCCCCAGGGAGACACAGTGCAGGGTGCCCCTGTCCAAGACTGCAGGGGAAACCCCCACCTCGGGGCTGGTGGCACCCCCGCTAGGCTGGTGGGTGCAAGGGGGAGCCCCCAGCTATGTGGGACACCCCCCCCATCACACTGGGTTAATTTCCCCTCCTGTTACTTTGACACACCGTTTATAAGTAACCCCACCCACCCCACCCCCCCAAATTGCACAGCCCCCTCCGGGCCCGCTGCTGCCATGCCCTCCCGCTGCACGGCCCCCCAGGCCCGCCGGGCGCACGGGCTCCTCGGTTACACGGACACCCCGGTTACAGGGACCCCCCCCGCTAACGTGTGTCGTCGTCGTCCCCCCCCAGTTACACGGCCGTCCCGGTAACGCGGAGGCCCCCGGTTACAGAGGGTGCACGGCCCCCCCGCCCCGCTCACCCGGGCCCCCCGTCCCGCCGCTCCCCACCTGCAGGGCGGCTGCCGCCGGGGCTCCCTGCCCATCCTCGCCGCGCCCCGCCGGGCTCCCCGCCGGGCTCCGCTCCGCTCCGCTCCCCGGCGGGCGGCACCGGGGCGGGCGGTACCGGGGCGGGGCTGCCGGCGGGACCCGCCCCGCACGTGTGAGCCGACCGGCACCGCCCGCCCCAGCCCCTCCCCGGCCCCTCGGCCCCGCCGGCATCCATTCCCCGGCGCCCAGCCCTCCTCTCCTTCCACCCCTCCATCCACCCCTTCCCTTCCATCCATCCACCCACCCCTCCATCCATCAATCCTCCCCTCCACCCACCCCTCCATCCATCAATCCTCCCCTCCATCCACCCCTTCATCCATCAATCCTCCCCTCCATCCACCCCTCCTTCCACCCTTTCCCCTCCATCCATCCATGCATCCACCCCTCCATCTACCTCTCCATCCACCCCTCCGTTCATCCATCCATCCACCCCTCCGTCCATCCATCCTGACACTTGTCTGTCCCCCCACCACTTTCCCTTCCACCCTTCACTCTTCCATCCCTCCACCCCTCCATCCATCCCTTCCTCCTGCCATTCTGCTCTTCATCCATCCACCCACCCTTCCATTCTTCTATCCATCCACCCACCCATCCTTCCCACCATCCTGCTCTTCATCCACCTACCCTTCCCTCCATCAGTCTCTCCTTCTTTCCCTCCACCCATGCATTTTTCCAACCATCCATCCACAACTCCATCCTTCCTCATCCATCCATACATCTGTCCATTCCTCCAGCCATCCACCTCTCCATTCCCTCACCCCCCTCTCCCTCCTTCCCTCCCTCCCTCCACACCTCCATCCTGTGCATTAGGCAAGCTTGTTTTCCTTCCCTCCCTACGCAGCCCTTTACCCCATCTCTGCTGGAAGAGCCCTCAGCACCTCCCCAACAGCACAAAGCCACCCATGGCCTGGGCTAGGTGACACCAGGCTGGGGACATGCTGCTGGTTTCTGCTCGGGTGGCAACTGGGAATGGCCTTTTCCTGCTGCCTCCAAGGTTGCTCTTGAGAAAGGGCCTGTGCCACCTCCATCACTGGCAATACTTGCCCCCCACACCTTCCCGCTGGCCCATCCGCCACATGGGGCTTGCGGCCGGATCCAGCCCAGCTGATATTGTGGGCAGGGGCAAGAATCTGGCTTTGGGTTTCTTTGCGGGTTTCAGTTTTTCAGAAGAGAGTGACCACTGCTACTGATGCTCCGAGACTCGAAAGCTGCTCAGGGGCGAAAATAGATGTGGGTTTCGCAGCGAGATTCCAGTGAATTTTAAAAAAAGCAAACCCAGACAGACCCAAAATCCCCTTCAATTGGTGACCCATTGAGACAACCACTCGCCGTGCAAACCGCATGGGACGCCCGCGCTCAGAGCCCCGGCTTCCTCCTGCTCCGGCTGCGGTGCCGAGACATTGCCCTGTGCCAGGTGAAACCCCTGCGGAGGGGGGACGTGGCCTCCACCTTCGCCAGCTGAGCGGCCACCAGCAATTCAGAAGAAATCCTCTGGCGGCAAAAATAGCAGGAAGGGGAAAGTCTCGTGTCTCTGTCATGGTGCCACCTGTCCCGAGGCATTACCCTGCAAAATAGCCAAATATTTAAGCGGATCTGGGGGCTTTGCGCCACAGCATCCTCTCAGCTTGGGCTCTTCACACAAGCTTTAAAGGCTGGGTTCAGTTTTTGGGATGCCAGCCAGATCCTTCCCATCCCTTCTGCCCCATTCCCGCCTCCTGGTTCCAGACCCAGCTTTTCAGGTGTATCTCTGAACCAGAGGAATCTGGACATGTCAGAGGGGCTAAATCTGCAGAGCCCAAACTTCTCCGCGTGTCGGGGCTGCAGCGTGTCCCCTCCCATCCCATGCCCTCCCCACCTGATGCACTGCGAGCTGCTTGTTTTGCTCCTCGGGGCATGCTGCAGCCTGAGGAAGTTACCAAAAATGGTGGCTCAGGGGGCTCGTGCCGGCGGAAGGAAGTGGAGGAGCACAGGGAGGTGCCGCGCCATGCCCCAGCCACCGCCAAGGAGGCTGCTGCATCTTGCAGGGACAAGAATGACAAACAGCAGCGTGGCGGCCACTGGGCTGTAGCAGCCACCTCTGGGCAAGGGCTCCAGAGCAGAGGCACCTCTGAGGGCTGCTGACACCAGCACACCCATGGGAGCCCCTGGGAGCAGGGTGCTGAACTCCTACTTATCATTCAATTTTTCTCATTTGAGTTCAGGAGATCCTGGGGACACCAGTGCCACACTTCAGGGTGACAGCGGGGCAGCAGGAAGGGATCCTGGTGGCTTTTAGGGGCCATGCAGAGAGCAGGGAAGGCAGCCCAAGTCACTGCCACCCATGCAGCGGGTTGCATTCGGGGTGGCTGTGGTGACACTGACAGCGATGCCAAAGCTAAACGATCTCCAGCCGCGGAGGACACCGGCAGCCTGCTGGGCACATCTCAGCTGCGCAGCTCTGGAGCTGGGTTCCTTCCCCTCGAGCCGCCCAACCAGCCCCGGCCAGGGAGGAGGAAGCTGAGGCTGCGCCCTGACAACACGCTTATTTAGACCTTTGGGTTCTCGGTACCGGAGTAAACATGCCCGTGGCACGTGATGCAAAATGCTGACCTGGAGTAAACTCCCTCTGCCAGGGAAAATGTGGAGGCAGCCAGCTCTGATGGGCAAACTTCGTGCCAGAGACACGTGAGCTGTCAGCACTGCTCTGCCATCGTGCTCAGCCGGTCTTGTTTGTCCTTCCACAGCTGATGGGGCAAGATAAAAAGACCCAAATACCAAACTGTGAGTTCCAGCTAACTTGGCAGAGAAGCCAATGCAAATGCAGAGGGCAGAGATCTGGCCGCATCGCCGCTTCCAGGTGCCCAGGGGACACCACCTCTGCTCCGAAGGATGCTCGACAGCCAGTACAGGACTAGAGAGAAAGTATTGAGATATAAGTGAAAATTTTCTACAAGCAATTGCAGAAGGACTTGTGGAAAGGCATTGTTGGGAGAAGAGCAACATAAGGGCCACACAAAGCCCCTTTGGTGCTAAAAAGTGATTTCCATAGAGAACATTTCTAAGCAAATCAGGTTTCCGTTGTATGCAAAGGTGCATGAGGGCCACAGGCTGTAAACATTTCCCATGAGAGCAGTCATTCTGCTTTGGTCAAATCCTTTTTCATTTCCAGGAATGTGAATTCGTAAACTCAGATCTCCTTTGCCCTGCTTTTATTTTGGTTCCTCATCCTCCAAATTAGCACAAAGGCACCTCCCAGATGGCTGCTGAAAATGGGACTTACCCCTAGCTCACAGAGATGCTCAGAAATTCAGCACGTTCATGTTCCCATTCCTCTCTACTCGATGCGTTTCTGAAACCTGTGTTTGTACCGCACACACACACACACACACACACACACACGTTTCCCTGAAGCAACAACAGGCTGCTGGGTCAGGCTTAGCAGAGTAGAGCACATCCAGGTTTTACGATAAGTACCTGGAAGACGGTTGCTCTGTCTCAAATCTCGCAATACAGATTTCCGCATAGAACATATTTATAGGCCAAAAAGAAAAATATTCCTCAGGGTGCGATGGCCATCAGTCAGAGTATTTAGCTCACTTGGGAATGTCCTATGGACAAAACCACTTAAAATCCCAGCAGAAAAAAATCTGTGGGTAAAGACTTATTGCCGGGTGTCGGAAGGGGAAGCCAGCGTGGAGTAACGATGGAATCTCAATATGAGTAATGGTCGTTCTCCTTTATTGCGCAGCTAACAAAAGTATATATAGGCAGAAAACAATAACATACACACATGTCACACTGTGATTGGAAGAACACCGTTATAAACATACTACATCGCTACTGTGACTGGGACGGATCATCTGTCAGGTGGAGGGGCTTCACCTTCTCTTCCGGTCATAGGTCCACCCACATCCGCTTAGAAGCAGGGGCTGTCGAAAGGGATTAAATCATGCCCTCTCTCACTCAGCCATCCCTCCACATCCGGGTTCATCATTGGAGGGCTCGCAAACTCCTGCTCTCCATCTCCACATCCTCTGTGGCAAAACCAGGAAAGGTTTTAACATTGTGAAGTTACAAACCAAGCAACTACCACTTTCTGAAAATGCAGCTTTTCAAATATATTTTTTTTTCCTTACCCCTTCCAGCAGCAGTTCCCACCCAGCCAGTGGACAGAGGCTCAGGGACAGGAGGGATGGGGATGCTGCCCCAAAGGAGCGTTGCAGGCGCGGTGACGACCCTGCTGGTGGTTTGGGCCAGCGCTGCAGCCCACAGGAAGGAAGCTCCTTTTGCAACCTCCCATCTCCCCAGGGATTTGCACAAGCGCCAACTCAATCCTCGCTGGGCCCCTCTCACGTGCTAGGAGGCCATGGGGCAAAAATGACCCAGGGTAACCCCCTCACACCCCCACATTGCCCCAGTCAATGCCCCTCACTTATCTGTCCCCCAGCAAAGGGGTCCCTGTGTCTAAACAAGGGGGGAGCAGCAGGCTCAGGAGCTGGGAAGTGCCCAAAAAACCCCAAGCAGGCTTCCCCCTCATCCTCCTCCCCTGCAGCAGCTTTCCACCAGGTTTCTAAAGGGAGGGCGCTGTGCCTCTGGCCCTGCTGGCCCTTCGTAGGAAGCCCAGTGGAAGGTCCCCTCTTCCCCAGCAGCACCTCTGCAAAGGTGGCCGCGCAGAGAAACTCCCTCCGCAGGCTGTGATCTTCCTTGGCCAGGTTGAATTCCCCCATGGAGGTCCACGCCTGCCCCAAAACCTCTCCCCGCACCCCAAATCCAGCCCAGCCCACTGCCCTCCCCGTGGATACGCTGCTGTCTGGGACCTGGGCAGGAGGCACAGGAACTGTGCAGGAGCCCAGCAGCACCTCCCAGGGTGCAGTACACAGCGGGATGCAGGACTCAGCTGAACATCATCCAGGAAATGGGCAGGACGAGGGAGCAAAACAGGCGAGCTACAGGCTGCCCTCTCCAGCAGAGAGGTGCTGGGGTGTCCTTGCTGGACTCAGACCGAGCCACACCCTGGAAGTCCAAGAATTCAGCTCCCTCAAAATGCCATAACTTCATCAGGTCCAGGCACGGGCCAACAGCTGTAGACCGCAGCTGGCACATCGCCCTAGGATGCTTTCCCTGCTGGCCGGACTGTGGGTTTCCCCCAGATTTGGGATGGCTGTGTCTGTCCTTACACAGACACTGCGGCCATCGTGCGCTGCTGCACCCGAGGCTGCGGGGGCTCAGCCCCACGGCTCTAGGTGTGCTTGTTACTTCCCTCTCCCTATGTCCACGTAATGACGAGATTCGCAGCCCCAGTGGAGCAGCTCTGCGGCCTTTCCCCACTGCCTGCACAGCTTCAGAGGGAAGGGGAAGCAGAATCCTCTGAAATAGGAACCTGCCTTTTCTCACTGGTTCCCCCTACTACTTGTATTTTTCATTTCTCTGGTGCAACTCAAAGGATACTGAAAGATTGCTCAACAGCACCTGAGTCCAACCCTTGAGAAACGAAAATGGGCCATAGACTTTGGTGGTAGCAGATCTGACCCCAGATGTTTCCCTTCCGCCTCCCATGCAGGAGGTGAAAATATAACCTTAAATGACCCAATCTGGCGAAGCGCTGAAGGTTTCCTGGCCGGCTCTGGGGTGGAAGGGCTCCAGAGCTGTCACACTTTCGGCAGGTGAGCGCTTGTCTCATCTGCATTTTCCTGTTCTCCTGCCCCGTGCAAGAACTTGGGGTGCCTGGACCAAACCCATGCTGACTCCTGTTTCTCTTCCACCTCCTCTCTCAGGTGCCTTCTTCCGCAGAGGAAGTCTGATCCTGGTCTTGGGAGGTCATGGCTCAGCTCCCTGAACTGCCACTGATGCCCTGGGGACATGAGCGGGTCACTCAGCCCTCCCTGCCTCAGTTTCCCATCTGTGAGAGGGCGATGCAGCAGGTCTCACTCCAGCTGATCCATCCTGCAGCTCTCAGGACCATTTCCATTTTAGTCTCTGACATTTGCATGCTCAAAAGCCACATGGATGCTTGCTGGAAGCCATCCATGCTTGTCCCAGGGAGAAGCAAGACAAGTAAAAGTCTGGGTAAAACTTTGATGCAGTAAACCAGTGGTAATTGTAAGAGAAGGAGCCACAGCCCCTCTGCCCCCACGGCCACATCACACCGTGGTTTGGGTTTCCAAGCTGTGCATCACTGTGCAGGCAGACGGTGCTCCTTCCAGGACCCAGTTTGTAGCTGGCAGTGGGTGAGGCAGAGCTGTGGAAAAGGACAGGGAGCTCTTTTCCTACAGAAGAAACAGGGAAGAAGAAAGGGGTGCAGAAATCCGGGCTGGGATGGAAACCAAGGAGACAGCTGGACCACAAGGAACCCTGCACCAAGGTGGAGCTGCTACGTAGCCGTCCCTGGCAGACATTTGTCTGCCCTGTTCTGGAGCCCGCTGTGGACAGGGGATCTGCAGCACCCCTGGCAATGTCAGCATGGAACCCGCCTTACTGCTAGAAAGCCTTTCCCAGTGCCGGGCCTAACCTCCCTGGTGCAAATGAGTCCCATGACTTCTCTTACTGACGGTGGCTTATGGAGGAGATGGCTTCATCATGCTCCATGGCAACTTTTTCTGTGTGTCAAAACACTTGTCTTGGCTCAGTCCTCCTGCAGCACGTGGCCCCAGCGCTGCTGGGCTTCCCAGCCCTTTGCTCACCTGACTGCACTTGAGCCACAGCCCCCAGCTGGGGTGCAGCACCCTGGGGCCACTTCCCCGGCACAGGGCTGTGCAGAGCGTTGGTTTGCACAGTTTCTCCTCCTGCCTTTCCCCTCAGCTTGCTGGGCACGTGCCACCTTGCACAGGAGCACACTTTAGCAGGCAAAGCCGCTCCAGCATCGGGCTGTGCCTGCCCGGCTGCTGCCTTTTCTGCTGCATGAGCTGCATCCTGGCTTTGTCAGTGACTCCTCGAGGTAAGATGCTGCTGCAAAAAGTCCCCATACATGCAGAGAGCTGGCCTTGTCCCAACCTTGCCTGAACCAAAAACTCTCTCCCGAAGCTGGGATACCCTGTTCCTCACATTCCAGACTTTCCGCTGCTGCCTCAGTTTCCCCAGGGCTGTGCAGCGGGGTGATGCCAGGTCTGGATGCCCCCGGGGCCGCAATGAGCCGGGGCAAGGGGGCCCCGGGGAGGCGCCGGGGCTGGGAGCGACTTTCGCATGGGCTGAGGCTTCCACCCTGCGTCCCGCCGGGGAACTGCAGGGATGGGGGGGCTCAGCACCACCCGGGGAGGCGCTCAGCTGCCCCCCGCTGCACCCAGCTGGTCCATGCACCCCTGGAAAGCACCTCCCCGGGGGGGGCTCTGCCTCCGACAGCCTTCCTGGCATCAGACTGGAGGAGAGACAATGTGAGGGCGGTGAGAGTTGGTGGGTATCGTGATAGCTGTGACCATGTTGGCCCTCAGTCAGCACCCTCTGTCCCAGACACCTCTGAGCCTCCAGAGCCACCACCTTCCTCATACCAGAGTATAACAGATCCTGGTGAAGCCCTCAGCAGCCATCAGTGCCTTCAGGTGTCAAAGCCTGGGTTTGGGACCTTGTTCTGGGCAACTGCAAGTTGAAGACACAGCCATAACCAGTTGGCTTTGCTCCATGGCATGTTGAGGCTGAATAAACCTTCTGGGAAACCACCCGAGTTGGTTGCCTGTTGGCAAAGTGCTGTGCTAGCCCCAGGCCTCGGGGGGAGCCAGCCCCGCTCCCGGGCAGCCCGTACATCCAGATGTGGAGGTGGCAGCAATTGAAGGATGCCATGAGCCCCAAGCATCCACAGGCTCTGCTTCTCCCCCGGCTCACAGCCCAGCCACCCAGGGAGGCCACAAGGTCCTCCAGGCAGTGCCCACCCAGCCATGCCTGCCTCCCCGACACCCCTGTTGCCCAAAGGCACATTTTGGATGCACAATTTATGATGGACGATCAGGTGTAAATCTAAAAATCAGATCAGTAAGTAGAAACCACAGGTGCCTGCGTCCTCGGGAGCTGGGCTCTGCCTCCCCAAATATAGGTGCCAAAATACTTCTGCAAGTCCCAGGGTGGAGGAGCAGGGGCCAGCCCAGCTCCTCAGCTGGGGTGCTTGGGACTCCTGGGGCTCTCCAGCGGTTTTGCTCCCAAATGAGACTACAGCAGGAGAGGGCCAGATCCAGGACAGCAAGGATGTGAGTTTCCTCCCCTTCCCAGCGCCCTGGAGGGGCCCCTGGCCCCAGGCAGCCCCATCCCCAGCCTTGGAGCTCAGGCCCCGGTAGATGGCAGCAGGGCCTCAGGGTGAATTTCCATGAATTTTTTTTTTTGTGGATGTTTTTTTCCTGTTTGTTTTAAATAAAACCAGCTGGCCTGTGCAAATCCACTGCAGATGCACCTTGGGATAAGCTGGACTGGGAGAAGGACAGTTGCCCTCGTGAGCTGTGTCAGTCACCTCTCCAGGTGACAAACTCAACCTCCTCTGCAGGCATCTGAGTGCCGTGCCCAGATTAGTGGTGAAGAGAAAATGGGGTTTGCAGGCAGGGTTTATCTCACCCTCAGGTGGGTGGCAAAAACAAGACAGAGCTCTCACCTTTTGGACAAGTAACCCCATCCAACCCAACCAAAAGAGACCCAAAGTAGGGTCTGTGCCAGCCTGGGGAGGTCTCTGCTGTGCCAGGACTGCTCCGATGGCCTTTAGAGTAAATTGGCTGCAGAGCCAGGTGAAACACGTCAAAGGAGACATCAAGGTAGCAGCAATGCTGTTTGGGGTCACTGCTGTCTTCGATGGGAAAGGTTTGGGGCCATTCTGCTTTGTCTGGAGGGACTAAGTCCCGATGCATCAGCCAGAGATGCTTTCAGCAAAGGTCTGGGGTGAACCTGACCTGACAGCAGCTGGGAATACGCAGGGGTTGCAGGAGGCAGGGAAATGCCGATGCTCATCTGCAAACAGACTCCAGCACGTGTCCTCGGCACGTAAAATCCCCAGGGGAAACCTCCCACAGGCAGCGAGACCTTCCTGAGATGGGAATTTAGCTCCCGCTCCAGCACATGAGCCACTGCTGAAATCTCACTGACTTCAACATGCCTTCAACCATGTATTTAATGTTAAGCTTGTGCTTTAAGGGCTTTTCTGGAGGGGTGCAGGTGAAAGGATGCTGGGAGCTTTGGGGAAAGCAACCTGTGATAGTAACAGCACCTCACAAACCTTCCAGAAATCCCCCCCGCCTGCTTGCCTTCAGGCCCCAGGCTGGAAAAACTCCTGGGGAGGGAGTGAAGGGAAGGGGAAAGGGATGGGGCAGGCAACCATGTCCCCTGTGGCCAGGGATTTGCAGGTCCTGGGATGGGAAAAGCTGGCAGCAGAGGATGCCTGAGAGTTGCCACGGCCAGTGTGGGCTCAGCAAGCCAGTCACCAAAATGGGGAGCTGCCCACAAGCTGGTGGTGACCACAGCAAGTCTTTCCTAGGGAGACCTCACTGACTCGAACAAGCAGCCATAACAACGGCATTTTCCCTAGCCCTGGTGGAAACACCATTTAATTTTTCTCCTGGGCTGCAAAACTGCATCACATTCACTGAGGGACCACAACAGCTTTTGGGGGCTTTTTATAAAGATACCAGAAAGCTGGCTCTGCCAGGTGACCCGGCAAACCCCTGGAGCAGCTCCTCAGCAGTCCTCCTTTGGAGGCAACAAGGCAGGAGGGTCCAAGCAGGCAGGGCGAGGGGACATGCACGGGTGGGCAGCCGGTAGCCCTGAGCGAGGACCACAGCAAGTGCAGGACATCTCTGGCCGGGAGACCCCCGCAGATGCTCTGCTGTTCTTAAACCCTTAAAAATTCAATCGACTTTGCATCCCTCCGAGTGGCTAGGTTCATTCCAATGCTCTAATTCACATTTATAGTAAAGTCACTCCATGCTCAGAAAATCCTCTAAGGTCCCCTTGGTGTTTCCAGGCTCAGATTTGCAACCTCATGTGTTTAAATAAGATATAATCACCATCAAAACGAAACCCACTGGTCTATCAGAGGCCAGCAAGGGTGGATGTGTTACAGACAACTCCATGTCTCAGGCGGTGCGGAGTTGTGTACTTTCATCTGTGCATTTTGGGGTGGCCAAAATACAGCTTACACTGTATATTAACTCTCACAGCAGTAAGGTTTTATTGCGTCTGTCACCGCTCAATGCCACCAAGTGACCAGGAGACCTGGGTCAGGGACAGAAGGAGGGAGCAGTGAGGTCCTGGTGTGGCGTTTGATGGATGCGAGTTGGTCACAGCTGGAATTCGTCCTCCGACGGGCAGTGTCTGTGTGCATCGATCAGGGTGATGGGGACAGGCGGGACCCTGGAGATAAGGCTGTTTTCCAGCAGAGGCAAAATCAGGCAGTGTGCTGTGCTGGGAGACTGGGTTTGCTTTTCTCTAGCACATGATGAAGACTGAAAAACAATAGAGGATTATTGAAGCCACAGAGGGTAGGGATGGGACATTAGCATGCCAGGACAGAAAAAGAAGCTTTTGCCTCCTACTACCCCTTGTTACTAAGGCATCTGGGAGCAGGGATGAGTACTGCGGCTACCACCTGGCATGAGTTTATAGCAGCCTTTTCTGCTGTGGACAGCAAAAAGCTTTATGAAGGGTGCAAGCACCTTTCCCCTGCTGAATACCTGGGGAAACTGAGGCCGACCCAGCATCACCCACTTGCTTTCTCTTGCCATTGCCTCAATCCCCCTCCTTCACGCTTCTCAGCCCCTCTCCCCGCCGGCAGTCCCAGTGCTCGGGCATGCCAGGGATCAGTTTTGCAGGCAGGCGACGGTGCTGCTGAGCAGCAGTCGACAGCGAGGAATTCAGCTCGGCAAACAAGCGCTCCCCAGCTGCTTCACCCTCGCAAGGCAGCCCGATGAGACAGGGCGGTGCCCACCGCCAGGCACTGGGACCCGCCGTGCTGGGGCAAGGGGTCTCCCAGATGGGCTTGGGGTGGCAGGGACCCCCCAAAGTGCAGGGGTGAAGTGCAGGGAGTGCCAGGCCAGGGCAGACATGGCGTTTGTTGGCTGTGCTCGCTCCCATGCATCCGTCTCCCATTGCCGACTCTCATGCGAGCGCAATGCCAATGAATGACCCTGACGATGGCTGGAAGTGTGGAGACAGCCCCTCAATAAGGCTCTGGAGCTCTGCCCCAGCACTGGGGTGGGCAGCCCTACGTGGCCGGCGTCTCTGCATACCCCAGCCCTGGGATGGAGTGGGACCAGGAGGACACAGGCAGGTTCCTTCGATGGAGCTGCTGGCCCCATCCCCAACACGCCACGTCCAGGGCTTGCATGACGCCTCGCTGCCCGGCCTGAGCTGCGCTCCCGCTGCCTTGCCATGAGTTCCCCTATTAAAAGGTTATAGCCACTCAAAGGCCACTTCATCCCAGCTTAATACATACTTAATTATAATTAGGTTAGGATAGCTGCCAAAAAGAGACCGAATGCTGCAAAGAGCTCTGGGTAAGGCTCCTGAAAAACACGTTTCCCACCGTCCTGCCGGGGTGACGTGCCTTCGCACGGGGCCAGGCACGGTCTCAGCAGCCTTCCTTTGCAAAGGCGGGTTTGGAGGTCCCAGGAAGCCCCCCCGCACTTGCCATGCCCCATCTGGTCTTAAGAGGATACTCTGCCTAGGGAAGGTATAAACCCAAAAGCTGGATGGCCACTTGCATGCTCCTCTTTGCCCAGACCTATGGATAAACCCAGCCTTGCTGGCTCAGTCCCTGCAGATCCCCTACTTCTTCCCTAAGGGAGCAGGATGCTTGCAGGAATATTTTTTTTTTTAATTTTTAAACAAAGAAAGCAACAAAACACCCACTTTGTCTGCAGTGCTGAAATAGAGCCTGCCCCAGCACTGCCGCGGTTGCAAACCGAGCTGAGCCCCCTGAGCCCACTCATCACTGCAAAGCAAATGCTGGAGAAGTTAACTATTTGGCAAAGGAAGTTACTAGGTGGTGGGAATTCAGAAGCTCTGGGGACCCACATTTCAATAATCCTGCTCCTTAGGTAGCTGAAATGTGCTCGGTCCTGTCTGCTCTGGCCCCAGCCACGCGCCCTCCCTCAGGGAGGAAATTTCCCAGCAAGATGATCATCATTTCAGCTCCCCGGCCTTTCCCAGGTCCCATATAAAATTATGATCCTGGGTTCTCTTAAATGGTAGAAAGTCTCTACATGGGCCATTTTCTTATGCCAGATGCAAAGAAACCCCTGCACTGGGCTGATGTCAACAGTGTTCATTGTGCCCAGCAAATGTTTCCGTAACGTCGGTGAGGAGCTGTCTCTGCTCCAGTTATTTGAAAGGATCGTTAGTTATTTTAAAGGGACATTGCCCACGGTACATTGCTCGCTGCAACATCCCTGCCCCAGCAAGGCTGTGGTTTCACCATCCTGGATGCTCTCTCTTTGCTCTGGCCAGTGTTTGGCCACTGCCATACCATGGAGCAGTTTCCCTCTTCATCTGAGTTCCCCTGGCACCAGAACGCTTGTGCTTGAGCTGCTGCTCAGGTTTTGCTAAAGCTAGCTGAAGCAGTGAGCAAAAGGATCCACTTTCTTTGAGTAAGACTGGTCTAAACCCAAGAGGAACGGGTTTTGCTCTTATCCCCCCCAAGCAGGGCCCAGGGGCAGATGTTTCTGAATCCAGGCTGTTTTCCTCCCAAAATAGCAGCTCCCGGTGCTCAGGACCCCTTTGAGCTGCTGCGGCAGGCACTGCTGGTCAGGCAGGGAAGCCCCGCTCAGCCCTCGGCTCGGCTTTGCTCCTTCTCTGCAGGAAGCAAAGAAACCTTTCTTAGCCCCCTGCAGAGTCTCAGCACTTGCAAGAAAAAGTAGAAATAATTACAAAAAAAAAAGAGAGATGTTGAGGATGATCGATGGCTGTGGAGGTCAGACTGCACCCAAGGATCCCACCCTGAGTTTCTTCCCTTCTGCTCCATTTGCTGCCAATTACGCGTACAGGCGAGCAGGGATGGGCAGGAGTGGGATCCCTGCCAGGCTCTTCCTTGGCACAGGACAGCAGCGGTTGCCACAGGGCAGCCGGGGTGGTGGCATCCCTCTGCCCAGGGGACAGCCAGGGTTGGCAGCCTCTGCGAAAGCGCTTGAGTCCACCAAGCCTGGGTTGTTTCCAAACAGCACGGCTGGGAAAGCCAGCAAGCCCCAAAGCCCCCTTCCATGGGGAGCAGAGGGGCAGCTGGCCTGGAGACACCAAACCCCTCCGCACCATGCAGTGTGCAATCAGAGCCGGGTACTTTGGGCAGGGGTGCTTCCTCTGAATCCCAAACAGCCCTAAGGCAGGGGATGGGAGCCAAGCTGGGTGGCCTGTTACATGAGTGTAGAGCCTGGGGTCCTCGGGGAGATCCGTCTCCAGAGACCAGGGGCAGCAGGGATTTGGGAATTGCTCTGATGTCCTTTTGTAAGTCAGGGCCACAAACACTTGGTATAAAGAGACTAGTCCTAAAACCAGTAGAAAGTCCTTTGCAAAGGGTGGACTTGCTCCCTGGTCCCCTGAGATCCAGGTGGATGCTTTGATCATCTGCAGAATGGCTTCTGCTGCACTGCTAAAGATCTGCAGGGCAAACATTGCTTGGTTTTGTCCCACAGTTTACTGCACCATGACTTCCCAAAGCCCCACAAACTCAGCAGAAGTCTCTCTGAATATATATAATATTGGACTGAATAAATCAGATGGCCCCATCCCCTCCTCCCCATGGAGATCCCCAGCAAAGTTTGTACAAGAATCCTACTCCCCCGAACCAAACCCTGTTTTCTTCACCCCACATCTCCCATCTCTCAGCCTGGCAGCAGAGTCCTCCAGATCCATGACATTGGGACTACGCTGCCGGTGCCCAGGAACATACAGGGTTTATTCCCGCCATCGGTGCAGGTGGTCCTGCCCGGCCTCCATCAATTCATCGCAGCAAGGTTTCTTCAGCTGTGCCGGGGCGTTCCCAGCGGATCCAGCTCCCAATTCACTTCTGGTATTTTTTTTCCCATTGAGCTCAGAATACTGTTGTAAGGTCCCTGTGCTCCTCTTGTCCCGCTCCCTGTAATACATTGCTCAGAAAAGTCATTTTACTTTAGAAACAGCTTGAAAATGTAGGGGAGCCTTCTTTGGGATGCACGAGTAACAAGTCTGGGGGGTCTGTGCGTGTTTCTGGGCTATGCTGTGTAGCATCCGCTTTTTCACCCTGATGGTACCTCGGCATGATGTCCAACATACAGAATATGGCAGCATTTTCCAGGCTAAGCTGCATTATATTTTGTTCTGCTACATCTGCACCCATCCAAATTAAACTAGTTTTTCTGCAGAGAGGCACACAAATAAATCACAGGGTTTAACTATTTTACCCTCAAGGAATGACTCCATTTTCTTGGGTATATTTGGTACCTGTGCTGCCGGAGCTCCCTACAGTGGCTGAATCCACCTGTGCGTCCCCGGGAGTATTTGGGTACACATTTGGTATGGCTGGGAGCTCGCTGGGTGTCAGGCTGCTCTGCTCAGAATAAATCAAATATTACACATAGTGCTTTCGAGTCTGCCTGCCCTGAAGAAAACATTTTGCAAGAGAAAAATATAGTATTCCAGAGGCTTATCTCACTTGGTGGCAATTCTGGGTGTATAATTGAAAACGGAGTTGATCATTAGAGGTTCACAGAGATGCTGAATAGCCCAGTGCTCGGTGGTCTCTGCCAGCCACTGCCAATTTACATTAAAGGCTTGATTCCTTCTACAGCCCACTTCTCAGCCCCTGGGAAATCTCGTTGCTTATTCCTTGCTTGCAAGGAGAGTCTAGTGGAAGGGAAAGTCTTGCCTAGCTCTGCTCTTGCCGCTGCTGTCAGTTCTGCCCACAGGTTCGCTGTGCTGAACCGGGCTGTCCCTGGCCACGTGTGTTTGCTGCAGAAGATTCAGCATCAGCCACCTGCCCACCTCTCCCCCCACCAGCAGTTGATAGTCAGGCTCTACCCACCATTCCCGAAACAATTTTTTTTTACATAAATGAGAGGAGACAGAGGTGTGCCTTCTGGGGAATGGAAGAGAAAACTGGATTACGGGCCAGGTATCTACAAAGTGATCGTGGGCTTATGAGCAAATTACACTTGCTTGGGAGCAGAGTGTAAATATTAGAGCAATGATGAGAACAAGAACTGCCTTGCCGAGAGCCAACAAGCTTTTGAGTGAAGGATTAAATGTCATGTGCAGATGTTGTGATCTCTTCAGCCCGGGAAGAGCCTCCTTGCCCGGGTCCCTGGGGACCCCCTGGGAAAGCAGCCCCGCTCCCGGCGCCTTCCCAGCGCCCTGCCAGGAGCGGGGAAGGACCCGCCAGCCTTTTTCCCTCTCCTCCCTTTCTCCGAGGTGTTTTTGTAACCCTCCAAGCTAGGCAATGCGAATGGTGCCAGGTGTGCCTGTGCCTCAGGAAGCTTTGGAACAGCATCCTTGCACACACACACACACACACACTCCCTCTCCCTCCTCCTTCCCCCCCTCACCACCAGCCCGCAAGAAGCCATCAGTTGATCACTTTTTGCATCTCCGAGCCGGCCTTGTGGAGCTGAGGGGACCCCGAAATCCCCCCCCCCGGAGCTCCGCCCGCAGGGCCCGGAGGGGTCCGGCCGGGCCCGTCAGCAGCCGAGCGAGGGCCCGCGGCTGCGGCTCCGGCTGCGGTTCCGGCTGAGCCCTGCCCGGACCGCCGCGGTAGCCGGTGGGGCCGGGGCCGGGGCTTGGGCCGGGGCCGCAAGCGGGACCCCGTGGGGTGTCTTCGCCCGCTCCGCTGCCCCCGCACCTGCGGAGCGAGGCGAGGGGGGACGGGACCCCGGGCCGTCCCCGGAGCCCGGGTTTAAGAGATCGCGGAGATATTTTCACACCTCAAACCGCCGCCCCCCCCCGCCCCCCCTCCAGCCCCCATCGCCTTGATTTAGCCCTTGGTAATTAATTTGGCATTTCAGAATAGCTACTGGGCTGGATAATGGCCTCATTCATCTCCCCAGCCTAATCTGAACAGAATCTGGAAGAAAAGCTTTCAGAAAGACAGAAACTGCCATTCGGCTACTGCTCAAAAGAACTGTCACTCCAGGGGAATAAATCGCTCCTGATTATTTCAACCCGGGTCTTCTCTGCTTTTCCAGCCGCTCCCGGTCCCCGCCGGGGGGACGGCCCCCAGATATTTGAGGAGGGGAAGATCTGGTTGGGTTTTCCCCCTCCCTTCTCCAAAACTCAAGACCGAGCGATGGCAGGGGGAGGTGGGCCCGGGGCAGCGCATTGTTCCCGGGGAGGTGGACGAGCTCCGGCACCCGAAGCGATTTGACTTTTAAAACAGGCTCCGAGCGCCGGGGCTGCTTTCCCGGCTGCCCCCGGTGGGGCTGAGCTAAAGCTTCTCTCCCCTCTCCTCACCGGGGCTGCTCCCCGGCCAAAGGCAGGGGCAAGGGCCCGCTCCGTTCTGCCCTGGCCCGGCCCGGCCGCGCCCCGCTCCGCTGCAGGTACCGGAGGCACCGGAGGTACCGGAGATGCTCGGGCCCCGGAGATGCTCCGGTCCCGGTGGGAGCGAGAGCGCAACGGGGTCGCACGGGGTCTGGAGCCGGCAAGGATCCGTCCCCCCCCGAACCAGGGCAGGGCCGGGGCTGGCTGGTGCTTCATGATAGGAAAATCAAACCCGAAGAGGGGGAGCGAGGCGGGGCGGGGGGGGGGGGGGGGGGGGGGGCACGGCCCGGTGCCCCGAGCATCCCCCCCGCTCCATCCCCCTGTCCCGGAGCGGGCGGACAGAGACGGCACCGGGCCTCGGGGAGCTGCGCCTCGGTCCCCGCGGAGCTGCTTACATGCATTTAATAGCTCGAGGGCGAGGTAATTAGAGGAAAGCCTCAGTAAATCACGTTAATGACCGCAAGAGCCATTACAAACCCCGGGGGTTGGGAAACGCCGAACAAACCCGGCGAGAAGGGCAGGAGGGAGGCGAGAGCCGCAGCCTGCGCCCCGGTGCCGGCCAGCACGGTGCCCCCGCGCTCGGCAGCGCCGGGCGGTTGTTAACAGCCTGCTAATGGGATTAAGCGGCACCTCGGGCTTGCGGCGGCGTTTAGCGTGGGCCAGGTTTTCTTAGACACACCTCTCCCCCCCGCCATTTTTTGCTACGAGACGGTAAAGACTAGTGTGGGGTGGAGGGCCGTTAAAAACCCTCCCGGATTTGAAAGAAAAGCCGAAATTTCAGCCCTGCCCCACGCCCCGGGTCCGGCGAGGGCGTCGCGGGGGTCGGGGGCAGCCGGAGCCGAAACCGCATCTTCCCCCGGGGGAAACGCACCCGAGCCGGACCCCGCGTGTCCCCCCCGGCACAGGAGCCCCGCACACAGCGGCACTGAACGCGGACACGGGCGGACGCCCCCGCGCCCCGCGGGGAAGGGCTGGTCTCGGACACGCGTGGCTGGAGGAGAAGCACCGGTCTCCGGCAGCCGCTCCCGCGGCCTGACCCCGTCGGCCCTGGACGGTTTGGTGTGAATTCACCTCCTCCATCCTTAGGGTCCCCCCAGAGCCGGACGGGATCACAGGCACACACAGCCGCACCCTGCAAACCGGGCTGCAATTCAAGAGCGGGGAGAAAAATCTCTCCGGCGCTGGGACATACCGGGACTGTGCGTGTGTGTGACCCGGGCTGCGTCCCCGGGCGGGGACCAGCAGGACGGTGACAGCCCCCCCCCCCCCCCCCCCCCCCAGTCCCGGGCCGACCGCATCCCCCCTCTTCTTCCTCCGGCGGAGGAGCAGCAAGGGCGTCGGGGGCAGGACGGAGGGGCTCTTTCCCGGGGGAAGAGTTAACAAATCCCGGCAGCGGCGGAGCTGGGGGGGTGGGGGGGGATCCAGGGGGAGCGATGGGGGCAGGGAGGCTGAGGAGCCCCGCTGCCCTGCAGGGAAGGCGGTTGCATTGCCAAAGCCGCCCCGCTGGGCTAGCAGGCCCGGGAGCAGATTAATCAGGCACTAATTCAATTTACAACAACCACTTTTATTCAGCTCGGTGGCAAGGAATTCAAAGAGGGGAGAGGGGCGGGCGGAGGGGAGGGGGCGGAGGCCGGGCCGGGGCTCGCCGCTGCCCGGGCAGCCCCTGTCCCCTCGGGCCGCCCCGCCGGGGCTCGCCGGGAAGGGGACCGAGACGCCGTGCCAGGGCCCGGCCGCTTGAGTGACACGGCGTGGGCAGCGCTCCGAGAGAGGGCACCTCGGTTGGAAAAATAAAAGTGCCCTTTTAATCAAGGAGGGAGGGCAGGGAGGCGAGCAGGGCTGCCGGGAGCCGCCGGAGGGAAACCCCTCCGCTCCCTCCCAGGACCGTCTCTCCGGGATCCCGGTGCCGTCCCCCCGACCGGGCCCGCAACGGATCCGGACGGAAGCGGCCGTCGGGGGGCGGCCGGCCCGGCACCGAGGTGCCGCCGGGGCGGGCGGGAAGGGGAGCCTGGGGCTGGGGCACGGCCCAGTGCGAGACAAGTGCGGTCCTTTAACCCCTTCCTCGCTTTCAGGGCAGCGCCCGCACCCCGCACACCGAAGGGGAGCGGCGAGAGGCACCGCTCAGCCCCTGAGGCCGGGGCTGTGCCCGGGGCTGTGCCGGGGAAACCCCCCCTGCACCGACATCAGCCCTGAGGCAGCCTGAGGGCTCCTTCGTTCCCGTGTCGTGCCCGAGGACTCGCTATTTCCCCCAGTTAAACCTCCTCGGCATCGGGTTTCCTTTTCCAGAGGCGAAGTCTCCGAGCTGGGAGCCCCCTCGGAACGGGCCGGTGCCCCGGCGGGCCCCGGGCTCCTGAGCCGGACGGGGGCTCTGCCCCGGACCCCACTCCCGACGCACCGAGGGGCTCAGGCCCTACCTGGCCCGCTAGAGAGGGGGGATCAACGGCGACCAGCTGGGAGAGGGCCCGATCCTGTCCCCTCTCGTTGTTCCCACAGATGCCCGGGGGGGGTCCTCCCGGCCGCTCCCCCCCTCTCCCCGCCCGGTGCCCACGGAGCGGCAGCCCCGGCCTCCCCCGGCCCCGTCGGGGCAAGGAGGGGCGGCGGGGGAACGAGAGCCCTTCCTCGGCTCCTCGGGGCGGCCGCCGGCGCCCATCGCCGCGGTGTCGGGGCGAGCCCCGTCCCGCTCCCATCCCCCCCCCCCCGCCCTCCCCGAGGCCTGTGCGCGTCTCTGGCTGAGCCGCCAGTGGATGTCGTTGTTCTGTTCCTTGAGCGCGATGTCACTCCTTTAGCATGACCTCAAACGCGGCGGGGGCTGGGACCGCCAGTCATTCTCCGTGCGAGAGCCGGGGCGGGAGGCAGGCGGGACCCAGCCCCACTTTTTTGGTGCCGCCGCCGCCGCCGTCTCCCCTTTCTCCGCGGGGCCGGCCGCGGGGCGGGCGATGCTCCGGGCTCCCTGAGCCGCCGCGCCGCCTCCCTCGGCCGAGCCGCTCGCCGCCCGCCCGGCCCCACGCCGCGCAGGATGCCGCGCAGGATGGCGCGGAGGGGCGCGGAGCCGCTGGCCCTGCTGCTGGCGGCGGCGTGGCTGGCCCAGCCCCTGCGCGGCGGCTACCACGGCGGGAGCATGTTCGCCGTGCAGACGGCTCAGCCCGACCCCTGCTACGACGAGCACGGGCTGCCCCGGCGCTGCATCCCCGACTTCGTCAACTCGGCCTTCGGGAAGGAGGTGAAGGTGTCGAGCACCTGCGGGAAGCCGCCGTCGCGATACTGCGTGGTGACGGAGAAGGGCGAGGAGCAGCTCCGCTCCTGCCACCTCTGCAACGCCTCCGACCCCAAGCGCGCCCACCCGCCCTCCTTCCTCACCGACCTCAACAACCCGCACAACCTGACCTGCTGGCAGTCCGACAGCTACGTCCAGTACCCCCACAACGTCACCCTCACCCTCTCCCTGGGCAAGAAATTCGAGGTGACCTACGTCAGCCTGCAGTTCTGCTCGCCGCGCCCGGAGTCCATGGCCATCCACAAGTCCATGGACTACGGCAAGACCTGGGTGCCCTTCCAGTTCTACTCCACGCAGTGCCGCAAGATGTACAACAAGCCCAGCCGCGCCGCCATCACCCGGCAGAACGAGCAGGAGGCGGTCTGCACCGACTCGCACACCGACCTGCGGCCCCTCTCCGGCGGCCTCATCGCCTTCAGCACCCTGGACGGCCGCCCCACCGCCCACGACTTCGACAACTCCCCCGTGCTGCAGGACTGGGTGACGGCCACCGACATCAGGGTCACCTTCAGCCGCCTCCACACCTTCGGCGACGAGAGCGAGGATGACTCCGAGCTGGCCCGCGATTCCTACTTCTACGCCGTCTCCGACTTGCAGGTCGGCGGGCGGTGTAAGTGCAACGGCCACGCGTCGCGCTGCGTCCGTGACCGCGACGACAGCCTGGTGTGCGACTGCAAGCACAACACGGCCGGCCCCGAGTGCGACCGCTGCAAGCCCTTCCACTACGACCGGCCCTGGCAGAGAGCGACGGCCCGGGAGGCCAACGAGTGCGTGGGTGAGTCCCACGCCGCGGGCACGGACACTCCGGCAGGGGCGGGGGAAGGACGGGGAGCAGGCGCTGAGGTCCTCGGCAGGGCGGGGAGGGGTGTGGGAGGGTGGAGGACCCGGCAGGGAACCCCGGAGAGCGAAAGGCATGGGGACATCCAGGGTCCCGGCACGGGAGGATCTTCAGGGACCGGTAGCGAAAGACATCCAGGGACACGGCAGGGGACGAGGAGCAAAAAGCATTGAGGACGTCCAGGGACACGGCAAAGGGACCTTCAGGGACAAGGAGCAAAAGGCGTGGGGACATCCAGGGACACGACAGGGAACAGGGAGCGAAAGGCATAGGGACATCCAGGACATGGCAAGGGACCTTCAGGGACTGGGCGTGGGGACATCCAGGGACACGGCGAGCAGCGCGGGGACAACCAGGGACACGGGGAGCGGGACAGGAACACGCAGGGAGGTGGAGAGTAGGACAGGGCGAGGACACCGAGGTACCCGGGAGCGTAGGGCAAAGGAGGGGACACCGAGGGACCCAGAAGCGCGGAGCGGGGGATGTGCAGGCACTGGGGAGCGCAGGGGCTGGGGCACCGAGGCGGCCGGCAGCGCAGGGCGAGAGACACCGAGGCACCAGGGACCGCACTGGTGACAACACCGAGGGACCCCGAGGTGCAGAGCAGGGGGCACGGGGAACTGGGGACCACCGGGCAGGGGACGGCGAGGCACGGGAATTTGCGGCAGGGGATGCCGAGAGCCCCGGAGGGACGGAGGGCACCGACGCGCCCGGCAGCGCAGGGCGGGGGGCAGCGGGGGATTCGGCAGCGCGGGGTCGGGGACACCAAGCGACTCGGCAGAGGGGAGAAGGGACCCTCGGGGGACCGGGAAAACACCGCTCGTGTCCGGAGAAGCGCTGAGGAGCCCCGGCTGGCTGGGGAGCCTCTCCCGCCCCGGGCGGCTCCCGGCCGGGGGTCCCGCAACGCACGGAGCGGGGCCCGGCCCGGCGGTCCCGGAGCTCGCCGGCAGCCCTGCTCCCTTCCCCGGGACACCGGCTCAGAACCCCGCCGCAAGGCCTCCAGCTCGGACGAGAGGCTCCGTGGCCGAACGGGACGGGGACAGGCTCCGGTCCTCCCCGGAGGGAGAAGGCGGCCGGGCGCGGGGCGGGGTGGGGGCAGCTCGGCAGAGCCTGCGGCTCCCGTCGCTGCCTCCTCGGGGGGTGCGGGCGGCCCAGGCGGCGGTGGCGGGGGCTTGAAGGAGCCCCAAAGCCAAAGGGAGAAGCGGGGAGCGGCCGGTTGGCTCCGTCTCGGGCGAGACCCCCGCGCCGCCCGGGCTGCAAGGGAGCCCCAGGCTCCGGACTGTCCCCGACCCTCTGCTCAGGGCGGCCAAGAGCGGAGGGTCCGGGCCGCCCTTCCCCTCGAGTCCCCGCACATCCCGCCGACGGCTCCCCCCGATCCTCCACGCCCACGGGGTCCCCGTGCGCTGCCGGTGCCCTCCTCCCCGCGGTGTAGGGGTCTGGGGCCAGCCCCCGGGACCAGCCGTGTGCCGGTGGCTGGGGGTGACCCAGCCCCGGGGGCCGGGATGCGGCCCGGGCTCGGCTCTGCTCTCCGCCCCGGAGAGCGTGGACCCGCACCCGCCGCCGCCTTGTTAACACGGAAAACACGGCCCCGTCTTCCAAAATATTTGCAGCTCCGATGATAGGAAAAAAAACAAAACAAACCTCGCCGAGCGGCAGGGGTTGGGCGCTTTTTTTTGTTTGGTTTCCCCCCCCCCCCCCCCCTTCTCCTTTTCCCCCCAAATCACAATCAGATGTGTCCCTTGCAGAGAGCGCGATTTCTCCGCTGGCGCCTTCAGCACCGAGGCGCGGCCGGGCCGGGGTTATCTGGCGGGGAGGGGGGGCCCGGTCCGGCGGCCCAGTGGCACCGGGGCGAGCGCGGCGGCGGCGCCGGGGGAGGGCGCGGGCGTCCCGGCGGCGGTGCCTGCCCCGCGGGGCGAGGCTCTGCCCGGCCCGGGCTCCGCTCCCTGGGCTGCGGGAGGTGCCGGCTCCCGGAGGGGAGGGCGCGGGGGCCGCTCGGCGGTGCCGGCAGCGCCGAGCCGGGGTTATCTCCGGGTTTGCTTTTCTTCTGTCCCGGCGGGGTCCCTCTGCCCGGCAGAGACTCCACGCTCGAGGATTTCCCACGCAGCAGGTCCAGGGGAGCCGGAGGGGCTCGGTCCCCCCCCCGGCCTCAGCCCTGTCTCACAGGCAGGGACGAGCTCAAATGGGATCCGATGGGATCTCGGGGTGTTGTCAGACCTTTGGTCTGCTCTGCAGGGTCCTGACGTGCCCCTGAAAATGCTTCTGCTCAGGTATTACGGCGACCCCGTGCACTTACCATCCCTCTGCCTTCCAATTAACTTCCAATAGAAAGGAAACAAGTTCCCAGTTTCCAGTAAAACATATGACTTTAGTGCCAGGCTTTGCATTTCAGACCCTGCACAGCCCTAGCCGTCTCAGACTTCTGCAAACAAAAATCACTCGGTTTTTTCTGCCGACTTTGCTGGGAAGTGAATGGTTTGCAAGGGTGCAGCTACGGTGAAATAATTTCTCCCAGCCCGTTTCTGCTGCACATTCCCTGGGGCCATACCTATCAGTCTGCAAAACCAACCACGGCCAAACAACCGCGTTGCCCTGCCAAGCCCATACTGCCTGGAATAATCCCCCTAGATAAAGATCACAATAACCCCATTCAGCTCCCACCCACTCGCTCATGACCATCGGCCCACCCTGGTTTCTCTCCTAAATCCAGGGAGAAAGTCAGGCTTTGCGGTCACCCAAGGTCTACGGACCCAGCCGCCACCGGGCAGAGGTGGGGGACGTGCGGTGGGTCGGTGGTGATGCTCTGGCCGCAGGCTGGAGGGATCTTCAACCACTCAAGAGAGAAGCCAGAGGAGGCCAGACCCTCCCAAACGGAAGTGGTGAGGGGGGCAGGTGAATTAGCCAAATTAGCTGAATTTGCCCCAGGCAGTGGTGTGAGAAGCAATTGCGATTTTTTTCACTGAATTTTTTCAACCAGGGAGAAAAATTATAAAATGTGGCTGCTTCTCTTAAAAATTTGGGTGTTTTCTTTGGTAAGCCCATTCCCCCTGCCAAAACTGAATCTTTGATCTTTGTTCCTATTCATGCTTCTTTGGGGCTGAAAAAGAAACGCGCTGGAGTTTCTGACAAAAAGTCAAAATTTCCCACGGGAACATTTTGCGCCAGCCAGATCTAATTTTTCTTTATCGCTTCTTGGTGCCTCCAAGAGCCCAGGGACTGCAGAGGGCCTGGCCCAAGGAGGTGTCTTCCAGGGACCTGCTCCTGCAGAAGGAGCCCAGCCAGCAGAGCTTTTCACAGATTCAGGTTCCCATCAACTTTACCTGGCAAATAACTCATCCACGTAGAGCTTGGACTTACAGTCCGGCTTTGGCCGGGAGCCTGGGAGCGAACATGCTCCAGGAAGGACACAGCTTGGAGACAAGCTTGGAGGTCTGTTCTCCATCCTCCTTCTCCCCAGCACTGTTGGGCCAGCTCCATTCGCCCAGCATCAGTCCAGCCCCAGCCCTGTGTCTCCAACCCATTTTGTCCCGATGAAGCTTCCAGCTCCCCTGTGAGAGGAGATTTCAGCTGGAAAAGGCCCGAACTGAAATATCATCAGAGCTCAACTGCTGGTGAGCTTGCATGGAGGCATGAAAATGCAGGCAGGGGCTCTGACCAGACCGATAAAACACAATCGACACCATTTCACAATTTCTCACAAACTGCGGTGTTATTTTGAGTGCTGGAAATGAACACGGGCAAGCACTGCTTTTGAAAACCCCCTTTAGTTTGCATAAAATGCCTTGGCGTTTGCCTTGGCTAGAGAAAGCACTACCAGACAAACCCAGGCTGCGGCTCGCCGACAGGCACTTTGAGACCGACCTCCAGACTCTGTTCCCGGTGCCGGCTCTGGTGCTTTGCAGCCCTTTTCCCCCGCGGGGCCAGGAGATGTGCCCAGCACTCGCACGTGCGCCTGACGTCAGCGGTGTTTGCAGGTGCTGGGCGCCTCTCAGATTTTGGCCCTACGCGATGCCTAGAGAGTGTTTAACAATAACAGGCACGATTGCGGTGAGAGAAAGGAAACACGTTGTATGTTCAGATACAGGGTTTGGCACAAGCCGCGCACGAAGCCTGGCGTTCAGCAGGCTCTGCTCCGCGGTGTGCGCTGCAGTGGGGTTCCCAGGCTGGGATGTGTCTCATGTCAGAGCGATTTGCGAGCAAGTCTCTCCTCTGGCTAAAAGGAAACTTCATCTCAAACAGGGAGGGGACCAGCAACTACTAGGGAACAGCCTGCCAAATGCTCCCAATGAAAAACTTCCTTCCAGACAACCCTGGGGCTTTATCATCCCCGTGGCAGCCCAGGGAGGTATTTGCAGGGCAGTGCTCACTAAAACAGCTGGTGGGCTCTCCTCCACCCCCATCACAACCGGGGGAACTCAAACCCTTCCACAGCAGGGAGCTCTTCTCGCTCTGGTCCTGCAGAGGGGTGTAAGGACTGTAGGATTTCCTGCTGTTCCTTGTGAAACTTAGGGGATCCGTTTTATTTAGCCTGCATTAATCACCTCCACCTCAAAAGCCTTCACAATTCTCATCCCATCTGTAACCATCATCCCCAGGGTCGGCACAGTGGGGTGTTAGGTAGCCCTATGAGACGAGTCCTTCCCATTCCCCTTGGCCTCCGAATAGGACATGGAGTCAAGCTGGTGGCGCCTGATGGCTTCAGGCCCACCGGAGCGTGCCTGCGGCCGTTGCTTGGCTGGGCAAGCGGCCCCCGGTGCCTGTCAGCAGGGCTGAGGCACCCCAGAAGCACGCAGCAGTGTGGGGAGTCAGGGCAAGTCCTGGGGCCACCGATGGGTGATGATTGTTCGCAGTGGCTGAGACCCATCAAGTGGGAAGGACTGGGCTGGTGGGAGATGGTCTGTCTGTCTTCTCCTCTCCTGTGGTGACTCAAGGCTTTGCAAATGGTCACTCTCAGAGGGGGCAGAGGAGGCAGAGGAAGGCGCTGTCTGCAGCAAAGTGGGAAGGGGAGTGGGGGATTGGACCAGCAGAGCTGGCAGACACCTGGTCGGGCAGGCGCACATCCATTGCAGCCCCTTCCCCTTCGGTTCCTGGAACCATGGGGGGACGGGAGACGGATAGAGGGCTTAAGTGGCTTTGTAAATCCCTCTGTCAGGAGAAGGGGGATCTCAGTGTTGCTGGTGTTTACCCCACTTATCTCTTCCAGAAGGATGGGAAAGGTTGCAAGCATCCTTTCTCACCTTGTAAAGCAGCGACATTTCTTATCCTGCCGAAGAGGGTCTGAGCAGGATTTCCAAGGTGCTCATATAGGATCCCCAGGGTGCCCACATGGGATCCCCAGGGTGCCATGCGGGATCCCCAGGGTGTAGCACCCCCTGCCCACCTGAGAGGGATGCTGCTGCCGGGGACTGGACAGCACAGCACGACTACGTCCCTCACTTGAGGCAGCCAGGCAAGGCTGACAGGTGGATTTTGGAGCTGCTCTGAGCTGATGCTACCCATTACCTTCTGAAGGTATTAGGAGTAGTCACCACTGGTGATGTCCAGCCTTGCTTTGTTCCCCTGTGCCCCAATTTCCCCATTTATAGAGAGTAAAGGGGGGCTATGCAAAATGCTTTGGACTTGGGGTAAGAAAGGCATGAAGCAGCATCACGGCATCCTTGTGTCTTAGGGAAACACTGCAACTGGGGCAGCTTCAGCAGCAACATGGCCCCAGCCAGCAGCTGGAACAGACCCTGGCAGGCTGGGCCACTCAGGGCACCACGGGCCATCCACGGAGCCGCAGGTCCTTTGCACCCCAGCCCTGGTTCAGCTCCTGGCGGGTTGCTGTGCATGGGGAATTGCATGGGCTGTGGGTAACACTGTATTGCTGAGCAGATGGGTGCTGTATCCATAGAAATATGGGCCCATAAGCTGCTGAGACTCCCATTGTAGCCTCTGGAGCGGGTCTTGCATGGGCAGAGCTTTCTCACAGGCTTTTATTCTCAGGAAGCTTAAAGTTAAACTGATTTCCAACAGAAAGGTTTTTACACCAACAAACAAACAAACAAAAAAGCGCAGTTAAGGCTAAAACAAAACCAGGCTTGGCACTCTGGGTTGGACACTTGCCTTCCCTTGAGCTTGTCCACAGCTAATCTCTGCCCTCCTCTTTCTGGGCCAAAGCATGTCATCCTTATTCAGCCGACGCTGTCCTCGCTTCGGCAAACTCCCCGTGACCGCCTGGGGGGACGTGCTGCCTCTCCGAGGATGGAGCGAGAAGCATGCAAGGGCTCTTGAGTCTCCGCTGCCTGTAGGGATCCTGCTAGTAAAAACACTCCCGGGATTCTGGCTTTCCTTACCTGGCCTGTGAAGTGGGGGCAGCTGGGACACATGAGCCTGTCTTTGTATTCTGAATGTATCTCCCGTCCATCCTCAGGGATGGGGGACGGACTTTCTGACCATGGAGGGTTGCTTCCTTCTTTGGCCTGAGGTCTTTCCTCCTCCCTTTTGGGATGTCCTACTTTTTGGTACAGTCCCTTTGGAGGCTTTTGCACTTATTATGGGCTATTGCGTGCTGGGGCTGGGCTGTGCAAGCAGAGTTTTCCTGGGGAAACTCTCCTGGAGGATTTTGGAGTGCTGTGGTGAGTTTCTTCCCCAGCCAGTTTTGCCTTGGGGGACATGCAGGGAGAAGGAGATCTTGGGTCAGGATGACTGGAACCAGCTGGTTACCTTCACAGCATTGCAGAGGTTGTACATCATTTCACCCCACATTGCTGTCAAACGGCAGAAATAAACCCAAACCACCCCTAGGACCCACCAAATTCGACATCCAACCTTCTCTAGAAAGCCCTGAGCCAGCTGCCTGCAGTGCAGGACACACTGGCCCTCGCCGTGGCAGCGCTGAGCCCCTCAACACGCAGGGGGGGGCTTCACAACCCCAGACTCACCCCCCACCTGGATCATTTCTTTGCAAATTGTTCATGATTGCAGCAAACAGGTCCCCCTGATTTTTCAGGCAGCAGCAGGGGAGGTAGAGGTTTTGCTACCGGGATCAGCCCATGCAGACAGCTTAGACCTGAGAAAAGGGTTCGGCAGCGGCAGAGCCCAGCAGTCACATCTGCTTCATCCCCAGGGTGCCTCCGGAGCGTTGGCTGCTGTTTGGCCTTTGCCGCTGCAATCAGCAGGGGACATTTCCTTTGCATGACCCAAGCTCCCCTCCCCAAGCATCCCTGCCAAATCCCCGCTGCTTCCTGCAGGGCACTGTGGCGGAGCTGGGGAGCCCGGCATGGCCATGGGGCTCAGCCTGGCATGGTCGTGGGGCTCAGCCTGGCTGTGCAGCCCGGCGTTACGAGGTGGACGGGTCTGCACCAGAGCAGGAATCAAAGCACAGTTAGTTCATAAAGGAAACAGGCCAGATCCTCACCTGCTGCAAAACCGGCTCTGTCCCATGGCAGCATCTCACCCCTGCTAACCACGCTCCAATGAATCTCACCCCTGCTAACCACGCTCCCTGATGGCTGGGACAGGGCTGCGTGATGGGCAGGCTTTTAAAAAGATATCTGTATAATAGCTTTCATTTATAGGAGGATTAGGATGCCCTGGGGACTGATAAGGAGACAGGGAGGCTTTTCCTGCTCTGAGCCGGAGCAGCCGGGGAGGCCGTTGCAGGGAGAGGAGCGGGGGGCTCGGCTGCTCTCGCTCCATCCCAGGCGGGAGCAGCCCGGGTTTGCAGCAGAGATCAGTGGCATGAAGGGGCTCAGCCACACGCTGGCTGGGAGTTTGTGTTAGGCTCATCAGAAGGCAGCGGATTAATTAGTGGGGAGGCAAAAATGTTGTGGTTTTTTAGGTAGATAAAAAAATGGGTTCTGAGCTGGGAGAGCACAGGCACCCATGTCAGTGGAGGGTTGGGGATGGAGGAGGCGTGCAGATCAGCTGGGAGCTTGATTTATGGGTTTATTTTGAAGAGAACAGGGTTTATTTTGAACAGCACGGGGTTTAGCAGAGACTCAAGTTTAAAAACTGATGGAGTGATCTGGCCAGAGAGACTGGTGTGTCCTGGGGCTCAGTGGGGACGGTGCTGGGCACCCTGAGGTCTCAGCTGGCACGGGAGGGACTGATGCATCAGCAGCGCAAACTGAGCACAAAATTGCTGCTGCATCACAGCGTGCATCTCCTGTGCAAAGTGATTGCCGTATCGCCGGGGCATCCAGCAAGTGCAGAAAGCAATGGATAAGGAAAGAGCCTAGTTTCATGTCCGGCACCCAGCTGGGAAAGCAGGGAGGCTGCAGGTAGGAGTTTTCCTTGCAAACTTTTTCAAAGTGTCTTGTAAATGATGGGAGGGTTGAAAATCCTATCTGCATCTCCCTCCTGGATAGAGGACTGGAGTCTGGGGAAGGAAAAAACCCTCTATTTCACACTCCCCTTGAAGCGTAGGGTCTTTCTAAATTCTTTTGTGGAGGGTTATGGGCTGGCAGGGCCCACTGGCTTTGCCCACTGGCCGTTGTCACCCAGGCTGTGGTATCACCTGGAGAGGGATCCCCCCTTGGGCTGAGCCTGGCACAGGGGCAGGGTGCCCCGGGGTGCAGCCCCCAGCCTCACTCCTGTGATGTGCCCCTGAGGACAGCAAAGCTGGTAAAGGTAAAGGATGAACCCAGGAGACCTTTGCCATCTTCTGCCGAAAATGAGCAGCAAGACAGATTGTGTGGGTAGGCAAGCGGGGATGCCGTCGGAGGTGGGGGTGAGCACCCTCAAGGGGTGGCTTGGAGACAAACTTTTTTTCTGCTTGAGGGTCAAAGCTGCTGCATCTCCCCTGTTTGGGGAGAGGGGGGTGGAGAGCCAGAAACCTATACCCAGCACCCCCAAATTCACCTGGAAAAGGGCAAAACCAGCATGAGGGGCAGGAGCAGCCAGGGCACTGGCGCAGCCTGTGAGCAGCCAGGATCTGTGGATTGGTTTTACAGCAAATTTATTCTTTTTGACCTGCTGAAGGGAACTGCTGGGATGGGAAGCGCTTTCTGATTGCGGAGAAGTAGATGCAGATTCGATGACGGTGCGTGATGGAGCAAGAAGAGCATTCCCCAATTTCTTAGGGTGCTAGAGAGCGGGGGGATTTCTTTCCCACCCCATCCCAGGTGGGAATTAGAGCTAAGAAATGAAGGAGGTGATCTGCTGGCTCAGCCTTCCCCTCTTTGCATGGCTCGCTCTCCAGGCTGCGTGCCATATCCGTATCTGTGCTGGGTCCGCGAGCTCCCAGCTTGCGTGAGGCAAAGCCCAGCTGTTCCATCCCCATCACCATCTTCACACACAAGTTCAGAGATTTGGATGGGAAGATGGATGAGGAGCCCATGTCATCTTCCCCGTGGTATTCTGGAGCCATCCATCACCCTGACCCCTACCAGGCTGCACTCTGTGGCGCCGTGTGGGTTAACTGGGATCTGTGCTTCATTTTGACTGAGTATGAGGATTTTCGTGGCAGCTCCGTGGCGCAAATAAATGCCCCTTAATGTCAACCGTCTCAATATTTAGGGTCCAGTCTTAGGCACTCAGTCCATAGTGGATGGAGAGAGCAAGGACAAAGCATCGGATTGGAAAAAGGGATTTTTTTTTTACACCCACTGGGGATTGCCACCCACCTTGGTTCGCTCTCACAGCCCCAGAAGTACTTGCCTTCAGGGTCTAGCGTATGATCTCTCTTGGTCAGGAGATGCTCTGGGAAGAGCTGAGCCATGCGTGCAGGGACATGAGGAGGGGTGAGGGAGAGACGGCACAGGCAGGCATCTCCCTGCTCTCAGCCTCCTCTTCTTCACGCTAGGCCCTTGCCAGACCCCGCGCCGCAGGCAGGGAAGCCCTGGCTTTCCCTGGACCACTGGCCACCGCAGCGTGTAGCACTGAATAACCAGAAGGAGCCTGTCCCAGAAGCAAACCCAGTCCTGGGGAATCATAGCATCACTGAATACCAGGTTGGAAGGGAATGTAACAGAGGCATCAGGACACTGTAAATGGAAGAGGGAAGAAGGAAGGTAAACGATGGGTAGAGCTATGGATAGGAGAGGTTTTAAAAATCAGCCGTTGTGGCGCATGAGATAGCAATGCAGCCCATAGAGCATCCTCAGAATGGCCAAAGCCGGCTGCTCCCTTCCAGAGCTGGCAAGAGGCTGCTGTTTTCCAGCCTCATCTGATAAGCGGCGCAGAACCAGCCAGGCAGCCGTTGTGCGTTTTGCCTTCCGCTGGCATTGCAGGCTGTCCCGAGCCAGGCTGTTTACTCAGTCATCCGCCCGCCCTTTTGCAATAGGGAGTCAGTTCTGGTTAATGTTGGAGATTGTAACGTGATTACCGAAAGTCTCATGAAATTAAATCACTTTGCTTCAAAGCGGCCGGGGAGGGGGAGCGTCTCTCTGGCAGCGGGGATGGCCGAGCGGATATTGAAAGCAGACTGGTAGCCAGTATTGCATCGCACACAATTGAGCTCTGACAGTGTGAAGGCAAATACAAACAGCAGCTTGTGTTTGCACACAAAGGCTCTGTGCACCAGTATCCCCGGCCCTGTACTTTACACCCTCGGCTCTTGGGCAAAAAGTCCTGGGAGGGTAGGAGGGAGGGAAACTCCACTGAATATTTAGAAATGAATTGAACTGTGCAAACATGCCATTGGGAAGCTCTCAGTGTAACGCTTTGGATCAGCTACCCGCCGGGGCTGGAACACAACTGCTGGACTTGAAAGGGCGACTTTCACGCTGAAGCAAAACTGGACAAAAGAAGATAAATGAAACGGGCTCCCGGCGGGGTTTGGTTTGTTTGTTTTTGTAACTCGGCTAATATTCCCGCATTGTTCAGCCCAGCGGCCCAATGTCTGTCCTTCACACGCTGCTCGTAAATTGGGGCTAAGCAGGCAGTGCAGGCAGCAGGCGGTGCGGGGCAGGGAGGGGATGAGCCCCTCTGGCTCAGGGCCCTGGGGGCTGCGGGGCTGTCATAGACTCATAGAATCACAGAATCATAGAATCATTTAGGTTGGAAAAGACTCTTAAGGTCCCCTGCGGCCGTCGGGCTGCAGGGAGTTGGATGCTCTGTGTCCATGGGGTTGCAATCACACCATGCCATGCCGGGAAGGTCTGAGCTGGAGCGGTGTTGCACACCCCTGTTAATTCCCAGGTGAACCTGGATTTAACCCGTGCCATTTGTGGGCATGGTGCATGGTCTGGGCTAGCAGCAGGAGGATCAAGAGGGTCTGTGGACCAATGTAGCTTTGCTATCGGTTCATTCTGCAGCCGAGCGTGGCGTGTCCTAACGATTTTCATGGAGCTGGCAGCAAATCTGCTGAGGTTTGCCCAAATCGGGATGTCCCAGACAAACTGCGGGTACCAGCAGCGATGCATCAGCTGCCTCCATCCCGCGGTCCAGCCGCAGAGAGAGGAGCAGCGCCTGTCCCTGCTGCCCGGGGATGAGTCTGTTGAGCTGGGAGCCTGCCCGGGGCTGGGGGGGCGCTGCTTTCGTGGGACAGAGCATGCGTGCGGGGTCAGGGTACTGCAGGACCCCGAATCCAGTCCTGGTGGATGCAGCCAGGTTAATGCAGGCACTCGTCTGATTTTAGGGGAAAAAAATCCCCAAATGCAAGCCTCTCAAAAATTCATCTGCCCCCAGGATTTTAGGCAAAGAAGCAGCCAGGTCTGAACACCGCAATATTTCTCTAGTTAGCACTGAGTAAGCAAAAGCTTAATAATGAGCCGTTTAATAGTTTTGATCAAATCAAACGGCAAAAATAGCGACACCTTTAAACTATTAAAGAACATTGAATACACTTCGTAGCATTTCCTTCTCACAAGCCTCTGCAAAACCACCACATGTTCACAAAAATTTGGCAAACGGGATTTCTCCCAAGATCCAGCCCCCCGAAGGAGCTGTTTGTCAGTCTCCACTTCACAAAGTTTCACCCAATCAAAAAAAAAAAATCCCGACAAAACCCCAGACGGCTCATCACGTGCTTGGGGCAACCAAAGAAATCCCCTGATTTGGGTGACCAATGAATGTCCCCAGGAATGAAAAGCGAACAATTTGTCGGCAGCCCATGCACTTGAAAACGAATGATCCAAATTATTCAGCAAGTCTCCCTGGATAGTGAATCCATTGAAAGGGGATCGAGACAGAGTCATAAATTATTCATTACCCAAAAGAGAAGGAAATGCATATATTCATAACAATAATAATAACAACAACAATCGCAGCGCTAATCACAGTAACGAGGATTCAGCCAGCTCTGCTGAGAGAACCAGGGAGGCATCAAGACTCACCAACTTTATTTTCCCTTTATTCCAGCCCCCCCCCCCAGCCGTGTTAAATAAAGGGACGTAAAGTGGGTCAACATTTGGAATAAATGTATTTTATCACAAATAATCCCACTCGCTTGCCTTGACTAGGGGTGATGGAGTTTGTACGCTGGTCCTTGGCAGCAGGAAGGTCCACGGGCTCACACACATCGCTGTTAATTGCT
This sequence comes from Butorides virescens, assembly GCA_017310255.1. Taxonomy (NCBI): domain Eukaryota; kingdom Metazoa; phylum Chordata; class Aves; order Pelecaniformes; family Ardeidae; genus Butorides; species Butorides virescens. Next base: position 251,805 of record JADKXX010007038.1, on the reverse strand, counting down.
TAATGTAATTAATTTCTCAGGGTCCTGGACTACTTTTAAGGAGTCTGTGGAAGTGGCTGCAGCCGAGGCATGTACTGTACCACTGTCCCTGGAAAATTTATAGGTGTCCATGAACTGAAAGAGAAGTGGAAAGTGCTGGCCTAACACATATCCCCGGGATTCGACTCTTCCTGGCTTGAATGGGACCTTGATTGCAGTCACCCGGGACCCATTGAGGCAGTAAGAGAGCTAAGGAGAGGCCACAACACTTGTCACCCAGCCCGCGAGTTTCCTGTTGTCGCTGGCACGCATGGTTTTGGCTGGGAAAACCCCGCCGCAGATACGCCGTGTGCCTGAACTCGGTGCGTTTCAGCTCTCCATCCTTTTGCTGCCCTTGGGACCCGAGGTTTCACTTCGGGCATCTTTTATTTGGGACCCTCTTCCACCAACCCCCCCGAAGGGATTTTCTCCAAGAGGAGCATGCTGCCGGGCGATGGCTGAGTGATATTGAAGATTCAAATACATTTATATGCTTGCACCGTGTTGCAAAGCGCCCGACTACAACTTTGGCATGCAAATGAATTCCCATTTGCAGTGAAGGGGCTCAGCTGTGGCACTCGGCCATCTCATAACTGTTTCCCACAGGTTGCCCCGTGTTTGCAAGGGGGGGTCGGAAGGGGTGTAGGGTCCCTTTGCCGCCCCTGGGCTCCCTCAGAGCATCCTCCACCTGCTGCTTCCAGCAGGGAGAGGGGAGGTGTCCTGCCGTTTCGTGCACGTGGGGAAAAATGGCCTTTTTACAGCTAGGAAGCAGCAGGTTAGGTCAGGAAGAAGCAAAGCTCTCACTCCATATGGCTCCGTCAGCTTTGGGTGCCACAATGGATGCTCAGCACCCACATGGCTTGGGTTTGAGTGGATCAATGCTGCAGCAAAGTGGGGCAGGTTTGGCCTGATGGAGACCACCCATGGGGGCTATTTTGGAGACCAGTGTGCCGAAAAACATTGTCATAGAGCCTGATTTTTGTTTGCTTGCTGAAATAATCTGGAATTAAGGTGGGTTTTTATTTGCTTGTTGAAATAATCTGCAATTAAGGCTCAGCCCTGCTCAGGTGGGGGAAGGTGTGAGAGGATGGGGGAGATGGGGGGTGGCAGAGGAGGGGCTGGGGCTGGCCAGGGGGTGGCCAGGACACGGCGGGGTGCCCGTGACTGAGCCTGGTGCCAGTGAGTATTGGGGTTTCATGGTGTGGTGGTGCCTCTCTCCATGGCCATGGCAGGAGAGCCAAGCTTGCAGATCCTCTGCTGACAGGCAGCTGTAATGCAAGAAGGAGAAGAAAGAGTTCCTGCTGGCATTTTTGTTGGAAGTCGACTGTGTATTAAGTGGAGCACGGTTTTCATTACCAGCTCCATTTTGGTACAATAAATCACAAACTAGAAAACACACTTTTGGCCTAGATTCTGCCCTCAGTTATGAGTGGCAGTAACCAGAGGCAAAATCCAGCTTTGGCTTCAGCGTTAAGGCCCATATGTTCACCTTTTGGAATTAATTTCTTGTGGTAATTTCTGTGTAATTATACAGTATTGAAGGCTGATTATATGCTTCCTCTCATGGGCAATTAATATTGCTGATCTAGTGCCAGGGGTGCACTTTGCACTCTACAAAACCCATGATGAGAGTCAAGCTCAGCCTCCCGCGTCTGCTGCAAGGTGACAAGCTGGACCCCGTTACCTTGGGCGAGGGGACTCTGGACCGGAGCCATCAGAGGGGATGGGGCCACCAGCTAGCGATTTAGCACAGACCAAGCACTTGCTGTTCAGCTGTAGAAAGAACATCAAGTGTTTGTGTGTGCTCCAGCTGCTGCTGAAATATTTGGGAGGTCACTTCTGCTGAGCAGGCTGGAGGAACCTGTAATTGCAACAGATGCTATCCGACGGCAGCGGCCCCATGGGCGAGCAGAGCAGCTCATCTCCCCAGAACAATAATCTAATTTATATCTCATAAGACAGTTTTATTTTTGTGAATTACCAATGCCTTTTTCCGCCAGTGAACTGGCAGATCTGTGCAAACTCCCCGGGGCTTCGGCCGCAGCCCTTGCTCCTGCTTGAGACAGGGGGAGTGGAGAGTCATAAAAGAAACTTCTCGCGTTGGGTTATGGTGCCTATAAAATTAGCCCCGTTAGAAGCAGGCTGCCCAGTTAAACAAGCAGTTTAAATGGATAACAAAGGCATCCCCTCGCCCCCCTCACAGCTTCCATAAAACAACTGAGTTAAAGTGGATGGAAAGAAGAGGAGAACAGCAATGGGTTTCCTTGAGTCGGGCTTCTGCATGGCTCAGATGCAGCTGCGGCGGCAGCGTTTGGATTCGTTTCTTTCTGCATGCAAACGGCTTCAGTTCAGATGAGATGGAGAGAGAAGGCAAGTGGGAGGAGGAGAAATAATTTCTACCTTCACCACTGGTTTCCGTGGGCTTTGGATGAAGCCCGGCTCTCCATCGGTGCAATTTGTTCGCCCCGTCTGGGTCTGGGCAGCACGTCGGGCTTCGCCGCACGTGGGCTTTGCTCGCCCTGATGAATTTGCTCCTGTTCTGCCAGATGCAACAAGGGCAGAGTCTGAAATCAAAGCGGGAAGGTGCTGCCTCCAGGAGCTTGGCTGCCCTGCCTGCCAGGGTGCAGGGTTGTCCTTGCCACCCCCCCAGGCAGCAGGAGGGCCCCCCCAAGGGCAGCCCCCAGCAGTTCGCAGAGTGGTGGGGCTTGGGTCACGCAGCCGCCAGCTCACCCCACAGCCCCAGCAGCTTTCCCAGTGTCCTCGAAGGGGAGAAGCAGCAATTTCACCTCCCTTGCCAGTGCCTGGGGCCAGCTCTCTGTCCCCAGGCTGCAAGGAGACAAAATGTGCTTTGACAGTGGAGCCCTTTCTGTTCGTGCCCAGGTATAGTCCCCCAGCTCAGAGATTCGTTGTCGGGGGAAAATTAATAGCAAAAATGTGGAAAAAGAGGGGAATTTTCCTGCATCTCCCATGTATCCAGCAAAGAGCAGCTCAGAGAATCAGAATCACTTGGTCAGGGGGAGTGCAGCCTCGTTGTATGCCCAATTCCACTGCTGCAGGCAGTACTTTGCACGACCCTCCATCACATCTACGCTTGGGCGCTGAAACCCATATAATGGCAAAGAAGAAAAACTGCCAAAACATCTCACAGGCAAGAAAACCAGCTGGTTTTACCCCACACCAGGACCATGCAGCTGGGTGCTAAGGCTGTGCATGATTCTGAGTGCTTTTGGCGGGGATGAAGGGACAGTCCCAGGTCTGCCCCTGCCCTGGGGTGGATGCCAGGGAAGCAGCCGCAGCCACTGAGCAGCTCTGCAGGATCCCAGCCTCAGAAACAGCCTACTGAGAGTTTAATTTTTGGGAAGCTTTAACATCCCCAGCTTACCAAGCGCTGAAAGAAAGGTCAGCTAATCCTTCACAACGTCTGAATGAATTCAGGCCCAGAAGTGAGATTACTAAACAGGGGAGCGGGAGGCTGGGAGAGCTGCATGGATAGAGGGACCCTTCCCATAGTCAGGCCTGGCTTTCTAAAGAAATGGACTTTTCATTTCAGTCCTCATCCCCGGGAGGAGGGAGGGAGTGGGCAGACGTGGCTGAAGCACCCAACTCCCTTCCCCCAGCAGCAGCCCTACAATTGCAAACACTTGCAGGGCTTGGCAGGGAGGAGCCCTGAAAGAGAGCGGAACAAGGGCCCCGGCCACAGGATGGACAGCCAGGGCATCCTGAGGAGACTGAGCAGCACCCATGGCCCAAGCATCCCCACTGGATACCCTGCTCTGGGTCTCAGCTCAAGCGTTTGGGAAGAAAACCCAAAAAAACAGGGTCCCCGCATCCACCCTAGCTGCTTTGGTGGCTTTTGGCCCATGTCTCATAAGGCACCAAAGTCCCAGAGGCAGGCACCCAGATGCTCCCGTGCACAGGGTTCACCCATGAACCCAAGGCAGCGTGGCCATTTCTGTGTCCTCACCACTAGCCACCATGCTTCAAGTCCCCTCTGTGGGACACCCGGAGAGGCCACCCAGGGCAGCGAGCTGTGTCCGAGCCCAGCCTAGCGGGACAAGGTGGGTGCCCAGCCGCCCCTCGGTGTAGCACCCTTTCCTGGGGAGGGGAGCAGGCATGGTGCCCGCAGGCAGCCGCAGCCGGTGCCCGGGCCGTGCCGGGGGCCGCGGGGCAGTGCAGGCAGCCCCTTCCTGGGCTGCACCCAGAGTCCTTTGTGAACCCCCGGGGAGATGACATGACAGGACCACTAAGGACTGGCTTTTCTCCTGCAAATCAACTGTCCTTCTCAATGCTGGAAGAGTGGAGCCCATTGAATGCAGGCAAGAAGCAGACCCCCGGGGTGTGGATGCACTGCGGATGAGCCATGGTAACCTGGCTACAAGTGTGACAACGCAGACACCCAGACCCCAAGCCTCCCTGCCAGGCTCCCGAGTCTCCCCAGATTGGGTATTCAGACCACAGGGTTTTCTCTATTGACCTCAAAACACTGTTCTGCATGGGAGAATTTTCTTTCTTTCTCTCTTGGTAACTGCAGAATCAAGTGTTTGCAGTTGGAAACTTTTGCTACCACAACGGCAAGCTGGTAATTCAGCCAGGAGCCACTTGCCCAGTGGTGGGCCTTCATTTGCAAGGTCCAGGGGCCAGCTAGGAGAAAATAGAGAGGATGCTTTTTTTCCAGGCACTCTGGGATGACTTCAGCAAGCTGGGATGCTCCATCACCACGAGCAGCATGCCCAGTACCATCACATCATGCAGAGCTGCCAGGTCCTGCCCCAAGCTCCTCTATCTTCCCTGAAAAGCACTGGGTACCCTTCCCCAACTCACTGGAGGGTGTCTGATGGAAAAAGCCCATCCAGCCAACGGAGCTCCAGGTGAGCAGCCCCAAGTTCAGACCTTTAAGATCACCAAGCCCAACCATTACCCTAACCTTGTCGTCCCACCACTAAACCCTGTCCCTAAGCACCTCGTCCACCCAGCTTTTAAATCTTTAAGAGCAGCCCGCAGGGGCTCACACGGAGGGACAATGATGCGGGGAAACCATGAGCAGTGGGGTTAAAACCAGCACCATGTGTCTTTTGGGGAGATGTTTTTCACTCAATTTGTAGGGAAGCTTCCAACTGCAGCCCTGATTAAAAAAAACAAATCAATGCTAGAGCGTGACATCTGGTGTGACATCACACCGCACATACAGTACGTGCCCTGGGGAAACTGAGGCACGGGTGGGGGAACCGACCAATTAGCAATGCAGTGGCAGCCAGAGAGGCTCCCCGGTCCTACTTCTTCCTTCTTTTCCCTGATCCTGCGCTGGTGTTACTGCAATTCTTGGTTTACTGGAAGGCAAGACTCATCCCCACTGTGCTGGGGAGCATTAACGTGAAGCTTGAGGTGCGTGGCATTTTGGGGGGTTCATGTTTAGCTCAGCCTTGACTGGTTTTAGTCTCAGACTGGACTGGTTTCAGGTATATCTGAAATTTTCCATCTGCCTCTTGCTGTGCCCAAATAGCTATAAACTTTAACCACAGGCATCTATGGGAGATGCACAGTGAGTCCCCTACCCTGAGAGGAGGGCGAGAGGGGGTGAGGGCATTGCCAGGGGGAGAGGAGAAGAGGACGGCTCTGTCTCTGGCACGACCCAAGGGTCCATCCCCAGCCCACGGCCAGGGTAAGCGTCCCCTCCTGTCTGAGCCCCGTTCCCGCTGAGCTCATCTCAGCCTCCCCGTCAATCCCCAACGCAGCTACTGCGTCCTTCGCCGACGTTGCCCCCAGCTATTCAACCACTCTCCGGATCATTAAACATATTGAGCCACACCAGTCCTGTGACTGGTTAATTAGTAAAGAGTTGACTAATTAGTTAATCATGTTTACCAAGTGCTTTGAAAGTGCTCACTGTTATTATTTTTAATTATGACTGCGCCCCAGGCGCTGTTCACCTCCCCGCATGCCAAGCCTTGCACAGTTCAAACTCTTTGTCTCTGCTACCCGAGGCTGGTTTTAAGATGGGAATTTGCCTCTTATCCTCTGGTTACCAGGTTTCCTTAACAGCCTCTTGTGTGGGATTTTAGAAAAGCCCCTCACAAAGTCTTCATATACCCTGGCACACTTAACTCGCTCTTTCAAAGCCGTCTTATCCGTTAAGGAGGCAGGACCGGCTCTTGCAAAGCCACACACAGTAGTGCCTTTGTGCACACCTCATCCCATATCCCTCGCCTAACCTTACTAAAAGATCAGCCGACATCCAGGCTCGCTTTCCCATCCCAGCCTGGGAGGCTCCCTTCTGCAGTGCCATGGACAACTCCGTTTTGGGAGCCTCCTATCCTATGTGCGAGAAGCCAAAGTTTCCCACCAAAAGGAAAGTGAGGTTATTCCCATGTCTGGCTTCAGGCTGGTCAGAGAGAGGCGACGATTTTGGTGGAGGGCAGGAAGAGAAAATGTGCTGCAGAGATTTCATCTACTGAGAAGAATGTGAACAGGGTTTGTAAGTCAGGGGAGAGTCTTGGCATCTCTGAAGGATCAACAAGTCTAATCATCCTAGGACTTTCTTCATTCGTAAAAATGTCATCAGCTCATTAAGCAATGTCATAAAGAGCCCCAGTCACCTCTTATCACTGTGCAATCTGAAGAGGAGTCTTCTAGTGCCAGCTGCAGAAATAAGATCCACCTCCACATAGCACCAAGATAGAAGAAAATACGGCCCTCGAGCAGGCAATAAACTCTAAAAGTCACACAGGGCCACCACAGGAGCAGGGTCTGGGGAGACTTTTGTCCCCATGAGTTGACCGGGGGGCACATGGCCAGCCAGAGTACAGCGTAGGGACACTACTTCAGGACGTGGATGCTTAGTACTACTGCCTTCGCCCAAGAACCTGCAGTCCCCCGGGCTGCAGTTGGGAGCTCTTAGCTTCTGCTCTTCTAGAAAGTTCACAGTGGTCAGGGCTTACCATCTCCAGGTAACACGCACTTAAATGACTGCTGCCGTCCTCGACTTGTGCTTATGGTGATGTGGTTGCAGAATCATGGACACGTTGGTTGGGAAGTGGGAAGATATTACCCCTTGCACTCTGAATTTCCTGCTTGAAAATCCTTCCTCCCTTTGTGGCTGCTAATGAAGGCCAGAGCAGCCAGGCACCTGAAATGGGCACCAGTTAGAGTGCCAGCAATAAGTGGGGATGAATCCCAGCCTCAGGCTCTGTAACTGGCCCTTAGACTGGCCATACTGGTCAGAAGAAAGGACCTGTTGGTGCAGGACCCTGTGTCCAACCTGAGAAGCACCAGACTCCCTGGGAGGTGTTTGAGTATGGGTCAACCGTGTGGCAACAGGTGGCTGGTGTATCGTCTGCAATTTAGGGGTTTCTGAACCAAAGATGGCATCCTCATCATTAGTTTTAGTAGCATGTTGGTAGTAACAGTACTTTAACGGCTTTTGCTTCTATGGATCACACATCTGGGACATTTTCAAGTTCTTTATATGAATTAACTGGTATTGGATAGGGGTTTACAAGTGGTTGGGACCATTTGGAGTCCAAAAACTTGATCCTCAGTTGCACTGCATTTTGTCTACCCTTTCAGAAGGCTGTAAGGGCCCCTAGCCTCCATTTATGCTATGGCCCCAGCATGTTACCTCCCATAAGAGCCACTGTCCGTAGAGCTGCACAGCAGAGACTGGATTAGTGGTTGTACGGGGTGCATGCAGGAAGGGCAGAAGCATTGGAGCTCAGTTTAGTGTCTTGCTTTCCGCCTTGTCTCTTCTTGTCCCTGCTATCCTCCTCTCACAACCTGTTTCTCCGCTCCGTGAAGCTCTTCTTGCAGCCAGGGAGCACCAGGAAACCTTCCCCACCCTCCCCACTTCCTCGGCACTGGGATGGGGAGAACTGGTTTCCTGTGGAGCCCTCCTGGGGCAAGGCAAGACCTCCCGCCCCGCTCCTCAGCCGGGATGGTTGATGGGGTAGCTGGAGTACTGCAGCCGGCTGGCTCCCTCAGGTGTCAGAGCAGCCCCTCTGGCCCAGCCCAGCCGCTGCCTCAACATTTCCATCCAGGAGGAGAGCCTGCTAAATATCTCTCTCTTCAAAAAGAGAGAGAAGCCAAGGAAGTCTGGAAGGGAGGGGAGGCAAACACATCTGCACCTGGGAAATGTCATGTTTGGTTTTTCAACCTAGAATGGGCAGTGACAGCAGCTCTGTGGGGGCGTAAGTACGGGGAGCAGCACAGATTTATAGCTGTGGGTCACGCTTGAGCTGAGCCAAATATTCTGCCTAGCATCAGTTTCATGAACAAGATGAAGTGCAGAACCCCAAGTGCAGGCACCCTGTTTGAGGAGGAACACTGAGAGCAGGAACGGGGCGTGCACTGCAAGAGGCCATCCTGCCCCTCGCCCTGTTCTGGCCTGGGTCTATCCTTTCAAGGCTGGATTTGGGCAGGTTGGGGATTGCAATGACCAAGCATGACCAGACCTCAGCAGGTCCTGGGTTTGTTGCCAGAAGCCCACAGAAGTCATGTGCCATACGCAGTAAGCAAAGCAGCTGGAGGCTGAAGCAAACAGGAGCCAAGATCTTCCCTCTTTCAAAACATAATAAAATTCACAGCAATTCCTAACCCCTCAGGAGGGAGTAATGCTAGACAGAGAACTGAAACCTCTTAGACAACTCCAAATTCAACACCCTGTTGGGCATCGGAATTACCAGTCCGAGGAGATGCTGTAGAGATTGTCACAATGCCGCAGAACATAAGGACCCAAATGATGCCAGGGTTTCCCTTTCTGGCCAGATACCCAGACCGAATCTCTTATAAACTGAGAACCTCATATAAAAGATTAAGCAAAATTACCAGAGGCTCCCAGTTCTCACTGAGATAAATGTGGTGCAGTTCCTTTTTCATAGATGTGGGTGAAATTGTCACTTCATCAGAGTCTCGTACTGAAAGCTGTGTTTCAGCTGGGCTTTTACTGGTAATTGATGACTGATGCAATGGTGCATTGCGACTGTAATGCCCCCAAATTGTCCTCTTCTGCAATGCCGTTTGATGTACCTCTTCAAAGAAGTGCGGCAAATCCTGCTCTTCCCCATATGAAGCAGTGACCAGGAAAGTCTTTGCAAATATGAGGAAAGTGCCTCTAGTCTTGATGTTGATTCTCCTTCATCCCAAGTCTTTAAAAGGGGGCAGATGATGGGTTTTGACTGACACTTTTGCTGTGGCTCCATTAGACCTTGTGGGGTTGATGTAGATGTTGTGGTGGGTGGCTCTGTCTTTTGATTTAGTCCTAGAGTCCACTATGATGTTTAACAGTCCGTGAATCTATGCAAAAGGCCTCAGTGGATAGAAAGAATGAGACTTAGCAGGGTTAGGCCGGTGTGGCACACCCTCCATATTCTGTATTTTGGTTGCTGGTTCAGAAGTTCCTGCCAGAAGAGCAGCATCTTGGTGCTACCACAAGACACAGCACTAGAGCTCAAGCATTCGCCCTAAAACAGCTACAGAAGGAACAAATATCTTTGAAATGGGAAAAATTCTGTGTGGGGTTCCCACAGAAAGCTGAAAGCACCCCCTAAATTATCAACAGCCAAAGCGTGGACACTCATGTACCATAGCACGGTGTGGTCAGGAAGATGCCAATGGTGTTTGACAGCATCCAGTGCCTTTGGGTGTCTTTGCTTTCTCCAGCCCCTGCTTGGGTATCAGTTTCTCCACGCTGCTAGCTGTATTCATTCTTGGTTTGTATTTGGTGAGGTTGGTTTGACGGGCAGAATTTGTCTGTGAGATACGGTGAGTGTTTCTACTGGAGTCGGAGGAAAGCAATGGTGGCAAGGGCAGGAAGAGGCAGTCTCATCGCCATTGTTGCGTGTCAGGCTGTAGCAGGGTGATGTGGCTGTGGTGTTTCCTACCCCTGCTTGGATGGGTGAGCCCCATGGCCACATCCTTCCAAGGGAAGCAAACCCCAGCCCAGCTGAAAGCCTTTCTCTTTACTGCTCTGTATGTCTTTGTGTGGCCTTGCCCAAGCAGGACCCCACGGCTCCCTATACATATATATATTACTATAGATAGAGGCTTACCCTATATCTTGGCCTTCCCAACTGCTCCTTGTATTAGTTCTTCCCCTCGCCAGCCTTGGATCCAAGAGCTGCCTGGGGCCATCCATCCTGAACACCCGAGCATGCAACAGGGGCCAAGCTGGGCCTTGAAGCTGCCTCAGAGTGAATTTTTCTATAGGTGCCCCATAACCCTGGGCAAGGCTGGAGCTCATCTCTGAAAGGACGAAGCGGGGCTCCCCTCTATGTGGTCTCATTGTGGGGGTTACCCACAACTTCCCACATGCAGAAGTGCCATCTCACCATGTAAAGTTGTGGGAGGATCAGATTAGCTGTTTGTTAAGCGCTCAACAGCCGTGCAATATGCTGGGCAAACAAGGGGCATGGCTCATCAGTTGTTAAGGAGTTAAAAAGCCTTACCAGATTTGATGCAAAACACTATGAAAATGCCATTATTTATTTATGGGCTTCTAAAGGCTTGTTCCGTGCTGGATAAAGCTGATAGGAGAGCTGATGGCAGTCTCTTCTCTGGAGTTAATTGAAGCATTTCCATTGATCACGGCAGGAGCAGGGCAGAGCCCCAAAGGGAAAATGCCAGCGCTGGGTTACCTGCGCTGCTCCCGCCACGCCAAGGATGAAGAGAGCGACACATCCGAGCAGAGCCTGCTGTACAAAACGCAAAGGGCACAGCTCTGCAGGTGGCCCACAAAGGCTTCCAAGCCATCTGAGAGACTCAACCAGAGTGGTTTTATTTTCCGAGGAAGCCTTAATCAGAGCTCAGTTCCTTCCAGCTTCAGTTTTAGCTTTTACCCTCTGTACTGCCATGGCACCTTGTCAGTACCTCTGATATTCTGGCTTGGTGAGGCCAGCAAGGACCTTCATTCAGAGCCTGGGGCGGTGACGCTTCTCCAGCCCAGCCAGGGCAGGTGGTGGGGTTCTTTCTCCCCAGCCAGGAAGGACAGCGATGCTCCTCCAGCCAAGCTGAGGCAGGTGGCAATGCTCCTCCAACCTGACCAAGGTGGGTTGTGATGCTTCTCCAGCCCAAGCCAACGCAGGTGGAGATGTTCTTCCAGCCAAACAGGGCAGGTGATGGTGCTCCTCCATTCTGGCCAATGCAGGTTGTGATGCTCCTCTGGCAGCTATGGTGGAGGCTTGGGAGCAGGCACTTGTCCTGGCCCTGCAGCAGGATTTGAACCTGGCTGTGGGTGGGAGGGTTTCACACCCCCTGAACCCACTTGGCAAAGCCTGACCCGTGCAGCTAGTCAGGTGGGGAGAGTCAGCGTGACTGGGAAGCTGGGGAGCTCGTTTGTGAGCCTTCAAGCCATGTCCCCTACCACCGCTTGGAGTGGGACACAGGGCTGGGTGGATGCTGATGGGGCAGGATAGTCTGTGGGAACGTGTGGGACTTTGTGCAGGAGGGCTGCATGAAGCCAGTAGGATCCTGATCCAAGTGAAACGGAAGGAGATCATTCCTCCAGCACTGTGGGCAAGCTGTGGAGCTCCTCAAACTTGGATGCAGTGGATGATAGAGGTTTTTGTGGCCTCAAGAGAGGGGAGACTGTGGGGAAAAAGGGGTGGGTTTAGATGCTCTATTGACATCTATGGCTAGCTTGACTCTCATTGTGTTTGTGCTGTTAGGAGAAAATTGAGCATTGTCCGCACACCTTGGGACCGGCCAGCTCAGCCTCATTCCTTGGGAGCAAAGCCCAAAGAGGACTGTTAAGCAGAGGAAAGCCATGTCAAAGGGGGGATATAATGGCAGATTACAGGGAGTTCCTGGGGTGGCATTGAGCTGCCCAGCCCTGGTCAGCTCAGGCATTAGCATGCATTATGCTGCCCGTTCCTCCCAACCTCTGCCTCGTAGGAAAACCTAAGCTGCCCCTTCCCCATAACCCTGGTGTTTGTGCCAGCATGGACTCATTGACAGGTTGCCCTTTTATTCACATGACCAGCTCCCCAGGAATCTTTCCATAGGCATTTTGATCCCACAGCATGTCAATGGTGGCCCGGAAAGGGATGGACCCTGCCCCGGGGTGCCCAAGGTCTGGGGGAGCTGAGGGTCTATTCAAGTAGAAGAATACCCCAAGCCAGCAGGTGGGACACGGGAACCCTTAATCCCAAATCATTTTTCTTGCTGGCATCTTTTTTTGTTTTGAATTATTACTATTATGGCCAGCAGCAAGGCGTGGGCTCGCCGCCTGGGAGAGCGATATTATTCACCTCCTTTTGTGCATGCTACCATGTTTGAATTGAGAAACAAAGCCGAGCAGCTTGTGCCTCCTGTTGGAAGCCTTCCTATCCCGCTGGGGATCTGGGACCTTTTCATCTCAGCCCATACACTCCATAGGCTTCTGCCTCTTCCCATCTTTAAGTCTTTAGTAAATATCATAAAGGAGAAAATAAAGGCAATCCCCAGGGCTTGGGAGTTTTACCTTCCCTACATTAAAAAGTGGGTAAAAAAGACAAAGCAGAGATTTAGCCTCGTTTTATCATTTTTCATGCAGAGCTTGCCGAGAGTAAATAGTATTTAGCCCCATTTTGCAGGCTGGAGGCACTTTGGAACAGGGTGTCTTTTACTCCTTGTGTATGTACCCAAATTCAAGGGGGATCCAGACCCTGAGCCAGGCTCCTGCATAGTCGGATGCAGCCACCAGAAGGAAAGCAAAGCATTGCCAGGCAAATACCAGCTTGGGTGTCCCCAACTCGGCGATGCTGAGGCCATGGGTGGGGTGGGCAGGGGAAGGCGTGCTCAGCCCCCCTGGGAACCAGCTGAAGGCAGTTCAGCTTCAAACCAGGCACCCTAAAATTAACCCACCCGTTAGCAGAATGACGGCAGGCAAAGCAGAGGAGGTTGTGTCCCAACGCTGGTGGGAAGGAAGCTGTACTGCTGCTAATAAGGGAGCTGTTTGAAAACATTCAACTTCTTTTAATTTACTCTTTTAAATTGGATGTGAATGTTTGGAGGAAACTCTTCCCTCTCCATGAAGTTTTCGATTATCTGATGGAAGGCAATTCAAAACAGGACAGAAATATTTCCCTTTTTTGTTTTAAATCCAAACTTTTGGCTTGGCTTGGCTTTCAAAACCCCAAATGAAACCATTTCAATCTGAAATAAACCCAAAAATGTTTCTACTACATTTAGATGTTTTTCATTGGAAAAACAAAAACGCTTCCTCCAAGAGTCTCCAATGCAAGGGTCACCCGTATGATTTCTGTCTGAAGCACATGTACCATGTAATCAGTTGTAGGTTTGACACCCAGGCAGGTTGGCAAAAGCCGTAACTCAGCTTCCCAGCTCTGGTTGTATGCTCTGACAACAACCGCGGTTGCACAATTCTGTTATTTCCTACGCAGAGGAACTTCATTGGCAGTAGGTTTCTTGGCACAGATTTTGGGGATGGCACTTCTTTGTATGAATAATGATGTTCGTATGTCATTCTTTACTCTTTAATACTTCCTTTTCCTTCAAAGACATTTCCAGGCCACGTTTTCATTTACTTTCATTTGAGATGGAGGAAGAGTCTGTCTGGAGAGCAGATATTGCCCCTGGTTCTGCTGTGCCCGGAGGGTGATGGAGGTGCTAGGTGGCTCAAGGAACCTTTTGAGGGTCCCTCACCCACAATGCCATGTCCCCTCTGCAAAGAGCTGCCACTTGACATATTCATGTCCTCTCCAGCAATGTCAGCAAGGTGGAAACTAGTCCCCAGCTCCAGGACAGCCTTCTGCAGGAGATGGCGGGGGATTAGGGGTGGGGTAACAGGCGCAGACTGCACTGAGAGCTTCCCCTGCTGGCACTGGGGCAGGCAGAGAGACATGGCAGCTGACGGAGGTCATGGTCCCACACCTCACCAATATCCAAACCTTGAAGTAGACACATGGGGCACAACCCAGAAGCCAAAATTTGTCCATATAAATAGCTGTACAATTAGGAGCTCACAGAAAAATAATCCATTCCCAAGAGACCCCCGAGGAGCAGAAGGGCTTAAACACCCCATGACTTATTTTCAGTACTGTGTTCAGTTGGCATGAGCCCAGGTCTCTGCTGGTACAAATACAGCTGGAAAAGAAATGAGTTTGCTGCCCTGGTCGGTCAGAAAAGTTGCAAGAAAGCACATCTTGGTCTGTAAGAGCATGGGAGGAAATCAGTGCTCACTCTCTCCTGGTGTCTGGCTCTTGCTGCTGCACACGACCGACACCGTTGGCAGCACTGTCCTGCAGGAGACCTGCAGTGTGTGGCGTGGCTAATAACAAAAGAAGCTGTGGTTGCTTTAACTTAAAAAGTTTGCCCGGCATCTTTGGGTTGACTTAAAGCTTTTCACTCGGGGTGTGTGGGCGAGGGTTCATGTGTGCGTCCAGCGAGGAATGTAGTTTGAATGGCTCCTCTGAAGGTTTGGATACAGCTCACTAGAGCTCTGCAGGTTCCCCAAGGACTCTAATAATTGGTACATTTGGTTTGCTTTTCCTCATTATTTCTAAGTTTTCCAGCTCTAACGCCAAAGGAGTCTGTATTCTATGCAATTATTACTCAAAACTTTGAAAACATTAAGTAGGAAAAATAGGCCATTAAACAACTAAGAAGCAAAGTAACAAGTGTGAATTATGGCTCTGCCCTGTGGTTTGACTGTGATGGGTTTGTTCCACCCATGGAGAGATGTTGGAGAAGGGTAGGTTGAGTGGGTTGTTTTGCTTAATCTCTCTGCTGTCAGAGTTGCAGTCCCCAGAGAAGGCAGATCTATAGAGAAATGTGCCTACCCTTTGAAACTCAGTGCACATGCCCAGCTCCCAGCAAAGGACTTTTGTTCTGCTCTGATTTATACAGTTCTCTGGGGCAAAGAGAAGTGGCTGTCATGGTTGCAAGGATTACTCGCTACTGGAGGGAAGGGTGGACTATGCAAGAATAATTTGTTCTCTTGACTGGGCATAGAAATCCCACTCCCCCTTCCCGTCTACGTCCCCCTGTCCCCCATCCCTCACCCACAAGGGGATGCGGGCTCCTGAGGTCCTGCGTGCTGGAGCCCTGCCCTGAGGCTGGCCAGAGCTGGCTCAACTCCCGGCCGACCAGGGGGTTGGGAATGCCCGACCCCTGGCGATCCCCTTCCTGTGACACTGCCAGCCCCAGTGAATTATAACCTGGGGGCACTCCTGCCCCTTGCCCAGGGCTGAAAGGGGAATGGATATCAAGTCCAAGCAACTCACCCAGAGCGGTGGAGAAAGGCTACTGCAGACAGCAGCTCATTGCCCCCCCTGACACTGCCCCAAGGGTGAGGGGCACCGTCCCGGAGGTGGCTGTGACCCTGAAAGGGAATTTGGTGTGCCTAGCTCGGACGTAACCCACACAGCTACCGAAACACAGCCTGTGGGGGCTTTCACCGCATGCACAGTTTGCTTATCCACTTTGTACAAGCTCTCTGTGATAAGCATCTTCCAAATATACACACAGCACCTAGCACAGTGTGGCCCAGCTTGGGCTGAGGTTTCTAAGTGCTGCTTCAATGCAAGGAAAGCCTGTGGGTCTGCTCCTGGGGTACAGGGATGTCCGGGGGGGTGTTCCTGGAGGAGCCAAGCCCCTGTGGCCATGGTGGTAGGCTCTGCCTGCCCTGCAGAGCACAGAAGCCTCAGAGGGCTTGGTTTATCCATCCGAGGGCCAATTGCCAACAGCGGCGACTCGCTCATTCCAGCGAAGGACGTGACTTCACTTATCTGCTCCCAGGACTTTTCTGC
Organism: Butorides virescens; assembly: GCA_017310255.1. Taxonomy (NCBI): domain Eukaryota; kingdom Metazoa; phylum Chordata; class Aves; order Pelecaniformes; family Ardeidae; genus Butorides; species Butorides virescens. Next base: position 236,050 of record JADKXX010007038.1, on the reverse strand, counting down.
TTGTTTGTTTTGTTTTCATCCTCCGAGGAGGACGGGGAGGGTGGTGCCTCCACACACACAGGGCCAGCCACCTCTGAACCCCAGCACCAGAAGCCCTTTTCATGCTCTATAAATTTTATTGGAAAATCTGTTTCGCTTGGGGGTGTGTGTGTATTTTTTTTCTCCCCCAGTAACGCACCATGAAAAGGCTCATTAAAAAGCGAGCTCCTCTTTCTGATTAATTCTTCCAAGCAGGCAGAGGTGACACATGCTAATGACATTTCCAGCCGGGCTTGTCCCCTGAGACGCCTGCTGCTATTGCAGGCCCCGTACCACCGAAGGAGACAGCATGTTGGACGTCGGAAAGGTTGCTCTTGGCTGCAGCATTCATTTGTAGTGGAGAAATGCCTGCGGGAGCCAGGCAATTGCTGTCTCTCCGGCAGGCCTAGGAGACTTTGTTCTCCAGATGCATCTCGCGGACTGTCCTCCTGCAGACATAGGCTGTTCCCGGCCTCCGGAAGGGCTCGGGAAGACGAGGAGCGGACATCCCTGGCGTCTGCACCGACCCCTGCGGCACGTACTGAGCTGCTGACTGAGGACTTCTCCAAGGCACCGGAGCGCCTGTCTACACCAGGTTGTTTTGTTAACCTCAGACTGCTGCTTGGCCTCTGCCAAAGCTCTGATGATCTTGGAAAACGCCGGGCTAATGAGATGCCTTTCCAAAATAACAGCTGACTTAACGAACCAGCCGGCCATTGGCTTAGCAGGCACCGATCTCCAGCAAACGGAAGCGAGGTGGATCTCCTTGGATCTCACATCATTCCCTCTCCCCATCATTGCCTGGGTTTGGCAATGGGGAGGTCTACCTTTGCCCCAAACCCTTCTCCACTACTTTCCTCACAATCAAACCTGACTTCTCATGAAGGTCCTGGGATGCAGGTCCAGTTTAAGTTTTGTGAGAAGAACCCAAAGTCAAAAGCTTATTCTGCCCCTTCCTGTTAGAAACCAAGATCCCTGTCCAGCTGGAGAAATGAAGAGCCAGGGATGTTGCCAGACTGGGCCAAGGATGTGCCCGGGGCCACCCAAGGTGTGCTGGATGGAGCACAGACCCTGCTCAGGAGATGCCGAGCAGCCTGGGCCGTGCTGATATTTCTCCGCTTGGACCCAGCTCCACAGTGACACAAGGCAGAAAACCACCAGACGAAAGCTCTTGCATCCTGCCAGCTTCCCCTGCCCTTAGCAAACATACAGTCCTTAATGCACAGAGTGTTTCACGTAAGCCTTAACATGTACCAGCGAGATGTACCTGGCGCTGACTCCAAACAGCTTTGCTTTTCTCTGAGGGTCTTGGCCATTGGGGCCAAGAAACATAAGGGCTCTGTAATGCTTTGTTGGGCCAGGAATAAAGTGAATTTGTTGAAAGAAGGTTACCATGTTATATAAGTAAGAAAAGGGGAGTTGTATTTAAACTGGCACAGGGCAGTTGTTTTCACTTGAACAGAGCTATGCACAGAACATAGCTCATGGCTGCTTCTTCGGTGAGGTCTTGTTCATTTTGGCCTGAGCAGCTTTGGGTCAGGGAGGCAAAGCTGCGGTCTGCCTGCGGGGGAGGCAGGGCATGGGGAGAGATGCAAAGGGCTGGACAGAACGGTCCAAGTTGCTGGAGCTGGGAACTCATCTGGCGTGAGCAGGCATGGCCCCGTGCTGGCTCCTGAACTGCCAAGTCCAGCCAGGGCCGATGCAGGGCAGTCCCGGCCAGCGCTGAGTCCAGCAGCTGCCCTGATCTTCTCCCTTCTGATCCCAGTCACTCCCAGCTTGGTAGCTCAAAGGATCCCTTGCAGACAAGCCAAGCCGGAGCATTCCCAGTATGAGTTTGAGCGGAATTCAGGCTCCTGCACAGAGAGGATGCTCTGGAACCAATTTTACTACATCAGGGCTTTCACCAGTTGAAGGTGTTGGAAATGAGTAGGAGCTGGACGTGGAGGTGGTGGAGCATCCTTGGCTTGGCTTCTCTGTCCTTGTGAGCACAGTGGGGCGAGGAGGCATGAGGGCTGCTGCCACAGGCAGGGGGGCCGCAGACAGGGGGGCCGCACCGCTCAGCGCCCTGGGCAGCAAGAAGGGATCACCCCTAGCACAGAGACAGGCTAGGAGGGTGCATATAGCTTTTTTGGCTGCCACACCAAGGAGTTTCTGTACAAGCAGGGCAGCTGAATGCAGCAGGAGCTGGATTTGGTGGGTGTGCAGCCATCTCCACCCTCAGCATCACCTTTCTACAAGGCAGCTGGTGAGCAGCTCTGGGGGCCGGGGCTCAGCTCTGCCTGTTCTGCCCCTGCATCCTCTGCCCACGCTGGGAGCAGTTCAGCCCCCTCGGCCAAGAGGCTGTCAGTGGTGACTGGGGTCTTGGGAAGGTGTGGAGCAGCAGATCCACAAACCAGATCAACCAGTGAAGGATCACGGAGGGTTTGCTGTCTAAAATCTTTGTAGAAAACCTGAACTGAAGAAACAACACATAAATGCAATGCTTGGCATGGGGAATATCTTGCACTCACTGCTGAGTGGACCATTTCAAATGTTTTTTTTACCTTGCAATCGCAGAGACACGCTGTCTCAGCAGGTCGGCCGAGCTCAGAGCCATGCGCCAAAGGCTTTCAGATGGAGCCTACAAGGTGTCTCCCATTTATAGCCACGGAGATGCACTACTGTCCTAAGGGGAGCTTTTGTAGTTAAATGGGGAATGTAATTAAGGCTGGAGGAAAAAAATCAGATTGAACTTTGCCAAAAAAAGTGGTGAAAAGCACCAGTTGCGGGAGGGGATGGGACAAGACTTTTTTTCTTGATGTAGTGGAAAAAGAGTGGCAAGGGCACCGGCAGCTTTTCAGACAAACAGCCCAGGCCCATGGGGGTGTCTGGTGGACCCTTACTGCCTCTTCCTTTGGGGTCCCGGCAGAGCGAGCTGTGAGATCTTTGCCTGCTTTATCTTGGGTGGCTGAACCAGCCCGTGTTAAAAGGGGTTGAACATAATACAATAGAGTTCAACTTTGTTTCTGTGCTGTGTGGTTCATTCAGAGGGATTACAGGCGCTTTTCAGCCTGTTACCACCTGGAGAGGCAAATACAAGGCAGCGCTGGTTCGAATAGGCTACCCACCGAGCAGCCTTAGTTCTGCCAGAGCCAAAGTTGCAGAAGGTTAAAAATGATCCAGGCAGGATCCGGGCAGAACAATCGCCGGGAGCAGGGGGACGTGTTGGGCGCGCGGGGATGCCGGCCAGCGCTGCCCGGGTTTGTTAGCAAGGGTTTGGAGTCAGCGGCTGCAGACAGTCCAAGGGGGCAGCTTGCTGCGGCAAAGCCCCGAGTGGGACACAGACATGAAACGGAGCTTAAGACCCCTCTAAAGGAAACTCTCTCTTGCATTTTTTAAGGAAAAGAGAATTGCATAAAGGGTGAGGTTGAAGGTTGATGGGTCTGAGCTGAAGATCTGTATGGTCAGGGAAAAAAACCCCTCCACCTGTGTTTCACGGTGTGGCTGTTGTTATGGCCAACGGGATAAATGCTGGAGGGCATCAGGGCGTAGGGCCAGGTGTACGGACCGTGCCTCTTGCTTAGGGACATGGTTTAGTGGTGGGATGGCAGGGTTAGGGTAACGGTTGGACTTGATGATCTTAAAGGTCTTTTCCAACCTAAAGAATTCTGTGATTCTATGATTCTTCTCCATGCCGATGCATCCACCGGTGCGGTATGTCTGTGTCCTACAAGGCGGGATGGAGTCACCCCAAGCAGGAGGTGCTCCTCCATGCCCTGTGTTGCTAGATCCGACAGAGGGCATCCCAAAGGGCTGTCATGGGGTGGGAGCTTGAAGCCCCCTCTCTCATTGACCAGCAGAGCATCGCAGACCCATGGCCATCCTTCTCGCCTCCAGCCATTCTGAAAGCAAGGGGTTTTCCATCCAGGTAGATTCCCTGAGCTTCCGTTTGAATAATGTTTATTTGGGGCTGTTTTGCCTGAAAGAACCGGCTTTTCAGTTTATTAAAACTGTGAGCTGGGTGTCAGTGAATACGAAGGTTGTTTTCAAGGGTTTATTGCTGATGAAGCCTCACTAGAAGCAGGCGTCCTGTGTCCTTAGGGACACTTGCAAAGTCCCCGCAGCTCTGCTGCCAGGGGCTGATGAGGCAGGAAGCAGGGCAGGCACCAACCCCCCCAGTGGCTGATGCTCTTCAGTCCCTTCAAAGGGATCCCAGAGCAAATGGCCTGTTTGGGGCAATGACTGTTGCTTGAGTCTCATCTTAGGGGGGTGGTGATGGGGCAGCTGCCTGCTCGCAGCGGCGCAGGGCTCGTGCTCCCCTCCTTGGCCAGGGCTGCGCAGGCTGCGGTTTCACAGTCCCTGGGGCATTTCTGCTGCCCCCACGCTGCCAGCCACAGACACACAGTGAACAGATCCAGGACTGGAACTGGTGATAAATGACCCAGCAGAAGTTTAAAGAAAAAAATATGAAGAGACCAAAATCTCGTTTCTCAGCTGGGACGCTCTCCACCCAGCTGTCCAAATGGAGGGGAAAGGACCTGCCTGTGTCCATGATGCTGCTGAAAAAATGCCTTCCATCACCCAAGAAGGCATCATGGGCATTGGTAGGGCTTCTGGGTTGCCCCATCCCCAGGACACTTGGGGTACTCCAGCCCCTCTGCCTACATTGGCAGCACCACACTGTGCCCATGGCGGTCTGGTCCATCTGCAGGAGCAGCTCCTGGGATGAACTGTGTGGCTGGAGAGGTCTGCTGCATGCCATTGATTTTAAGCCAGGGAGAACTGTGCCCCAGAGACCAGCAGTTTGGAAGCCTGCCCTCCCAAGCAGCAGCCAGCAGTGAGTAGCTGTGCTGCAGCACTCCCAGCCACCCACCGCTGGTCCCTGGGCAGAAACACCCTCATCCCATCCTTGGGGAAGGGCTCTGAAGTGTCGTTTGAAACATCATTTGAAAAACTCAAGTTTTATGTCTTCCTTTCACTAACAAACACAGCTCGAAGGACCTTGCGCGTGCTGCCAGCCCCAGCACTGCTCGCCCTGCGTGCCGATGGGGAGCGGGGGGGGAAGCATCCTGGGAATCGTTGGATGTGTGACGAGACGGAGCTGTACCCAAAGCCCAGCGGATGGCACCAGCTCAGCTCCCACCCGCCTGCAGACGTCGCAGCATGAGGCTGCAGTAGATACTCTGATTTCAGATTACAAGTGTCAGTTTAGTTTAGCTTGTCAACAAAAGCAATAAATAAATCCCTCTCACTTGTGCTCCCTGAAATGGTGCAGCTGGAATGAATCTGCTTTGCTGCTTTCAAAGGGAGAAGCAGGGTTTTCTCCCTCTGGGGGAACGTGCTTGGCCTGAGGTGAAGAAGACTTGAGCTGCTGGGGTGGGGGGACATCAGAGAGAGCTTTAGGCTGTCCAAGCCTGGTTTTAAAAGCAGCAATGTTTGTCCTGGTGAAGATAAGTTTGTTTCTCTGCTTGTGATTGGAGGTTCCCAGGTTTTTCAGGTGCAAACACGTCTGTTTTCCAAGTGGAGTCAGCATCCATCCCACCGCTGACTGCCAGGACCTCAGTCCAACACCCCGCATGGCAGCCAGAAAATGCGAAGGGCCAAATTCAAGCCCATAAGAACTTAAAAGAGCTTCAGCCACTACCACAGGGCTGAGAGCCACATCCCCTTTGGATCTCAGCCTCTCCTTGCTGCACCACCCTTGCTAGGCTGGCACTTGCTCCTGATCGCTCCTTTTCCTCTGGGTCTGACCACAAGGTGATGCTTTGGTGGGTGTCAGGGGTTTGTTTTCCTTGTCTGAATTCCATAGTTCCTGTTTCTGTGGTTTTCGAAGACATTGTTTCCTAATGTAGGAACATCCCTTTAGGCTCTGAGCATTCCCTGACACCCATGCAAGTGCGGCACAGCCCATCGGTTTGCAAACATCTGGGTTCCTAGGAAATGCCGCGTATTCCTGCCGGTACTCTGCTGCCTGTTATGTTTATTTCCTGCTGTGGGGATCAGGCTTCAGCTCAGGGTTATTTCCAGGGCTGCGGCGAGCCTTGTGCCAGAGATACAAACAAGGACTTTAAAGCCTTGTGTTCAGCAATGGGCAACCACAGACACTTCAGAGGTTTGGCTCGGGAAACTGGTTGCCCGAAGGAAGGGAAGAGGGCTGATGTGCATAGGAGCACCCCGAGCTGCTCTGGGACTGCGTGCAGTGTGGGGATGGTTGTCCTGCTCAGTGAGGTGGTACCTGGGCCAGTGGCATGCATCACCCCTGGGGACATGGCTGGGCTTCCCCATGGAGACGGCTAGTGGTCCATGTAGCAGTTGGCCCAGAAACCCAGCCAAAAAAACTTCTCTGGGAGAGATTTTGCACATCAGCTGCTGCTGCAGTCAGGGCTTTTGGAGCCAATATGTGTCTGGGTCTCCCCGAGACCTCCAGGTTTGCTTTGGGGCAGCAAAGGCAGAGACAGGAGTTTGCTTCAGGCAGCTCTGGCTCATCTGGCTGGGGTGGGAAGGGTGGGTTGCGGGTGGTCATCTCTGGTCTGGAGGGATCTCCCATCCCAGGGCGTAGCTGCGCAGCCCCGCACGCCTGGGGAGGGGAGCTGAGAGTGGGCGAGTGCCTGCGGCTCCGGCCAAGCTGGGAACTGCAAAAGTTTTTCTGTCCGGAGGTGGGCTTGAGCTCAAGCTCGTTTCCTTTTTCTTGCCAAAGCATCTGCTGTCCTGCACACTTCCCTTCCCCCCTTCCCTCGAGGATTTCAGGCCGTAGAAATGTTTTATCTGATCCCCCCACCTCAAAACTCCCTTTGGTTTGGTTGTCTGTGGCTTGATTTCCCTCCTCTCATTGACTTGAGGTGGCCTTGGCTTTGCAGTGCCCTTTCACAGCAGAAAACCAAAGTGCTGCATTTCAAAAATGGCCAGATGGGTATTTCCAATGACCTAACAGGAAAATCAACGTTTCTTTACAGCTCAATCACCCTGACTTTGTGAGCAGCTCCAGCTGGTCCCAAGCTTCTTTAATCAATAGATAATTTTTTGGGGCTGGAAAATAACCCCTGGCCAGGTTGGGATCCCGCAGTCTTGGGGCTGGTGGGTCTGGGTCCTGTGATGATTGCTGTGGTCCAGCCGTGCAAGACTGCAAATTTGGAAATTGGGCTGTAACAGCTGTGACTGTGCAATGCCCAGTGAGGAGCCAGTTAACCAGGAGCACTTGCGAGGCTGCCGAGGCTGGGCAGGGCTGGCTGCTGCCGGGGCATGGTAGATTTTTTACCTAGACAAGGGCAGGACCAGATGTGCCATCATGGGAGATGGCTGTGAGATGCGGTATTGCACCCATCCTCAGCCAGCTGGTGGTGATGGCCGCATCGCCATTACACTGTGCTTTCTGTTGAAGCCAGGGATGGAAATGGAAGATGACCCACAAAATGCCCACTTCCCAGGTCAGACGTGGGTTTAAATGCTGGTCTGTGTCTGCACTGGTACATTAAACCTCTGTCATCATGTAGCCTTGAGCTGCAGGTGCCATAGCTTGGTGGGGGACACGTCCACCCTTGGGGGTGGCACTGGAGGGCTTCAGGCTCCCTTGCCTTTGTTGCCCCACCATAAACCCTCCTTGATCTGCATGGTTCATCAGCAAGACATCTGGGAGGTCTCTCCTCCTATTCATGGGGGACTGGGAAGCCTGGGACCGGGAAGCCTCTCTTAGCCATATGAGGACAGGCTGAGAGAGCTGGGTTTGTTCAGCCTAGAGAAAAGGAGGCTCAGAGGGGATCTTATCACCACGTACCAGTATCTAAGGGGTAGCTACAAGGAAAATGGAGACTCCCTTTTTACAATGAGTCCCATGGAGAGGACAAGGGGGAATGGACACAAGTTGCTCTTGGGGAGATTCCAACTGGACATGAGAGGGAAATGTTTCACCATGAGAACAGTCACCCACTGGAATAATCTCCCCGGCAGTGGTTGACTCCGCCACATTGGACACTTTTAAGACACAGCTGGACAGGGTGCTGGGCCATCTTGTCTAGACTGGGCTCTTGCCTAGAAAGGTTGGACCAGATGATCCTTGAGGTCCCTTCCAACCTGGGATTCTAGGATTCATGCCACATACAGCTTGGGCCATGAAGAGCCCAGTTGCCCACACCAGAAATGCGCCTTGGCCCAAATCACTCACAGGGGCTTCGGGACAAAGGACAAGCAGGGCTGTCCTCATGGATGGAGATTTTGGGGGAAAAGACAGCAGCTGAAGTTAGAAACACCAGAGAAATCACTGGCACAACAGCACCAGAGCCCCAGCGCTTGGGGGCTGCTCCCAAGGTGCTTTGCATCCTCAGCTCCCAGCAAAGCCAAGGCAGGTCCTGCCCGCCAGGATTGGGCCCTTCACTGACTGCGTGTTGTTGTGGAAAGCCTCTTGCTGGGCCCTATGAAGTCATTCAGACTCATTTTGTGGCCATGCTGGAATGCACTAACCAGGAGTTGTTTTGAGGTCAGAAAGGAATAAGTCTTTTGCAGACAATTGATGTTGTTATTAAAAACATCCACAAGAGAAGAGGGGGGGAGGGAGGTCCTCTTTTCCTGTTTGGGAAATAGTTTCTCACTGCATCCATCAAGCAAAAGAATTCTGTATGAAAAACTAATTTAAAAAAAAAAAGTTTCTGGGGCACACACGCCTGAAAATGAACGACAGCAGGACCAGAGGTTTGGCTCAGAGCAACATCCAAGACTCAAAAGCAGAGGCCAGATTAAAATACAGGACTCCTTGCTCCCAGCCCGTTGCTGGAGGAAATGCAGTTTCCTTAAAAGAAATGCAATTCCTCTCTGCAACACTTGGGCAAAATTCCTGAAGTTCAGCTGAAGCCCAGAGCAGGTCTCCCACTGAGACAGTCTCGGTCAAAGTCTAGCACAGCAGCTGGGACTGTGAGAAAGTGGGGATCGCTTCAAAAAAGGAAGAAAAAAAACCCCAAAGTGAAAGGATTAGTCCTGTCACCCTGCCTTCCACATTGTTAATCATCCAGCCCAGGGAAAGCAGCTTTTCCACCCCTGTCCTGCAGCAGTAAGGTGTCACCCCAGGTGTGACCCAAGAAGCAGCCGCATCGCATGGCACCGTCACGCTCTGGCCACCCTCCCCATGAGACCTAAGCCTGGCTCCCCACACCATTAGCACGATGTGGTCCCTGGCATGGAGCTGGCCCAGACCAGCTTTCCTTCAGTTTCCAGCAGCAATGCAGTGTCATGCATCCAGAGACCCCTCCCACAGGGCACTCGTGACGGATGGGAGGGAGGAGGAAGGACAGCCTGGACATGAGCTGGGAAGTGTCCCTGGCAGGTTAGATTTAAGCTATAGGCATAACTTCAGGGTATTTTTGGATGGGAATATGTTCATGGCTTCAGGATTTGCAGAGACGTGGCTCAATTTCTGCCCATGCCCAGGTGGCCCCATGTCCATGTAAGCACCCAGTCATGCTCTCCCCTTGCACTGCAGGGATGGTCATGGACCAGGCTCAGATCCAGAACAGACTGAAGCCTTTTCTTTGATGTGATGGGATGAGAAATTTTAGGGCCATCCCTTGATTCGAGTGGCACAAGCCCATCTCAGAGCATCCTCTTCACCATCACCAACATTGCTGCTCTGTCCTGTGGTTTCACAGGGATGTCTACACATCTGCAGCCCTCCTTTGAAATGATCCAGATCTGCAGACTGTGCCAGGCAGGGGCAGGCTGAGCTGTGGGGCTAATTGCCCATGATAAGGTAATTAAAGGGTTCTGATAAAATCTGCCTGGCAGGTGCAGGAGCACGTGGTGGCCCCGGTTTCCCCCAGGGCAAGGAAGAAAGCGGCTACTGGGACACGGGGCTCCATCAGACCCCCTGCACCGAACCCCCTGTCCTCAAGAGGTTGTCAACACCTTTGCTTGGGCCTGGGCTATCTCACTGTCATAGCTCAGCCCCTTCTCTGCCCTGGGGTGGTTTTTGGCAGTGGCCCTGGGCTTATGGATGTGAGCGCTGGATGCTGGCAGGGGCTTCATAGCAGCAGCCCAGCAAAGAGCAGGGAGCTTGGAAAATGCAGGCAATGTGACATTAGGAAAGGGAGGACCCCAGTATCCTCTTCCCACCCCCAGGGCACCCACTGCCGGGCATGTCCATTCCTCAAGTCTTAGCTAAAATGAAAAGCAAAGAGGTTCCATGGCTGAAAACAGCTTTTGCTGCCCTGAAGTATGTGCAACTTTACGTGTTCAGGCATTCGGGTCAAGCTCTTCTCCAAAGACCTGCCCAGGTGCCATGAATGCCGTCATGTCTGGGGATTAACCATCCTCTTCAAACTGTTCTGGCCTTTCCTGCCCCCCTTCCTGGGTGAAAGGAGCAGCGAGGGCCAGGCTGGCCAAGGCAGTGTCCCAGGGCCATGGCACACATGTTCACCCCAGCAGAAAAGCTGGGAAATCCCTGTGTTTGCCTAGCTTTGATCTGGATTAAATCCCTCAGATAGACACAGAGGAACAGCCCCAGGAAGGCTGGGGCTGTGTGTTTTGACTTTACACCATCAAAGTTTGCCCTAAGTGACCCTTAAAAGCATGCAGGTACCTGCAGGCTCTGGGCTGGGCAGTGGAGCGCTGCTGCATTTCCAGGTGCATGGTCCTGGCCCAAGGGGGGCTGTTGGGCCAGATTTGGTGGTTTTGCTTCAGGATTGAGCAGATGCCTGCCTGCTTTGCCCTTGGTGATGCTGGGTCAGTGGGTTGCTGGGCTGGGCAGAGCCGGGAGCTGAGCATCCTTCATGGGGTGTCCTCTGGTGCTGGCAGAGCATGTCCACACCCACCCATTCCCCTTGTTCTGCACCACCAAGCTTTTTTGCCTTCTGTGCCCTCAGGAATTTGCTCAAGCAGTGGCTTAAGGTAGAGGAGACTTGGCTTGAAGTCCCTGTAGGGGACCAGTAGGTCCCATGCCCCATTGCCCAGTAGGTCCCATGATCCCAAAGATACTTGTATTTCCAGCTCATCAGTTCTCTCTATAAGGATCCTAACACCTCTGCAATCCCACACTGTAACTTTCCATGCCTTGATTTCACCATTTATAAAAGTGGATAAGAGCTGCTTGTGAGGATGAGCACATGCAGACCATGAGGCTCCTGGAGATGTTGGCATCTAAGGAGTCCCAGGGCTGCTGAATGCGCAGGTAATAGCCCTTCACTTGCAGCACCCCAGCCCGTGCAGACTATCACCAGTCAGCTGCGAAGCAGGCAAAAGGAAAAATAACGTGTCCCATGGCAATCAGAGGGAAAGTAAGAGGGTGAAATACCCTGCTCCAGATGGACCTGTGTGTGGGACATGTGAGCTGACAGCCATTCTCTTGCAGAGGGTGGGATATGACCTTTTAATGTTCACAGGTGCTGGGCTTCTGTTGTTAAACATTGCAGGACAGTGCAGGACGGTCCCGTTCACGCGTGGGATGGCAGTGCTGCCTTACGGGGAGCCCTCTGCAGCGGGCAGAGGATGCTGTGTTCATCTGTGTCCTCCCCGACCTACTCGAGCCCAGGCAGCAATCAACATTTTTGCCCAGAGCCTGTTAGAGAAAACCATTAACAGTAGCACTGCTCCCCTGATAAGGCGGGATAAGCCTGTCAGCTTTCGATAAAACCCCAATCGCCAGGAAAACAAAATACACCAGTGCCTTGCAGGGGAGTCCCGGGACTGCCCAGCCTGGCCGGGGAGCCCCAAGCAGAGAGCCGCCGTCCCAAAGTGGTGGGGGCAGCAGGGCAGGCAACCTTGTCCCAACACCTCCGTGAAATACTTTCATGTCATTGCTGATGATAATGCTGATTGGGAGGTCAGGCACATAAGCTGGAGTTTTCCTTCTTTCTCAGATCCCCCGATAATGTACCGACGATAAGATAGCTCTGTTTACCCCGGCTCACCCGCAGCCACAAAGGAGAGCTTTGTCCACAACCCCGAAGGTGCGAATATTGCTGAGCAAACACCGTTGTCCCTGGCTCTTCACACCTGCATGGCATTTCGAAAGCCAGCCCGGAGCCGGTACAGGGTCCGGGCTAATGTGGGATGGGTGGTGGATGTGTGTCCCACCAACCGCGGGGATTCATGGTCGGGACCATGTGGTTGCAGCATTAGCTCAGGGTTTGGAAGACTTGGAAGCAGAATTAAAATCCATCTCTGTTGAGGTTTCCGAGCTGGAGCTGCATTTTTGTAAGTCATCTAGCATCTTTCTGCAGACCCCCAGGCAATTCTGGCTCCTGTTACCCAGAGCTCTCAGCCTTTCCTGCAACAAAACCCTCCCAGGGTTCTTCTGCAGCATGTGCCTGCTTCCAGAGGGAAACTGAGGCACAGCAGTGTTAGGCGGCTTGGCCAGGATTACACTGGGCTCTGTGGCAGGGCCATGGAAGGACTTTCTCTGCATCTGGTGGAGTTCTTTCACATGCCGGAGCGTGGGGAAGAGGATGGTGCAGCTGTGTTTGTCACCATCTGTGATGGCCCAGGGAAGTGTGCGCCCTGGGAGAGGCAGTGGTGGGCAGGAGCGGGCTTGGAAGAGGGGAGAGCTGGCTCTGCTGGATGCCTTGGCATCACCAGCTACATAATTTTGGGGTGTTTGTAGAGTAGGAACAAGGGCAGAGCAGAGGGCACAAACGTGTGTCGGTGATCGGCTTCCCGCCTTCCTCTGGCCACGCATGGGGGGATGGATGGCCCCTGTTCTCATACTCGCTGTAGATTGATTGAATAGGGATTAATTTGCAGCAATCTACTGCATTTTATTAGGATAAGAGGGAGGCAATGTGCTGGTGCCTAGCCCCAGGCCTCATTGCCAGAAAAGCAGAGAGAGACCCACCATGAAGGGAAGATCAAGAATTATTTTCAGCCAGTGGTGCTTGATCTCTGCTTTTGAAGACTCCGGTTCATCGCTGCACAGCAGCTGATGCAAGAAACTGGTCCTCGAAGCACTCACCTATTTTGAAGTGCATTAATTAATATAACAGGATTGAAAATATTTTCAAAAAATGAGTGACTCTCAATCTCAGCTCCAGCAGCTTAGAGCGGCTCAAGGCTTTGGTCTCTTATCTGGACCAGCGTGTCTTTTTTGAACACAGCCAAGGCTTTGCAGTTGGGGATGGCATGGGCAGAGATAAGTTTTTCAGCTCCTCCTGGGCTGGCAAGGAGTGCTGGGCTGGGGAACATCTCCTCGCCAGGGAACTAGATACTGAGCAAAAGTGGCCGAGTCCAGGCTGTCTTGGTCGGAGCGGGGACAGCCCTCACGGCCGGCCTCTCCGCAGCAGCACAGATGCTCGGCCCCGCTCCGCCGGGTGGAAACGAATGCGTTGAGCTGCCAACTGCTCCCCTGAGCCAGCTCGGCCTCAGAGAGAAACCAAAACCCTTCCCAAGAGCCGTCATCTGTCAAGCTTGTGTTACTGTCTGGCACATCAAGTGGCCAAGCTGAGGTTTGTAACTCATGAGGAAGGGGCGGAGGCTGCGGCGAGCACTCCCGAAGCCATCCCTGTGCTCCATCTCCCAGTGTGAGGCAGGGCCTGGAGCAGCATCCGCAGGCTCAGGCAGGACCATCTCCCAAACAAGCCCCCAGTGTGGGACAAAACGGAGGGGACCATCCCCTCGGCGAGTCCCTCTCCCTGGTGCTTTTGTCCATGTGGTAACACAGGAGCTCCGTGGGTCGCTCATGGGAGCTGCCTGCGGAGCAGCGTCCTTTCCGAGAAGGATTCTCTCTTCTGGGCAGGGGTCCCCTTCTCCTTGCTGGCACGGGGGTAGGGGGGCCTGGGGGGGTGTGTGCAAATACACTGGCACTGCCTGCGGGGATAAGGCAATGCGGTCCTGGCAGAGAGGGGGAGAGGCAGCATCAAGCCGATGACCGGGGAAGGACAAAAGGGTCATTGAAAGGAGAAAGTGGTGCCGACTCAGCCTCCAAAGGGAAATCCTGTGAGAGCTGGTCTTCAGAGAGGTGCTCCTGGTACAGTGGTACAGGGTCCCGGACTCAGTGTCACCTCGGAGCAGATGCCACTGGGTTTGGGGGTGAGATCACTGGTCACTAGTTACTCATGGCTTCGTGACGGGCTCTGCAGCAGCCTGCAGCTCCCAGCCGCAAGGGCCCTTCAGTAGCGGGTCTGGCTGGGGCCGGTTTAACAATTCCCCTGGCCCTGCTCCAGACAAGATTGGGAAATGATCTAGGGTTAAAAAAACACAACATGTTCCTGAACATGCTTTGTTTGTTTTTAAACTAGAGGCCGGCACAGTCCGACCTCACAGGCGGTTGAATTAGCACAACCGGAGAGGCAGTGACTGGGCACATGAGTGGCATCACGTTAAGCTGGGCCTGCCCTGGAGGAATCACAGCCTGAGCTAGTTTAAAACCGCTTTGTATCGCTTTCACCCCTCAGCTGTTGGGGAACCAAAGCCAAGTTCCCTGGCTCCTTGGGGCAGTGGTGGGAGCAGAGCTAAGGCTGTTTGTATCCCTGGTCCTTTCAAGCTGAGCAGTTTTAATACAGATTTTAAAATCTTTTGACCCTTTGCTGTGTTGGTTGCATTAGCAGCCCTTTTGCATTTTGAGTAACCTTTGCTCTAAATGTGCAAATTCTTTCAATATCTGTTTCTGCTGCGACATTAACCCTCAAGTGGCATCAGAAATGTAGGAAAACTTACAGGAAAATGTCTTGCGCTGGGGCAGCGATGGGTGTGCTGGCTCCTGCCCCTTGGTCGGGGCTGGAGCATCACTTTGAGGTTTGCAGTGCTCAGATTCCCGTCACCACGTTGCCCTCCTTTTGAGCTGCAGGGCTCTGGTTTTACAGAAACACAAAAGTATTGATAAGACCAAGCACTTGGGGACTGGGCTGCTTGGTTTTTGGCACCTTGAAAAGCAGCCGCTCAACCTGCAGCAGTCGTACCTGCCCACTCAGGTCTGCAGGCTGGACGGGCAGGGGGAAGCACCACAGTGTGGGGTGGAGAGAGGAGAAAGGTCTTCTGCAAAGTACAACCCCCACCACGATCTCTACCAGATAAGAGTGAAACCACAAAGCCAGAGCCTAAGTGGATAAATTGTTCCCAAGTGGATTCACCTGGGACTCTAAATAAACATTGGTACTTAACGAGGGCCTGGGAGCTGGGCTCAGGTGGGCAGAGCAGGGGCTGGTGGCTGTGTGCTTTCTCTGATAACCCGTAGGTTGTGGGGTGAGCTTCCCCCATTAGCTCCTGCCTTCAGATGGCATCGGGATGAATTACAGGATGCAAACAATTAATTTCAAAGTATTTACAACCTTGTGAGGCTGGATTTGGGTGGTGCAATTAAATAAAGCAAGCTGATGACAGCCTGGTATCATCTCCCAGACTGAAATAGAGTTCACTTCTTGACTTTTCCTGTCTCAAAGAAAAAAAAAAAAAAAAAAAGCCAGCTCTTTCCAGGCTGAAGCTTATCTGTAAACCCTTGCACAATACCTGATCCGCAGAGAAAATCTGGTCAAATCCCACAGCTCCTGAAGAAAAGGGAGCTCTTGCTAGATCACCTAGAATGTGCTGGTGAATGCCATGGCTTAGCTGGCCGTGCTGGGACCTGCACGTGGGTGCAGTGTGCTGGCAGGAGAGCCTGGCATGTGCTCTGCCCGTGTCCTTCCTGGCCACAGCGAGGTCCACCTGGAGGTCTCATCCCACCCCTCAGAGATGGTTCCTCCAGTCCTCGTTGAGGCAGACTCATGATGTAGACTACGAGGCTGAAGCCCTCATCTCCAGACAGCTTTCAGATGCGCTCTAGATGGAAGAAGACTCCACTGCAGTCTCTGTTGAAGAGCAGCCAATGTCCCCTCCCAGCACACTCGCTAGAGGAAGCAAGGGCAATTTGCAGCCCATTTCCAGGCACTTTGAGTAAAACCGTGTGTGCTGCATCAGGGCTAGTCTTGCTTTATGATTTGCATCCTGTATTGAGTAAGACTGCTTTTGTCTTGGGATAAAGTGCCTTGGGTGAGAGGCTGCCACAAATCTCAACATTTCAATGCAACACAACAGGCCCACAGGTTTCTCATCCATCTTCTTGGCCTGTTGATAGACAGTCAGCTGCCTGGTGGCTTTGTAGGAGCCATGGCAGGTCACTGGAGATGTCCCCAAGGGTTCAAAGCAGGAATACACAAATCAGTGGGACCTCACTGGCTGCGAGCAGCTGTTTGCCACGTGTGCCGGCTAGCAATGGGGAGATCTCCACTGCTCAGAGATTGTTAAAATCTGGCTCATAATCTGAACATCTCATAGCTGTAAATCTCTCAGGAATAAGTCTTGCTCCTCTGATGCTTCCTGCAGGGCTGGAGATGTCATGTGGACAGCCAGGAAATACCTTGAGAGATTTTGGTGCTCCAGTCCAGTCTGGAACTAATAAATGTGGAAGCAGTTATGAGAATATCTTCTTCCCTGGAAATTAATAAAACCATATATCAGACCACAGTCAGACAGGTTCATGGCACAGGTTAAGTCGCAAGTAGTGTCTGTCGCCGTTGGAAGCAGCTCCCATGGCATGAGGGGCCAGAGGGATGGACAGGCAGCCACCGAGCCTGGTGTGCAGCCCTGTCGGGTGCTCTCCGAAGGGATCCTGTGCTCTGGTCTTACAGCACTGGAGAAAAGTTGATAATTGTGAGTGTTGACAGAGCTGATGTGATGGGACTTACTTGTTCTTTCCTCTTTTGGGTTTGATCGGTGAGCAGCTCTGGGCTTTCTCCCTCTATCTGTTCTCAAAGCCTCACGCCAACAACCACATACTGTCTGTTGGCTTTGCCAAGCTGCCGGCTGCCCAGTTTTGATGGCCAGGATTTGAGCTGGCTACAGGTGCTGATGGGCAACTGGTTTCCCATGGGCATGCCTGGTTTACCCCTGCTGCCTGCTGGGGTGAGGACCATCCCCAAAACACAACCATGGTTGAATCAGTCAAGCGCTGCTGTTTAGCATTTGCTTCTCACTCTTCCTGATGGCGGGCCTGCCAATGGCCATCACTGCTGGGGAGGGATGGTGTATGAAGGTGAATCTCGTACCAAAGGCAGGCAGGAGCACCGTGGGTCGGCACTGCTGCGCTCAGCACCTGAGAGTCCACCGGCAGGACAAGCATCTACTGCCCTCTCTCTACAGGCTTGGTTTTGAGCTTGGTTTTGCTACTGAAAATAACATTTTCAGGGGATTTAGCTGCAAAACTCCATCAACTTCGACCAAACACGTCCCCCATTTTTCAGTGACTTAGAAACTTGGTCAAGCTTGAGCAGTTCTTCTTAGAGACAGCAAAAGACACATCCCTACCAGGGAGCAATGTTTTTCTTTTTAAGCCTTGGCTTCAAAGTTAAGGGCAATAGATTTTCTTTAAGGAAAGAAATCCCCAAATTTGTTAGCATTGGCACAACACTATATTTTTCACTAGCCTTATTTCTCATTAGCAGCTGAATCATTTTAGCAGGAACTTTTCCAGAAATATTCAGCCTGAGTCAGACACCCGGTCTCAAACATTTCAGCCCAAACAGTGAGTTTGGCATTTTTTTTACATAAAAGAAAACGAGGGTCTTATCATTGGAAATCTCAGGCAGGTGTAAATGTTGCTGTTACTAACTTGGGCTTCGGTACTGCAGAGCGTTGTTATACTTTGCAGAACTGACCTTGACAGGGGGACATCTCCAGGGTCTCCAGGTCCCTGGGGCATGTAGGGGTTTGGGAACTGGGCAAAGTGGGAAGTGAAGGGCGCTTGGGGTGTGTAGCATCTGTAGGGGGGGCCCTGGGTCACTCTGATGTCATGTTGTCTAGAGCTTCTCCGCAGAATTGCCATTCCTCGGATTTTTCATGCATGGAAAGTATTTCGCTCCCCAATCCCTTTTTGTGCCACCGGGAAGATTTTCTCAGCATGTTTCTCCCCAGGACCCCTCTCTCTCTCGCTTCACCCACATTTGCAGTTTGGCCTTTCCTTGCTCTCAGGGGTGTTTCTCATGAGTGGAGAGCAGCGAGAGACACTTGGCCTCATGGGAAGCAGGTTGGAGTGCGAGGGGCTGCCCAAAAAGCCTCCAGCCCCGGCAGTGGGGGAGCTCTGGGATACATCAGCAGGGATAGGGCTTTCCCTCCCCCCCACCAGTGCATGCTTGCTTTTGCTGCAAGCCAGGTTTGTGGCTCCAGTTTGGTGGGTGATGCCAACCATAGCTGCATATTTTGCGGTGCGTCCGCACACTTTCCTCCGTCTTTTTGCTCCAACTGTCAGGAAAACCTGGGGCCTGGCGCAGACCCTGAGTCTCCCCCTCGCAGCCACAACGCCCTGATGGATTTCCCCCTTCGGTGGATTAGCTTGAGCAAACCAAACCAATTTCCGATCCTCCTCCTTACTCAGACTTAACAGCGCACACAAATGAATTTTCCCGAGCAAAAGTTTTTGTTTAGTGTCGGCCAACTGGGTCTGTGGTGGGTGGCAGCGAGCCACACGGGAGGGCGCGGGGCCGCCTGCCCTGCAAGCAGAGCTGGATCCGGCCGCTCAGTCCCGACGGCTCCAAGCTCCCGGGGCCACGCGCGGTGGCTGTACTGTGTACGACTTCACTGCCGCCACGGCCGGCGTTCGTGCGTGCTTTGCTGTTTTGCTGCAGCAAGCATGGACAGAGGCCCCCTCCTCAGCTCGGGCAGCATCCATGCCCCCCAGAGGACATCCCTGCAGGGCCACACCACCCGGGATCCCTCGCCAGGCACAGCCCAGCACACCACAGCCCGGTGCCCAGTGCCCGCAGCAGTGTGGGAGCTCGTCCAGTGGCTCCAGATTCATGCCCAGCTGCTCCAAAGCTTCAAACCAGCCAGCAGCAGGCTTGGAGGGTCACGATGCTGTAGGGGACCAGGGACACCCTCCCGCTGTCTCCATAGGGCTTTCTCTTTACCTCTCAGTCCAGCAAGCAGACTGGTCTCCGCTGGCTCTGGCTGCTCCATCTCTGTTGTCCCCTCTCTTTGATTTAAGGGTGGCTGTTTCCTTGACCAATATGGCCCTCAAAAATAATATCCCTGAAGATATCTCCAGGGGTCCCCTGGGAGCAAAGCCCCTCCCCAGATGGATGCGCCTGGGACGATGCATGCAAGGCTCCTCCTGCAGAAGAGAAAAAATGACTGGGGCTGAGCTAGCAATTTTCTGGCAAAAACAAACTTGTCTGGGAAAAGGACAATTTTAAGGAGACTGAGACTATTCATAAATTCAAGTCAAATTTAGAGGTTACTTTCAGGCCCCTGGCTTCTTCTATTCTCTCCTTTCCCTCCCCCTCCTCCCCTGAATTATTGTTTGCAAAAATTGAAACAAAATGTTTTGGGGTTTTTGTTTGTTTAAAAAGCAACTTGCATTTTGAAAATTGCCAAAATATAAGTTTTGGCAGGGTGGGGTCTTTTGAAAGGGCAGCATTGTCATTGCTGAATGAAAACCGCCAAGAGGAATGCGTCCTGGGAGACGCAGGACGCTGGGACGCGGGGCCCGGGGGACACGGCGGCAGCACAAAAGACCACAACCACAGCTCCCACCGCACAGCTCCAGCCTGCGCCTCCCATTCATGTATCGCCTTTCGTTCTCCCCAATGGAAAATCCTGCCTGCGCTGACCTTCTTTGACGGATTCGTTTGACCAAGTCACTGGTTTTAACGCGGAGATGCTTCTGCTGTAGTTTCTTCACCCGGCTCCAAACCACAGTTTTCCCCTTTTCCGCTCTGACCTTCTCCAGGTTTCTGAACATCTGCATTTAAGTGATATCTGGTTGTTTGTATCGGAGCCTGGCAGCCCAGGTAGAGACTGTTTGATGACTGTACATCTGTGTGCAATAAAGTCAGTGAACAAAAGGCTTGTGAGGTCTTTGGCAAAATAAGAGAAAGAAGAGAGCGGGAGGCAGCAGCGCTGAGCTTAGGTGAGCAGCTGGAGCCAAAACTTTTTGTCAGAGAGGTGTCGGTACCTGGCACATGCTTGGCCCATAGCTGGCTCTGCACCCCCAGCGCTGGCATGTCTGCTCCAGCGGGTGAAAAGCAAAGCACAGGGAGCCTAGGTGATACCAATACTGGGAGGCGATTTTTATTACAGCCAGCAAAGGCGTTCGTAGAAAGAAAAGATGGGTTGCTAAAGAGCCACTTACTGTGGCAGGGAAATTCAGACCAAGAAGCACTGGCTGGAAATTAAAGCCAGGCCAATTCATGTTAGAAACGAGGAAAAAACGCTTTAGCACAGCAGGGGATTAACCATCGGGCTGAGGGAGAGGGTGGGCGGGAGCCACGTTTCCTGAGCGCCTCTGTCCAGGGAAAATGTGCCCAGGCGAGCCGCACGCCCTGCCCGCGGCACCCAGGGACCGCACACAGATTCGGAGCTGAGATCCAAAAGCATCACGACCTGCTGCTGGGTCCCTGCTGGTCCTAACAGCCAGTGATAGTGGTGTGCCCAGGCGTTGCCTGCACTCAGCATCTCCGGGGCCCCCCCGCTGGTTTTCTCTGAGGCTGAAGCACCAGCATGATGGATCCCATCACGATGCGTCTCAGCCTCGTCCCCAGCAAAGATTTTCTGACTCCTTGATGGGTCTTTTATTGCATTGCCCTAATTCTTCCGTCCCTATGCGCTGTTGTCAGGAAAAAGTAGGTGGCTATTTTCCTTCAGTCAGACCAAGCCTCTCCCATTGGCCCTCTGCAAACACACGAGGCTACAGCCGGAGCTGCCAGCTAGCCCTGGCTGGTGGCCAGTGGTGCACAGCACTGGCCACTCAGGACCCAGGCACCCTGGGCAAGCACAGGAGATAGTAACTTCACTTAAAACCACTCTCCTTGGGTCAGTTTGGCCCCTTTTGTCTGCACAAGCAGGTGGATGATGGAGAATGGGAGGGTGTGGCCGATGGAGAAGCACCTATGTGCATGGGGTTAGGAGGCAGTTGGTGCCCAGTGGGTGTCCTCAGTGCCCTGGGAGTGCACGTGGAAGGAGGGGACAGAGCCAAGGCTAAGATGATGGGGCCAAAAAGTGCTGAGAAGTCCCAGTGGAGGGGTGGCCATTGCTCCCTGGCTGCTTGTGGTGCTTGCAAGGAGCTCGCAGGGAGGCCAAGTGCAGGGACGCTGGGCATGGAGAGGGGCTCGGCCAGTCCACACCTTCTCCTTCCTGGGAAGGTTTATATCCCGAAGCATACACAAACTTTAGGTCGTTCACTCTGGATGAGGGCAGGGATGGCTGTTTTGGGGAGCAGCTCTTGCAAGGTTCAGCTTCTTCCCTTCTCCAGACACTGGATTCTCCCATCCCTGGAAGATCAATGTAAAATTGATCCCAGGAGCAGGGCTGTGAGCAGCTCTGCACGCTCCACTTACTCCTCCACATTCCCGCACAGCTCTGCCCTGGTGGGACCAGCCAAAATATTTGCAAAGATCTTGAGAAAATCCCAGGAGTTCTGCTTTCCTGGCTTTGCAAAAACATTTCTGCTTATCAAGAAACCCAAAGAAATGTGAAGATTTTCACTCACTTTTCAGGTGGGCTCAGCTTTGAATTTTGGAAAGGGATTTGCCAATGCATTCTTGCAAAATACTCAAGTACCAAGTCCAGCTCTCCTAAAATACAGGGTTTAGGAGGTGAGCTTTCATGCTCTTTGGACAACACACATTTCTGCCAGCTTCAGGGAAAAACGAGGTTTTCTGTGAGGCCACGCAACCCCCTGGAGAAAGGGCTCCTCATATTGGTCAGCAGGGACTAAATCCTGTGGTTTGTAGCACCAAAGGCAGAGCTGCTAGTGAGCCTCAAGGCTTTGCGTGATGGAGATGTGTCTGCACGGTCACAGGGTGCAGCAGGGATGACAGACCCTCAGGTCTAGGGACTTAAATCTTTTTTTTTCACCGCTTGAGCTGAGCCTTGAGGCCGTGCCGTTGGTGCAGGTGTTGCCTTGGTGGTTGGCTGTAGCCAAGAGGACATCCTCCATGTTGCAGCCTTGGTGCACCTCTCAGACGGTCCATGGCTGGAACCAGCCCTGTGTCTCCTGCACGCCCGGGGCAAAGGGTTTCATCTCAGCATCTCGGTCGCCTCTCTGTAAAACAAGGATTGGGACTTTAAAACCGCCACCTCCTTCCCCAAAGCTTAGGTCATGCATTCTGTGGGGCAAGAACCGCCTCTAAGCCCCTCTTTGTACAGCGCTGACAGCAGCGGAGCTGCCGTGCTGTGAGAAAAGGAGAATGCCATAGCCGAGCGGCTGCCGGGGCGCTCGTAGCAAAGCACAAAGTGCTCTTCCATTAAGATGGAAGGGAAAAAAAATACAAGGGGGGATGCAGAAAGCACCCAGTGTGTGCTCCCACGCTTCTTTTAGATGCAAGCAGGCTGTTTAAGTGCCCTTGCAGCGTCAGCAAATGTGTCCGTGGGACCGGCCAGATCTAAAAAGCAGCAATTCCCTCTGCATGCAGGAGCTGTGTCTCCGGTCGCCTTGATGGGAGTCTTCTGGTTTTGGAGATGACAAATGCACCCGCAGGCTGGTGGGCTCATCTAAGGAGAGGCAAACCGCAGTTCAAAGTCGCGGCACCGCTCGGTGTGAGGAATCTCACTTTCTCACGGCTGGCAAACCGCTTTTGGGCCACTCTTCCCACCGTTAGCACGTTGGCGGCTGCTTCTCCTGTTCTGCCAGCGTTTGGTGGGGATGTGAGGTTGGGCCTCACCATGGCAGCCAGAGGAATTCCGATTGCAAAGTGTGGGGAAAGCAGTCTCCATCCTGCTGGTCAGACATGGCCGGAGGATTTGCTCTCCCCTTCGCTTTCACGTTGTGCGTTAGCTGGGGATTGGTCCTGATAAATAGTCTGGAACTGCACTGTCATTTTCTGGCCTGAAATTTGATAATTAAGCAAATATAACATGTCTTTGACTTGGGCAAGCACCATAAGGTAAACAGGAAGGAATGAGGGATTAAGATGTCTCTGCTCTAAAGGAAGGTGACAAGCCCAGAGCCGTGACACCTTTGTGCCGAGCCGAGAGGCCCAGCTGTGGGTTGGCATTGCACAGATGCATTGTTCGGGGCTGAAGAGCAAATAAAAGCAAAGGGAAAAGAAAACAAGCTATAAAATTCTCGGCAAAGCACAGAGCCCCAGCAACTGCCTCTTGATGTTCCTGTGACAGCTCTGGGGAGAGGCAGGCGAGGGGTCAAGCTTTTGAAGTCCTTAAGTTGGCCTTTGCGAAGGCCCCCTGTTAAAATAGTCCCTGTGCTGACATTAGGCTGCATATGGTGGAGAAATTGGACATCTCCTGGCAGGTCCAGCCACCGCACATGCAATCAAAGCGGAGGGGGAATTTTGGGGATTTGACTCACCAGGCGTCAGGCTGGCCCTGTCCCAGCAGCGGGATGAGATGTGGAAGCAGGGGTGAGGTTTTACTGGCTGCAGAGGCGTAACAGAGCCTAGTGCTACGGGTACCAAGCACGGGAAGGAAAGCCAGGGAAGAAGCTAGCTAGGAAGGTCTTGAAATGGTATTTGGAGCTCAAACACACACTTGTATCAGGACTGGTGAGAGTGGGAATACTAGGAATGTTGGGCAGGTGATGTTGGAAATGCCCTTTCCCTGAGGTGCAGGCAGAGGGGGCTCCTGGGGTGTTGGGAACCGGGGGGGTTTGCAGCAGTTTGGGGGGAGCTTTGTACCGAGCAGCAGCACCGCAGCACAAGGGCCAGTGAGCGGGGAGAGGAGCAGCGCTCGCACAGGGCAAAGCGCTTGCGACAACGCTGGGGGAGCAGCTAGGGGGGTGCGTTGCCGTTTCCTCGCCACGGATGGGCTCCCTGCCTTCACAGCCCTGCCTGCACCCAGCTTTTAATTCACATTAAGAGCAGGCAGAAGGCAAAAGGCATATTTGTTGCAAGTCACAATGATGAAACGAGGTCTCGGTGACCTCAGCTTCCCCTCCAAAAAGCTAGACTCACCACACAGCGCTGGGCAAGGAGGGACGTGGGTTGGCAGCTGGCGTCCCATAGCCAGAGGTGCCACCAGAGCATCCCACCCTGTGACACCCCCGCTGTGGCGGGGGACTCCAGGCAGGACCTCGAGGGTGCCAGGCCCCACACAGAAGGGCGCCCCTGGGGCTGGCATCTCCATGGCCGGGCACAGATGCTGAGGGTCTCCCCTCTTTGCCTCTCGCAGCCTGCAACTGCAACCTGCACGCCCGGCGGTGCCGCTTCAACATGGAGCTCTACAAGCTGTCGGGGCGGAAGAGCGGCGGCGTCTGCCTGAACTGCCGGCACAACACTGCGGGGCGGCACTGCCACTACTGCAAGGAGGGCTTCTACCGGGACCTCAGCAAGCCCATCTCCCACCGCAAGGCCTGCAAAGGTACCGGGTGTGGGGTGGGATGGCCGGGACTGCATGGCTCTTTCTTCTCCAACCCCTTCCCGCTGCTCCTGCTTCCACAGCTCTTGCTTTTGCCAAACTCCTCCTGCTCCTGCCTCTCCCAAACCAAGCCCTTGAAATGACTTTTCTTGCCCCCATGTTCCCTGCCATCACCTCGCCCTGGTCTCCCCAGCCTCCTTGGTGAGGACGAGGCCACCGAAATACAAAAAGTCAGAGAATCACAGAGTTGCAAGGGTTGGAAGGGACCTCAGGAGATCATCTGGTCCAACCCCCCTGCTAACGCAGGTTCTCCTAGAGCATGTTACACAGGACTTCATCCAGGCGGGCTTTGAATATCCCCAGAGAAGGAGACTCCACAACCTCCCTGGGCAGCCTGTTCCAGTGCTCCGTCACCCTCAGAGTAAAGAAGTTTTTCCTCACATTCAACTGAAACCTCTTGTGTTTCAGTTTGCACCCATTGCCCCTTGTTCTGTCACTGGACACCACTGCAAAGAGTCTGGCTCCGTCCTCGTGACTTCCACCCTTAAGATATTTGTAAGTCCTCGCTGCTGAGGATGACCTGAAATTATTTCAGGTTTTATCACTTATAAATCATGCTTCATGTGCTCCGATAGCCACAGCCAACTTGGTCACTGCATACGTAAGGGCAGAGTTGCACAAAAATCCCAGGCATGGGGTTAGGTGTAGCGTCTGTACATCAGCCTCCTCCAAACGCCCGGCTCCTGCTCCCAGCCACCAGCGCTGCTGAGGGCACAGGCAGCGCTTAACCCACCCGCAAAACATTTCACTCCTCAGGATGAGGCAAGAACAGTAAAACAGGGAACAATTTTATTCTGAGCTCAGCAGATGGAGTTTTTTGAGGTTTCTGTGAAGGCAGGCAGGGCTTCAGCTGGGGTGGGAGCAGCAATAAGAGCAAATCCTGCAAACGAACTTTTTTAACTCTCAGCTGTCTGCTGGAAGAGGTATAAATCCTGAACCCGAGACGCAGCTAAAGGAATCAAGCAAACATTCAAAAGCCAGATTAGCTGATGCTGGGGTTTCCCGCAGAAAGCTTCGGCTTTTTTCTCTGTAAAGACTCGTTTCAATAAGAAACGGAAAGCTTTTTGGCCTGAGCTGGCTATTTTTGGCTGGAAAGCGTTAGGTCTTCAGCATTTTCAATTTTTTAATGAAAACGCTTCTTCATGGGTTGTTGTTTTTGTTTTTTTTTCCACTGAAAACAGACAGTCTTTGCCAAAGCAGAAAAAGAAATTGCTTCTTTAGACGGCCCTACTCCCCCTTTTTTCACCTTGTAAAAACTATTTCAACAGGACGTTTTCGACCCGCCCTGCACCGAGGCTGCTAACAAGCCACAGTGCCAGCCGCAGCACGGGCTGGTGGGCTCTGAACCCAGACTGTGGCTCTGGGGGGGGAGCGGAGCTGCCATTTTGGGCTCCAAGGAGCCAGAAAGCAGGGGTGCAGGGGGGCTGGGCCACTTCCACGCCACCCCCAACCTCCAGCACCTCGGCCGGACCCCTGCTCCGGCAGCGAGCTGCCTGCCGCCCGTGGCCGCCCCTTGCCCCCAGTCCCGAGCGGGTTTGTGTCGTAATAAAATTCATATTTCTGCTTTCACGGCCAGGTCAAAGTGACAGCATGTTAGGTTGAGGCAAACAAAGGGAAATTGTGAAGGTGGGCATCCATCAGCCCCGGGCTCACAGAGGCATTTGCTGATGCCCAGAGCCTGATTCTCATTCACCTTCCTGCTCCCCAGAAAGGGTTTTGGGGTGCTGGGGCAGTGGGGGGAATTCCCACCCCTCCCCAAGCACATTTAAGTCCTTCCCAGAGCTCTGGTTTATCTCGGCTGCCTCCCCAGCATGGGGGGCTCCTGGGGATGTGGTGGGATTTGGGTGAGAGGAGTGCTCCATAGGAATTCCCATCCTCTGGGATCAGCACAGGAAGCATGGAGCAGGGAGGGGATGCTTGGCTGGAGGGTAGGACAGATCCCGTCCCCTGTCCATCCCCAGCTTTTCCATCCCAGGAAAAGGCAGTCTCTGCCCTGTGCTGGCAGTGGCGTCCAGGCTTAACCCTCTCTGTCTCATTGACCCCAGCATTTCCCAGGACCTTCCTCGCTCCTACTTTTCCCAGCTCTCTGCCCAGCCAGGCAGCCTGCTCCCCCTCTCCTGCCCATTTCTCCTTGCTCTCCTCTGGCCCCTGGCTCTTGCTAACCTCTCTGGGGCTGATAGCACATGGGTCTTGCCCAAAGAGCACAGCCGGGTGGCACCTGCGGGTGGGAAACCTGAGTCACACTGTGCCTCAGTTTCCCCAAGTGAGCACCAGGGAAGATGTGTGTTGGCCTTCAGCAGGCAATCAGCAATGTTTTGAGGCTGAATTTCCCAGCCGCTGGGTCATTCGCTCCGTTAAATGCTCTTTGCAATTGTCCTTTTCTCATCCCCCTGCCTTCTCCAACCGCTCCTGCTCTTGAAATTTGAGATTGGCAAATTTAAATAGTTCTCGAACCCCCCACAGTTTATAACAAAACTGCGGCTATTGGAGCTAGCAGATACAAAGGTATGTAATAAATATGCCGGTGCAGGAACAGCTCCCCGACTCGCCGGCTATTAGCACAATTTCACAGTAGCTGGAATGGTTTATTGTTGGCGTAATCCATCGTCCTATACAAAAGCAGGCAAAATGAAGTTTCCTACAGCAAAGGCATTCCTTTGAAAACTCCTTGGGCCTGAGCTCCGTCTATGGCACAGAGGATTTTACATTCCCTGTATTTTCCTTTCCCAGTCCAGGGACTGTTCTGAAATAATTTTCAAGAACAGGCATTTTTAAAAACTAAACCCTACCTTCTAACAACGTCAGCCATTTCTCCATTGATAACAATATTAATTTATCATCTCACCAAGCCATCTGCTGAGGGGCAAAGCTCTCCCATAGTCTCATCTCCACCGAATGTGTTTAGAATGAAGGAATTAACCGTCCCGTAGCATCTGCCACCTCCCTCACAACTGCCTGACGTCTCATCTCACCCAGCAGATTGTTTTCTCTCTAAGACTTGATTCTTTCAACCACCCTCTATGTCTGACCCGTAACACATTTAAACAAATGCATATCATGGAGCACCGGTGCCGCGCGAGCCGGTAGAGAGCTGCCAAGGAACCACCCTGGCAAGTGTGAGTGAGCGCAGGCGAACTCACCGCGAATGGGCCACGAAAGAGCTGCTGAAGAATTCATTTATTTATTTATTTAATGAATTAATCTTCATTAATTCAGCCTAACAGACACATCCAGCTAAACTGCCTTTCCTCTCACTCGTGTTTCTCGTCTCTCGCTCCATCCCATGCGCGAGGTGATGCACCTCCATTCGTAGTGCGTCTAACGTCAGAAAACTGGAGAGGCATGAGTTGCAGTATTTTAAACGGTTAGTTTTGGTATTTATGCAAAAATATCACATTGCAGAAATGCTTGCACAATGTCTGCTTTTTTTTTTTTTAAACTTGGAGAAAAAGAAAATGCTGCAAACTTTTGCACGTGTCGCAGGGCAACGGTGTGAGGCTCAGGCAGCCAAAGGGGAGCAGAAAGCGGAACTGGGCAGTGCCCTCCTGCCAAATCTATAACAAATTTTAATTAAAAGATTTTTTTAATGATCCGCAGTTGGTTTAGCAGCACAGGTGAAGGCATAAGAAGCTGGGCTTTGAGGATGACTTTTACCCTGCTGGTTAAAAGTGATGCAGCCATGCCATGTTCCTTGCCTCTGCATTTGCTTCCAGTCCTTTTCTTGCAAAAAAGAATAAAAGCAAAAAAAGTTGTCAGTGATCAGAGATGCCCTGCCGCAGAGCCACGCAACAGGCAGAGGGTGGCATGAAGTCTGTGAACCACATGTAAAGGAATTGATGACAGATGGAGCAGGGAGATTGCATGCAGCGGCCGTGCCGGGTGCACGCCAGAGCCTGCCAGGCTGGAGCCGGGAGCTGAAGGAGGGCTGCGGCTGCTGCGGGTGGGTGGCCAGGCAAAGCCAGGGACACCAGTTACTCAAGCAAGGGCTCGGGCTCCCGCCGAGTTTTGAGGTCAGACCGCACCACTGATCTCTGCGTGGCCCTGGACGGGGACGCTGGGGCTGGAGGAGGCCAATGGTAGCGGTGGTTCCCCGCCATGGAGGATGGATGGGCTCATCCCGGAGCAGGATGCCCTTTGTTCTGGCAGATACATCAAACCCTGGGTGCTGCGCACACCCCGTAGGTGTGTGGACTGTCCTGAGAACCAGCAAAAACCCAGACGTCAGAAATTTCGCATGTTCATCTCCTAAAACTCAGAACAAGGGTGAATTGTTCCTCCTTTCTTGATGATTTTTCTGAGAGCGTGAAGAGCTCCCAAAGCCCTGCTTCCCATCCCTTCTGCTTTCCCTCTGCTCCAAATGATGTTGCAAGTGAAATTCCACATCTGGGTCCTGCAAACCTCTGTCCACCCCGCTCATCATGGGCTGCCGTAAATCAGGGCCCTGGTGTTAGTTCTTTTGATTAAATTCACTCCTGATATTTGCCAGATTATTGGCACTAATGTAATTCTATTGGAACAGAGACTCTGCAGGATTTTATAGCCTGGCTGTAAAACAGCTCTGCACTTCGGGGAAAGGATTTACACACTTTTTGATGAAAAGATGACAAATTATGCACGTTATGAATGCACTTGTGCTGAGACTGCCAGCGTAAACCCCTTGTGGAGGGGCAGGATTTGGCACCTGGAGAGCTCACATTCATTAGGGCTCAGTGTTTTGGTAAAAAAATGGTATCGCCCGCCTCCCCCGCACTGTCGCAGCCCCAGGTGCCGAGCCTGGCAGCCTTTTCCATCTGCGCTGGAGGACTTTTTAATGGGTTGTGCAAAAAAAAAAAGCACTCCCAGCCTACCTGTCCATCCTGGCTTGGACCTGCAAATTTGCTTTTTGGAGACAGTTTGGGTTAAAGCAGAGAGGGCGAGTGCTGTCCCTGTGGGCTCAGCCTCCAGACCTTGATTTAATGGCTGTAGATGCAGGTTTTCTTCCCACCCAGCTGCAGGCTTTTTGAGGGGGGGGGGGGGGGGGGGAGGGTCTAACGCAGCTGAACCCCATTGACTCCTTGTGCTGCCTGGAGAGGCGAGCAGAGCCCTGGTGACAGGGACAGTGGGACCCATCCCCCGACTCTCTCCACTGACTATAGAGGGAGCTGCGTGACCAGCTTAGAGCAGAGCGCTCATTTCCACGAGGCTGAAGCCAGGGGAGATGAAGCCTCTTCCTCTTGCCTAGAGCCCCACGGAGAAGTTGGGGTGCAGGAGCAACCAGGGTAAAACCCACATCAGGCCGCAGAGGCTGAGGACAGGCTCACTACCAACAGCGTACTGGTGTCCCACCGTTGGTGGCTCCTGGGGCCATGTCCCAGTGTCAGACGGGAGGATCAGCCTGTCCATGGTGCATCTCTGCGGGTTTCAGTTGTGGTCAGCAGCCCTCCAGCCTTGGAGATGTCGCCCGCCACCATGGTTCCCAGTCCAGAGCTAATGGGGTGAGGCAAGCTCACAGCTATCACCCCTCAAAGACGTTGGGATGGCATGGCTGAAACCCCTGAACCAGGGTTCTTTGGGGCACCAGTAGTGGCTCCTGGTAGGGCTCCTGTCCCCAGCCTTTCCTTGTCCATAGCGAGTACCCAAGCTGGGTGGGTCCCACAGGCTCCCTCCCATTACCACAGGGACCCCATCACTGCTGGGCATCAGTGCAGGTGATCTACCCCTGGTGTCCGTGCATCCTGAGCGAGCTGCTTCTTGCCCCAGAGCAACCTCACGTCAATGCCTATCTCTAGTCCAGCTCATTTGTGCTTTCACAAGGCAAAGTCCAAGGCAATACTTTCTATGAATTCCCCCCAGGGAGTTGTCTTTAATTATCAAGTTTCCTTCCTGTCCTTTTCTCCTTTTCTTCCTCTTTGAAGACCAGCTGGAGCTACCGTTTGGATGACAGATGAGCCAACTCCTAGCACTGGCAGGGCTTGGATCGAGTTCTTGTATCAAGGCTTGGTCACCTCTGAGAAATCACATTGCTGGAGAAAGTCCAAACTTTCAAGGCACCGATCTGCCAAGCACAGACTTTATGTTCTCCATAGGGCATGTTCTTCCACTGCTGCAAGAACCATTTCTAGCTGTATTTCCATACTGCATTTGTTAGTGGCTATGCCTCCATCTCCCGCTTCCCCAAGGCCCCATAATTCTTTATATTGATATTATTCTAAGTGCTGAGCACTGATTTATGGTTTCCACATCTAAAACTTGTCATCAGCAACCCCCAGGCACACAAAAAACAGTTGGAGAAAGTTTAGAGAAGTGCAGCTTTAAGCCGTCCCATGCACGCAGGTCGCTGCGTGGAAGTGGCCCAAGGCAGGGCAGCAGGCTTGCGTGCCACTGCCACCAAGTGCCACCGCCTCCATGGCAGCTCCATGGCCCCGGGCAGAGCCATGCCATTCACCTGCTTGGGCTAGAAGGGTCCCAAAGAAAGAAGGGACTTGAGTATTACAGAAACTCTTAAACTGTTTTGAATTTGCAGTGTGAAAACGTGGAAAAGGAGCGTTTGGGGTTTTTTTAATGAAGACTTGAGCTCAACACAACACATCTACCTGGCCATGCCAGCTTTCAAACATCCATGATTTTAATGACATGTAAGCAGCTGCATCGAATTAAGCAGCCACTTCTGTGCAAGCCAGAGCGGGAAGAGTTTGCTGTGTTGCAGGGGTGGAATATTCCTGTGGCAAACCCAGCGGCTGAGACACTTTCTAATTGTTTCAAGCCAGATGGGGTTCCATGTGCCAGCCTCCATCCTACTCCCCCTTCCTGCTGTGCCTTCCAGTTCTAAGGACTGTCTGATTAACTCTGATCTATGGGAGCCACCAGCGAGGAACAACCAAATGTCGGAGCAGTGCACAGCCCTATCGCCTGCCCAGGGCGGCTCCACCATCTCCACGTAGCACATGGGGATGGTGCCACGCACTGGGGCACACATTTAGGGACCAGAAATGTCATGTTCCGGTTTCACATTTGTAGCCACTGGTGATCTGAAGCAGTTGTACTTCTCGCTCCTCTCCATATCTCCGCCTGAAAGTGCTCCAGTATTGGTTTTAGTTCTCCATTTTGGTGCAAATTAACAGGGATGAGGATAAAATCCTGCTTCCTGGTCTTCCCAGAAATTCATTGGTGACTTTCTCCTCTTCCTGACTTATGACCAGGGCCACCTCCCAGCATACAGCAGCATTTGAACAGACACTTGCTTTCAGTGGAATATAGTTTAGGTGGTTTGGGATTGAAACCTGGATGCTCGGAGCGAGCACAGGGGACTCGTAGGAGACCCCCCCTCCAGGGACTGGCAGAGCACCAAGGGGCATCACCATGGGCAAGGAGGCTCTGCCATCCACATCCCAGATGATGTGCATATGCTGGGGGTCTCTGGTCTGCTACAGTCTCCAGACGTTGGCTTAGAAGGTCATTAACAAAAAAAAAAAAAAAAAATTTAAAAAGACAGGAAAAAAAGAAGAGAGTGAGGTTCGTTTGTGCCTGGTGATAAGATCAGAGCAAAATCACCTCCATGCCAAAAATTTCCTTAAGCTGCAGGGAAGTCAGTGATTTCATATATTGTTCCCACCCAGGCGTGTTTTGCTGCACGATTTGACTCCCCTGCAAGCCTGGAGTCCCCCGCCAGGCTGGGCAGATGCTGTGCACCCCAGCCCCACAGCAGCGCTGAGGCAGGGAGGCTGCTTTTTAGCCTGGGCCCTCTGTTCTCCTCCAAAAAGCCATGTCGTCACTTCCAGACCTCTTTTCAGCAAAGCTCCCCTCTCTCCTAGGAGCATCTTTCGGACTTTGCCAAATCGGTCGGGACTAACTTGCATTTAAAGGCAAATTTGAAACAGACATAGTTTAGGGAAGAGGAGGTGTGAAAGGGGCTTCTGACATACCCAAATGGGCTGTGAAGCCATTGGGATGTGAACAAGCATCTCGCCGGGTGGGGGCCTGACCTGCAGCCCGAACCCCAGAGAGCAGCTCTGTGTCTGCTCGGCGTCCCCAGCCCAGGCGAGAGCACCCACTCCTGCGGGAGACGCACCCAGGGCCCCAGCAATGCCCCGTGTGCCGTGCTGATGATGTCCCACAAAAGCACTCACCAGCTGCTTCTTCCACCCAAATGAGTGCAAAAAACCCCCAAAACTCAGGACCCAAAGCACCATCTCCTGGGAGAAGGACAACATGGGGTGAGCTGGTTTAGAGATACATCTCTGCTGCAATGGGAGACCTTCATCACTTTTAGCATGGGAGGAATAGCCCCACGAAAAGATGAGCTGAAAAAGCACACTAAGAGCCCCCAGAAAGGGTAAAAGCTGTGGCAGAAACTGCCAGTGCTGTGTGGGGCTTGCAGAGGTCAAGGTGAGATGCTCTACTAAGGCCGGGGAGCAAAGGTGTGGGATGGAGGAGGCACAGGCAGAGCCCCTGTGAAGGACCTCGAGCTCTCCGTTGCAGCCTGGAAACCTTTCCCCCAGCACCTTCAGAAGGGAGATAGAGCTCACTGCTGAGTCCCAAATCCACGTTAGACATTTGGCTGATCCAGTGGATTAGGAAAATTTAGACAGTGTTCATTCCCTGACAGAAGCGCTGCATATCCAAAAAATCCCATCCTTGCAGTATGGTGCCTGAGATGAGTTTTACTGCCTAAATTTGGGACTGACGACATTCAAAACTGTTTGGGTTTGGTTTTTCAGCAGAAATACATCCATAAGCAATCCTGAAGGGCGGGCTTGGAGTGTGGTTTTTCAGAAGTGGCCGGGTGCGACACAATAGAGGGGAATTTGCACCCTATTAAGAAAAAAGTAGACTAACCCCTGGTTCTCCATCACAAGTCTCAGCCTAAGAACAAAAGTTGCTGGACTCATTTGTGCAGCCAGACCTTTGTGTATCTCTGAGACAGAGGAAAGGAAAGGAATAATTTGTCTTCCCCATGAGTATTTTCAAATTATTGAGATACTTTCCTGCTTCAGATCAGTTCTTAAGAGTGAAAAGTCCTCCAGGTCTCAGGTCCTGACCATTAAAACAAAGTTCAGTCCCGCTCACCCGTATGCCCCGTTCTGATTTTAAGCATACTAAAATGAAAAGGCTTTTTTCTCAATGAGATATTTCCCAGTTACATGTACGCTTCTTGGGGCATCGCAAACCAGTGGCCAGCATTTGTGGCCCAGGAGTGCTCAATTTTTCATGGGCACTTGGGTCGGGGGGGTCTCTCCCCGCTGTGGGTACTTTAGTGTCTGATAAGGGCTGTGCCCACTGAAGGGATCCCTCTCTGCTGAGCTTTTTCTGAGGTTTCTGTCTCATCCACCCATTTCGTGAGGCTTGTGGCAAGCTCATTATCTCTGCGACTTTTGCTCTGCTGCCAGACTTGATTGAAATATTATTAGTGGGAGAATACTTGTAGGTACCAGATTTCCTCAGGAGCCGGGCTAAAAACGAGTCAGGAGGAGAACATTTTTGCCTTTTTCTTTTTTCTCAATAAAAGTATTTTCCAATCCACTCTTTCTCATGCAACGTCTCCCACGAGAGCAGGTTGAGCCTTATTTTGCTTTAGAGCCACGAGGATACCCTGCCCAGGGACTGTGCCCCACTAAGCTGCTCTCAGCCCAGCCAGAGCTGCCGCGGGGATCTTTGACGAGACTCGATATTTTTCAAGGGAAAAATGAAAGGATTGACATCCTCCATGACAAAACTCGAGTCCTGCCAGCAAAGCGGAGAGAAGGAAGCCCCAGTGCTTCATCCCTGGGTGTCTCAGCATCCCCACCACGCGCCCTGGTGGCTTCTCTGGCTCCATTGCAATTGCCCGAAATGTGGAGCTCCGAAACGACAGGGGAATTTTTAACAATTTTTTAACAAGAGGATTTTCAAGCATTTTGGAAAGTGCTGCCATAATTGTCTTCATGTCTGTATCCCTAATGCCTACCCATAGTACGCCTGCCCAAAAAGTGGATTTATTGCTGTGGTTCAAAGCCCCCTCCGGATTAGCGGCGACTCCTGCTCAGTGGAGGCATTGTGGGCCCTGTCTGTTACTTGTTATGGAGAAGACAAAGACAAGGTCTAATCTGTGAAATTTGGCCCAAACTGCAGGGCGCCAAAGCCCTTGGCTTCCCCAAGTGCCAGTTCAGGAGGAAGAAATGGGAGAGCCCTGAGAAGTGGCACAGGAGGAGGGACACTGTGAAACACCAAGAGATTATTTGGCTTTGCCTGATAAAAGGGGGAATTCATTTTCTGCTGGCAAGAAACCTTTAAATCTCCAAGAGAATGTGCTGAGGGACATTGTACGTGAACACGATCCTTTGGAGAACTAAATCCAGTTCACAGTATCACAGGCAAGCTGACAATCTCATTGCAAAGCAGTTAACGGTTAATATTTAAAGCCATTATTAGTAGCTAGAGTTAATGCAGAGATGTTTCAACCTCTGCTTCTGGTTAGCAACCTAGCTGGGGCCAGACAGGGTGGGTACACATTTAATACCACGGTTTGTCTTCCCCGTGACATAAATCTGTGGGGTTTGCGGGACGTCCTGCCCATGGCAGAGATGCTCTGCCCATCCCAGAGACAGCATAAACCTCTCTGCGTGGCTCAGGTGCACAGATATCAGGTCATTCCTCTCCTCTCCTATGGACAAATAACCAGGGTAGGTCTCCAAAGGAAAGAGCACAGCTTGTTTGGGATTGTTTCTCCAAACGCAGGAGCTAAAGCTAAAAAAAGAAGCCTGCCCAGTTCAGGTCTTTGGGACGGCTTCAAGGCTGGGGTCACCTTCAAGATGGATCACAGCACTGGGGGGGCAACAGAACTTTCTCACACCTTGCGTTCCCCGGGCAGATGGGTTCACTGGCACCAGGATTTAAAGTACCTGAGTTTCTAAAGACGGCGGAGCAGGCAAAAAAACCTCTACAACTAGAAAAAAGCTTGCTGTAGTAATGCTGTCTGAACCATTCCTCTACATGCTAAAACACAAGACTGAGCGAAATATGGTTGCTGCATCAGGCTGACATGGGCTGCGCTACCGAAGCAACAAACAGATTTAAGTTCAGTTGTTTTGACCTTCTGCTGATAAAATATTGTTGGAATCAAAGCGTCCACACGAGAAACTTGGTTTTGGTGCATTTTTTTTCTGGCAGAAAGCTGCTGTAGCCACATTTTTTACTCCAGTTGGAGTCCTTGGAGGAAAGAAGGAGAGCAACCAAAGGGATGCAGTTTTGGCTGTGATTCTGGAAAAGGATTAAAAGCATGGTTAAATATAAATGTGTACCTAGGGCACATCAACTACATGGGATTTAAATTCATACTTAAAATCGAGCGTGATTTCCTGAAGAAGGTTCTTTCTCCATACAGGCACCTTCATCAATGACTGTTGCAAATTAAGGCAGGTTTTTTTCCAGCTTAATGCATTGCTGGTTTACTGGTCGGTGCACGGCGTAAGGTAAAGCGCTCACGCTTCGGGCTTTTAAACCTGGGAGCCCTGCGACGTGTGTTATCATTGCAGAAACAGTGTGACAAGGGGAAACCTGGACACCCCGTGAGATCCAGGCTTTTTCTGTTGCTCAGTCAAATGGCTTTTTCATCATTTGGAAAATCTCCCAAGGAAACAGCTTCCCCAAAAACAGGAAGATGCTAATTCTCAAAAAATGCAGGTCCTTTCAGGTACCTTCTCAAAAAAAGGTCACACTTGACGAGAGCTAAGCCTGGCGATTTATCTTTCTGTTTACCTTTCAACACACGTGTGGGGGGGAAGATTAGCAGCTAGGAATACCTCTGACCAAAATTCAGGGGTGGAAAAATATTTGCATTTTTGTCATGCGATTTGTCAACCTCCAGTGGGCCGGAAACATCCCAGCAAGTCCAACCACTTTTCCAGGGCATTTTGCATCCTTTCACGCATGGTCCTAAGATTTGCTTTCAGGCATTTTTTTTAATCCTAAACCAGTCAAATCTCAGCTGAAGCACAGAAACACACCGTTGCTGGGCGGACGACGGTGTCCCTCAGCAGATTGGTGCATATAATAGTGGCTTGGCTTGGAAGCTCCAGACAGAGATATAAAACTCTACGACAGACAGTTTTGCAATAGCATGCCCCCAGGGGAAATTTCTTCCGACCTGCAGTTAGTAGCTGGCTTGGAGTGCTTATATCCGTATATATATTAATCCCAGCTAATGTAACTACAGATGTTCTCATTCATAGGCCTATCTAATCCTGTTGGGCCTTTGCCATGGTGTCTCGTAGCATGAGTTCTACGAGTTAATTACGTGCAGTGCAAAGAAGCATTTCCTTTTATCGCTGAAAAAGGTTGCCTTTTAAATGCATTGAATGTCCCTTTGTTCCTGTATTTTAAGGAGCAGTGAAGAGGAGCACCTGTCTGACCTTCTCGGCGCTGCTCATTGCTTGGCATCCCTCCATCGTCTCTTGGCAAGGCATTTCTCATCTTTTCCATCACCCTCAGATGGGTGCCTTTCCGTGCCTTTCACTCCAGTTTCCCAGCTGAGGACGTGCTATTGATTTCTATAGTGGCGTGATGTTATATTCAGCCTTACTCTCTACCCCTTTCATAATACAACCTACTATCTTGTGGCTCTTCTGAGCTCTGTTGCAATCAGCCAGATGTTTCATTGACTCCTCGATCTTCTCCTGGAGTGGCTGCAGTTAATTGGGACCCTTCAGCGTATATGAGCCATCCTGTTCCCTCCTCCCAATTCTGCCTCCTTCCACGCCCTGGGTTTTGCCTGCCACCCCCTCACCCATTTGGCCGGTGTCAGTGAGTCTCGCAGAAGACCTACACGGTCTCCTCACCTCTGGACTAGCCAAGCTGAAGGTGGTCACCTATAAAAGCTGTTAGCTCCCTGCTTTCCAGGTCATGGTTATTCTATAGGAAAAATCAGCTTTTGTGGGCAGAGGCACCCCCATTGCTACCCTCACTCCCCATTCAAACCTCGCCTCCATTCCTGCT
Organism: Butorides virescens; assembly: GCA_017310255.1. Lineage (NCBI taxonomy): Eukaryota > Metazoa > Chordata > Aves > Pelecaniformes > Ardeidae > Butorides > Butorides virescens. The sequence continues at coordinate 198,796 of JADKXX010007038.1, read as the reverse complement.
CCTTGTTTTCTCCTCCACAGCCAGATTTTTAAGCACAAAATAACTTCATTTTTCACTAGTAATTCCTGGTCATCTCTGCCACAGACATTCCCTGAAGATTTTTCTTAAAGGCTTTCTGAAAGAACTAAATCATGACAGTTATTTTCCCTGATGCTCTGTGAACCAACAGACTTCAGGACGCGCCAGTTCCTTGCACCGGCGTCATTCCTGGTTGCTCCTCTCCCAACTCACTCTCCGCACCATTGCATCCTCATCTATGGAGTGATTCTTTTAAGCGAGGCATGAGGATACAGAGGATAAATCAGCTCTTATCCCCCTTATTTTCTCCATTATCATGGCCCAGGCCCCCTCCTTCCCTGATCAGTGAGGTTCTCTCAGCCTCACGGTCTGTGCTCTGCTCCGTGCAGCAGACTGCTGATATTATGCATTATGGTGGCAGATGGACCAACACTTGCACCCAGGGAAGTCCGGGCATGAAAACATGGTTTGTGAATCAAAAGATGCCTGTCAGAAAGGCAGCGAGCATGCCAGAGGGGTGTTTGCACCCATCACACCCCCTTTGCAACTCCAGTGCAATCTTTTCTCAATTTGGGGTTACAGCCCAAAGGAATTTGAACTGTACTGGAAAAGATCAGCATTAACCACCAGCAGCCCAACTGCTCCATGGCTGGGGAAGGAGAAGAGCCTGTAATTGCTGGCTGCAACTGTTTGCACTGGCCAGGGAACTGCAAATTGCCTTTAATTGCTCCTAATTGCTGGCACTGGTTCAGTTCCTCCGGGACAGGGACGGCAAATGTACATCTGCAGACACGGCTTAAGCCACCTCCTGCCTCCCCGCACCAAGAGGGTTGAGTTGCTGCTGATTCAGAGAGTTTTCTGGAAGATTGAAAAGTCAAAATGGTGTCAGGCATTGAAGGAGCCACAGCACTGCTGCCCCAGGACTCACAGGGTCCTGTGCTGCAACGAAGAGTTGGGGACCAGCAGCAGAAAGCAGATCCCTACCCCCAGAGAGGATTTACCCCAGGATGTGTTGGAGGGAGCTATCAGCGATCCGCCATTCTCCTGGTGAGGTCCTGGACCAAGGGCTGGCGATTCCCAGCTCCTCTGCCACTTGTCTGTTCTATAGCCTCGGGCACGTCCCGTGTGCCCACGGGGTCGGGGCTAGCAGCCATACTGCGGAGCCCTCGCAGGAGCCCGGCCTGGGGAGCAAGTAGGCAACCTCAGACAGATACGGCTGTAAAAATAACCACGGCAGCTTTGGACAAGCTGTGCCGAGGCATTACCTCATGAGGGAAGGAAGCAGCAGCATCGCTATTTATTTATGTGGTGTCCAAAAGAGTGCTCTGTGCTCTGCAGCCCGTCCTCCAAGAGCCTGATTCTGTAAATCTTACTCATCATGAAGGCTTTTTTTTTTTTTTTTTTTCCTTTTCCCCCCCCCCCCCCCCCCCCTCTCTCTCCCAAGCGGTCCCGCTGAAATCAGTGCAATCCGCTCACATGGGGGAGGATTACTCACAGGATGGGGGTTTGCAGGCGATGCCTGAAACCAGCACACGAAGCCCCAGAGGGGACGCCTGAAACATGAGGCATGTTCCTCTCCATCCTCCTGCCCTTTGCCTCTTCTTGTGTAACCCTTCCCTGATTTGCTTATTTTTGTATTAACTCCTGCCTCTCTGCTCCTCTTTAACTCTTTTCTGTCCTGTTCCTTCTTCAGGCTCTTGCTCAATGTATTTTTATTTCCCCTCCCCCAGCAATACTGAAGCCATCCCCTGGGGCTGCAGTGTGAAGGTTTTCCCACCTGAACGTTGCCCCGCTCTCTGCGCTCATCACCAGCCGCACTGATTTAATGTTAAAACTTTTCCAAACTGGGTTTGATAGAAAAGCAAGTTTTCCTCTATGGGCAGGCTTGCAAGTGTCTGGGTCCCAGAGGCAGCTCAAGGCAGGGGGGGAGAGTAGGATTTTTAATCAAAAACCCCAAATCAGAGGTGTTAGGGAAGGAGGAGAAAATAAGTTGTTTTGTTGTGGGTTTTTTTGCCCTCCCATGTGAGAAATCAACATGTTTTGGCAAGGCTCTTCCCGTCCTGCACTTTGCAGAGCCAGGGGATGGCGGCAGTTTGCTCATGCTCTGGGGTGGGCTGCATGGGGACGGATGGGGACATCCCAGTGCAGGGAGCTGCTGCCCAGCAAAGGTCAAACTGGGGACTGCTGGTGCAGGGAGCAGGAGCAGGAGGTGCTGGGATGGGTTGGAGGGAAGCTCCAGCCAAACACCAAAACTTTGACACCCAACGTGGGATGTGATCTGCCATCCCTAAATGAGGCAGATTTAGGGTGTCTCAGCGTCATGGGGGTGCAAGACAAACCGAGCAGCATTGTGGGGTCCAGCACAAACCCTCATGGGAGTGATATGCTTAGTTGGGGGGACTTGGGAGTGTTTGAAAGCCAAGCCCAGCTGCTGGAGTCCTGACCCACAGGGCAGCCCCCTCTGGGTTTTGGGCAGAGGGGCAGGTTTTCCCCCAAGCCCTCCTTCTGGCGGGCAGCTCTCCTGCAGGGCAGGAGAAGCGCAGGATTGGTGCTGCCCCGGGAAGGCTTTGGCTGGCTCCTTCCCGAGGATGCTGATCAAGAAAAGGAAAGCTTTCCTGCCTTTCCCTGCCACCGCTCAGCAGGGGCAGACCGCAGTCTGGCATGGCGCTTACAGCTCTTAGAAATCAGGGCTGTTAACAAATGTGCGAGGCCATAATCCTTTTGGAGCAGTGATGATAACAAGCCCTGATGCTTTTTTTTTTTCTGGCTTTTTTTTTTTTTTGGCTTTTTTTTTTTTAACAAACAGCTGCGCCGGTAAGTCCCACTGTGGGAAATGAGATGGTGAATGATTTCAAGTGCAGTATTTACATCCCCTGCCAAACCCTTCACATCTGCCCAGCTCTGCCGTCAAGCCTCCATCCATCTGGCCGGGAACAGCAGGTCCTCCAGCCTGCCTGCATCCCACCCGGGCATTTCCTTCCTGCGCCCGTAGTGCCAGCTGCCAGGGATGCTGCTCGGCAGGGAAGGACTCGAGCAAAAGTGCTGAAAGGAGGGTGGCTTTTTTTTTTTTTTTTTTTTTGTAGCGCACGTGAAATTAATTCCCATCTCTGAAAGCGGTTGCTTCCTGCCTGAGACCTCGTGTGCTGAAGGGGTGATGAAATGCTCCTTGATTTTGTGCCTCTTCCTTACAGACCTGCCACTGCTCCAGGGAGCCCAAGGGAGTTTGAAGCCGGCTGGGGTGGGGGCAGCGGGCGCTGTGGGTCTCAGAGCCCTCCAGCAGTGCTGCCTTGCCTGCTCCCCTCCTCTTCAAGCCCTGCAAACTCTTGATCACAGCGCCCATGGGATGAGGCAGTTGCAGTGCCTGTGGGTGGGTATCCTTGAGCAGGGACACCCCGCGCTGCCTCCCTGGATCTGCAGAGCGCTCATTGCCCTGGGCAAGATGTCCTGGCTGCAGTTCCAGCTCCACACTGGGACTGGCTGTGGCTGAGCCATCCCCTCTCTGGTGCCATCCCCTCTGCACCCAAATGACCGCCACACCCCCCCCTCTGCCAAATGCCACCTCTGTTTCAGGTCAGTGTGGTCGCTGGCTGGCTGGGACGCTTGCCGAAGGTCCAGCGCCAGCCGCAGAGAAGGTGAAGCCACACGGCGAGAGCTGCCAGCATCCCACCGCGCTCACCCCGCTCCCTGCCGATGCCACAACTCTGCCTGCACCCATTCTCCTCTCCCCCTGACTCTCTTCTTGTGTGTTCCCCCCACAGAGTGTGATTGCCATCCCGTGGGCGCCGCCGGCCAAACCTGTAACCAAACCACGGGCCAATGTCCCTGTAAAGACGGTGTCACCGGTATCACGTGCAATCGATGCGCCAAAGGCTACCAGCAAAGCCGGTCTCCCATTGCCCCCTGCATAAGTAGGTGGATCTCTTTTTCAATGTCTGTAGTTAGAGATATTAACCTTTATCAACCCGCAGGAGCCACTGCCCAGGCCGGGCAGCTGCTAACACCACTGCAAGCATGCCAACGGGCAGCGCTTGGGGTACGGAGCTGCCTGGCTATCCCTGCCAGCCACACTGCCCACAGTGGGGCACGTAGTCCAAAATTCACCCCTAGCTGCCTTGTTGGGTGGGTTGTGTTAGTGCATCTACAGCTTGATTTGCCCGTAATTTGATTTCACAGAGCAAAGGTGCCCCCAGAGCACATTTGCTTCAGGGTACTGCATCAGGTCTGGATGCCAAGGCAGATCACTACAAACAGGTTTTTCCCTCCAAAATCAGGCTGTGCTGCACTGGCACAGTGCTCAAATCAGAGGAGCTGCTGGTTTGATGGAGCTGCCATCAGAGTAACAGAACTGATGGCACCAGGATTGCTAAAGGGGATCTCACACTCACACAACCCACCCAGAAACATGGGCTGTTCTACAGTTTGCTTCCTTGGGTTTGCTTTTTAGTTTGCCTTCCCAAGGCTGCTCTCATCCTCTGGTCTTAAAACAACAGCAGCAAGCACCAGGTACAGCTCCCAAAGCCTCTGTGTTGCAGCATTCGTTCTGCAAACACCCGCATCCCCACTCAAGTCCCTGCCGAGCACTCACTGCTCGGGCCAGGCGTGCTTTAGCCCAGTGCTCCTCTCTGCTGCCTGTTGGTTTTGCTGTTGTTGGATCATGCAGCGACTGATGCACCTTGCAAGAGACATCTTCCCCTGCCCTAACAACAGGCAGCATTGAAATGACGGTGCCTGGGATGGGCTGGGAAGGAGGGGCTGCTCCCCTCGAGGTTGACTCCCTGCTCCTAAAAGGGGGAAAAAAGGCCCAATGGGAGAAGAAAAGTGAAGGTTGAAAGAATCAAGTCTTTGTTGGGAGCCCACAGTCCACTCCTGCACTGTCCCCTCGCAGCATCTGCCTCTCAGGATGGCCGTTGCCAAATTATGGGGCAGATACCCTTTCTCCACCTTCTCCTGCTGAAGAAAACATACATTCCAGGGTGGTTTTTTGTCACTTGAGGTTCATGCTTCCCTGTGTCGCAATGGGACGGCAAGAGCTCAAACCAGATGCTTGTTTCCCCAAGATGCTACAGTCATGGCTCCGGTATGCTTTGCAGCAAGTATGCGCAAAGGTTTATCATTAATCATTCCCCAGGGCCATGGTAAATCAGAGAGTAAATTGTTCCTTGCATCACCTCCCTTGGGATTCATTGCACTAAATAAAGACAGACACAGAATTTCAACACGATCCAACCAGGCGTTTGGAGCCGGGCTGTGCTCACGCCAGCTCCCGAACCAGGGTGCTCAAGGCTGCCCGCTGGTGTGAGCCTGGCAGGGCTGCCCGGCCCCGGCCCTGCAACTCAGCCACTGTCCCGCCACTCATGACAGCCCCTTACTTGTGTGTCACTGCAAAACATTCTCTCCAAGGGGCCAAAAATTTTGGTGGAAACATTTTTCAAGCAATGCTCTGTTCTGGCTACCAAGCTGCTGTGCAGTTGTTGGGAGTTTGATCCGCACGTACAATGCTAAAGCAATTAAAATGAGGATATGAGCAACACACAATTCTCTCATCTTAAAAAAAAACCCCAAACCAGCACATTTTCATCCTTGAAAAATGTCCGTCAGCATATCCTACATGGGGGGATGTGCTTCAACATATTTCATGCATGTGTAGTGGAGGGCACTTGCTCGCCATCCCTCCCTGCGCTGCTCCTCCCTCTGGCGCTGGTAGGCTGCACCTAGCAAGGCTCTGTCCACATCACCCTCAGGAGCACAGTTACTCTCTGATTTACCACCGCTTCAGTCCCAAAGGCTTATAGCCGTGCAAAAATCAGCTCATGTGGAGCAAACAAGACACCAGGGGGGTCTGTCTGCAGAGCAGCCCATGCAGGCAGGCACGAGCACCCATCCAGCCACCGCTTTCGGGAGGGCTGTGCTGGCTGTTCATGTACTGCCTGATTAGGCACCGTGTGTTTTGCATGGGCTTGTGCCTGACTCTAATTGCATGAGGGTGAATGACTCAAAAAGTCATCTAATGCTAATTGGGCTGCACCCCTGTTGTCACTGCAATGCAGACAGACCCAAGCAAACCCTGCCTCCGTGGCCGGGCAGGTTCCGGAGAGCAAAAGCAGCAGGAGGCAGATGCCAAACCCCTGCCAGTGCCTAAATTCCACATTCAAAATGGCCTGGTTAGAGTGTTCCCCCACCAAATTTCCCAGGATGCACAGAAATTGCAGCACTGTGCCCTAAATGCACAAAAGACGTCAGTCGTAAGAGCTGCATATGTGCAGTGGGGAAAAGCGACGGTCTTGCCAAAGCTGGGACCATGTAATGCACTCCACCTGCAGTCCGTCCTTTCTAACATCAACAAACATGGTCAGACTTGAGCATGAAGATCCAGAACATTATCTGGTTTCAGCTTTGCCCCAAGTCAAAACCAGGGACCATTGCGTTGGCACCAGATATGTTTGTGTTTCCTTTAAATGTGTGAGATAACACTTGCACCCCAGCAGATGGATGCAATCCTTTACTGGCATCCTATCTCACGGGAGAGGAGCGGTCGCACTGCCTCAGACAGGGATGGGAAGAGCATGGGGAGGGCGAGGCAGTGATGCTCCCATTGCCCGCTGGGGCTGGCTCACAGACCCTCCAAGCCCCTGCAAGAGCATCCCGCAGCCGGGGGGACAAACCAGGACCTAGCAATTGCAGTGGGCTGTGTCTGGGCACCAGTTGCTGGCTGGGACACCATTTGAGTTACCTGGCTGGCTGTATCTTCTTTTATTTTTAGCCACGAGCCAAATGTTTTGGTTTTAAAAAACCCTTTCCCACACCCTCTTGGGGAGGCCCTGTTCCCCAGAGGGTCTGGTCCTGGTGTGCTGGTTCCTGGGGCTCTTGCAAGGCTCCTTGCTGGAGGACATGGCTGGGAAATGCCCGTTGCTGGTAGACATCCTTGGGAAGGGCAAAGGGCCGGGCTCTTGGGGATCTGGAATAACACCTCCTTCTTTTATCTCCTCTCCTCCCCTGCCTGCATCTCGCTGTCCTGCAGAGATCCCCGCCGCGCCCCCCACCACTGCCGCCAGCAGCACGGAGGAGCCTGCAGGTATGTTGTTCCTTCTTTTAAAGCATCTGGGTGGTAAATGCCTTCTGAGCAATCGTTTGCCTGACATGAAACTGCAGTAAACAAATACATAAATTCTGTTGTTTGTATGGGGACAAGTGCTTTCCTTTTATGCCCCAAATGTCTGAGTGTTCAAAAAAAGTGTGCAGCATCCCGAGAGACGGGTGTTTCTAGGAGCATGCGGGAGTGTAGGCAAGACACAGGAAGATTTTCCCAGAGGTGGCTAAATCTGTAAGGACACAGGGTTACCCAGAGTGGGGCCAATGCTTGATGGAAAAGAGGTAAGGACTCAAGACCACTACTGGTTGATTATTAAACTTGAGTGGTTACCTACTGGAGTAGGAGAGCCCTGAGGGTAAGAGACCAGTCCAGCTGAGTTTTTCTGGTGGAGGATGCCTAGAGAACCAAAAATCCTCCAGAAGAAAACAAAAAAATCTAAGCATTGCTTACTGCTGCATACGAGCATTTTCTTTTTTTTTTTTGTTGCCTGGATCTCTGTGTTTCTGGTGCTGAGCAATCCTAGGTGCTGATGTGACCTGTGCATGCTAACAGCGGTGCGTCTCACACCCCAGCCTTGGGGTGGGACACGGCTGTGGTTACTGGTGTTACTGGGGACGCTTGTGCTCAGAGGTGTCTCAGGGCCAGTGACTGCAGGAGCCGGGGGAAGTATCTTCGCTCGGAGCAGGAGGTCCTGCAGCATCAGGTCCTGCAGCAGCGGCGGCAGCCGGGGGACAGCAGTGCGGCCCCGATGGACTTGGGTCACCGTATTTATGCAAGCTGCAATAGAGAGGACCATCCTGGGAAGCTTTGGCACATCGCTGCCTGTGTCCTCCCTTTCCCTCCCCTTGCCCTGCGCCGAAAGCAACCCGTGCGCTGCAATAAAACATCTCTCTTCGTATGCCCCATCTCCACCACCACAACTGCACCCACACCCCACCAACCCCCCCAGAGGGATCGACACCTGCCCCGCCTTGTCACCAAGGGACGGTCCTGTCCCCAGCTCCCTCGGGGTCCGAGCAGGGGATGATGGCAGGAGCCAGAGGGCCCCGGGAAATGGTGACTTATTCCGTCCCACTGCCTGCAGATTCCCGGGGTATTTGAACAGTGCCGCAGCTGTGAAGGACACGGGGTGTAAAGGCTGTTTGCTTTTGCCTCACCAGTGTAGGAGGGTTCATAAATTAAGGGGTTTGTACTAAAAGTGATGGGCGTCACCTTGAATTGAACTCTGAGCCAAGGCTGGCCCCGTGGCAGGGCTTTTCACACGGGCTGAGGGTGTTGCTGTATGCTCAGGAGCTCTTCCCGGGATGGGAAACCCAGGGAGCAAAGGGACAAGGTCTTCGGTCCCCAGTGTCACAGGAAGGTGAAGCCCAGCATTTTCTGTAGGACTTGATTTGAAGGACAAGTTCTGCCGCCTGTGAACACAGTAGCAGCCACTCTGTGCGTTTCTCCTCTTAGCCTGGCATGAGCCAGAAATGCCTTGCAGCCCTGGGTTCATGCCTTAATTAGGCACCGATATGAGGTGTGAGATTTGGTGAGTCCATCACCACAAAGTATTGAGAAGTACCTAACCCGAAGCCAAGCAGGGGCAGGTCTTCCCTTCCTTACAACGTTGTTTCCTGACCATACCAGCCTCTGCTACCCACTTCCATCAGGAGAAATCCCCTTCTGCAATTCCTCAGGAGCTTAATTACATGCCACAGTGCATCTCACCATCTCCTTTCAGCCACAGAGAGCTCCTCCCCAAAGCTAAACCTCCCATCTTGTCCTGGCTGCAAGAGGACTCAGTGTGGGGATGTCCCCACCTTGGCCCAGCCCCTGGGACTGGCAGGCACCCCCCAAGTCTTCTCATGAGCATCGTGAGAGCTGGCAGCTCCTGCAGCCTCCACAACTCTTTCCTTTAGCCCAACACCGCGGTTCGGTGCAATGTTGTAGGCGCATCCCAGCCATGCGAGCTAAATGTGCTGGATGCATGGGGTAGAGTGGGCTTCCCTCTACCCACCTCATTCGGTGGGAGATAAATTTATGTCTGTGACTCCCTGTTTCACTCCTTGCTATAAAGGAAGCTCAGGGTCTAGCCAAGGCTTTTAGATGCTTAATTGAGGGCGGGTTTTTCCCATCCACAGGGACTGTGCTGCTGATGTGTGGAAGATTTATAGGCAGATAGAGGATATCAGCTAGTAGTTTAAGGATCAGCGTGACCTCCAGAAAAACGTTCCCACTGCCTGGGGAAACGTTCCCACTGCAGGAGAGGCTCAGTCCCAACCGGTCCCCTCTGCAGCAGAAGGTGGATGGCAGCAGAGCAGGATCTGAAGGATTTACCTGGATCCTGCTGGGGTGAGCTCTGGTCCATGGTGCCGTCACGTTAAACCGAGCTCAATTTACTGACTCATCTTTGGGGATGGGGCCTTTGGTGCTTGGCATCACCATCTGCAAACTGAAGATGTCAAGCGGGAGGTTGAGCACTACCCAGCCCCTTCAACCCTGCAGGGCCGTGCTCTCATCCTCTGCCAGGTAATAATAAACACAAGCACTGCTTAAATACAAAAGCTCAGCAGATGAAATACGAGATTTCTCACAGGCTCCTGCTATTTAGCAGGGATTTGCAGACTAAATGTTCTGTCTTGTGGCCTGGGAACACTGAGATTTTTATGCTCCACATTGTCTATTCCTCCCCAGTGCCTCCCAAACCCGCTCTGTTCCCCCCCTGTGTCAGGGATGGCAGAGCAGACCTCTTGTATCACGATGCCACTGGGTTTATCACAGGCTCTGCCAATGACTATGGATGTTTGGCAGCTGAGGAGATGCAGAGGTGGCTTCTCGTAGCCCTTTCTGAGATGAAGCCCTGTGTGGAGCTACAGTGTCTCCGTGCTGGGGTGTCCTTGCACCATCACTGCCGCTGGGAGCAGAAGCAGCCCCAGCACTCACACTGGGCACCTCCCAGCCAGACCCTTGTGCTGCGGCTTGGTGTAACAGAGAACCCGGGAGCCTGGGGAGTCCCGTCCCTTCTTTCCAGCCCCAGCACCAGACAGGCCATCTGTCCCTACCAGGGACGCTTTGCTCGATGGGAGCCTTCCCATGGGGACATACATCCCTGCATCTACCTGCCCTGGCATGCTCTACTGACCCACCGAGGGTCATTAGGGGTGTTGGGGGAGATGTTGGCTTTTCCAAGCCACCCTTGGGTGTCTGTGGTCCTTGGTGGAGTGTCCTCTCCTTGGGCTCCTTCCTGCCAGGGGCCAGGGCATGTCCCACCCTGTGCAGCTGCCCCAGCCCTTTCCTAAAGGCAGGACCTGGCTCATGCCATTCCCTCGCCTTCTTGAGGGCAGGTTGCAGGGCATGGTGCGTATTTCTGAGTGAGTAAATGATTGCTTTGCCCCATCGTCGTGGTGGGAAGCATCCCTCAGGTCAACTTTGCATGTAGTTTGCCCTGCTAAGCTGCCTACCAGCCTTGGAGCTGGTGACACTTGAGCAGTGTCTCTCAGTTTGAACTGGCCACAGGGATCCCTCAATGCCCTTTTGCTGCTGTTCATCGGTCCGTAAGGGCCTTTCTGAGGGTATTCCCTATTATTCAGTCTTTTCCCTGCCAGTCCCCATGTCCTCTCTCATCTTCCCAGAGCGTGACCACAAGAGGGGTTGAATGCAGGCAAGGGCTTGGAGGAAGCAGTTTATCCACATCCATCAGCAACATCCTGGCTGAAAGGAAGGTGCTGCCGAAGCCCCAGCCTGCTGCCCCCACGATTCACGGGTGGGGAGTGGTTTCGGCGGGGGACACATCTCCTACCTGTGTGCTCCACGTGAATACCAACACAGCCAGGGAAACAGCTCCTTTCCGTGAACTCCCTGCACTGTCCTGGGCAAATGCCAACTGGGGCAGCTGCATTCGGCCATCCCAAATTCCGCATGCCACCTCGATTGGCCACAGCCCTCCTCAGTGCCTGCCCTGAGCTGATGTGCTGTGGCAGCGTGACCCGTAGCAGCCCCGGGCTGCGAGTCACGGCCACCGGCTCGGTGCCAGGCACTGTGCCAGATGGTCCGGGGCCGGTGCTGGGCTATTTGCCCCATGATCCCTCAGCTGGCCAGCAAGCAGGACCGGGTAAGACAAAAGCAAAGAGCCTGCAGCGATAGGACCCTTGAGCTGGACAAGGGGGTGCACAGCTTATTTTAGGCACCAAACATGGACACTTTGTGGAAGAGCAGGTCCGGGTGCAGCCAGTGGGGGAGCTGGGGGCTCCCTGCCACCTGTGCACCATCCTAGGGGAGCGCCTATAGGGATGGCTGGGGGGTCAGAGGCGTGTTGGTCAGGATGTGCCCCTCATCCTTGACCAAGGCTTTGGGTAGGTGTCTGAAACACCTTCCAGCCTTGCTACAAAGGGACCGTCTCTCCCTGGTGCTGCTGGTAGGGACACAGCCTCCAGCCCTGAGACCTCACAAATCGGAGCAGAAAATGGCCCTGTCAGGGAAGGAGCAAGTCCAATAACTCTGCATCCTTGTCCTGGAGAGGAGGGTGTTTTAGGGATCTTCCCAAGCCCAACTGGGTTGGCATAAAGCATCTCAGCAGGTTAGAGACCTCCCTTCAGCAAAGGGACCCCTCGCTGGGAGGCTGGGAGAGGGTTATCCCCGGGCTGGGAGTGAGCCGAGCATCCTGACAGCCTGAGAGCCATGAGAAATGACTCAACAGCGTCTCCTGGATCCCCGCATCGCTGGAGGGCCAGGTCTCCCTGCTCCGGAGGGGCGACCAGGGACCAATCCATCTCGCCAGGAGCTGCTCACGCCGCCTCCCCGTGAAAGCCCAGTGGAGGCTCAGCCAAGCTGAGCAATCTGATGGGCCTGGCCTCCGATCATAATTCTTCTCGCAGTGATTTTTATTGGAATTTTTAAGCACCGCTTTGTCCAGGGAGCTTGAACCCTCCATATTTCATTCTTTCCCCTTGGTGCGGAGCATCGGGTGGTCCTGGGTCTCAGCATCACTCATCTCCCACCACCACCACCCTGAAGCACCCTGATGAAATTCGCGGTGTTTTCTTGGCAAACCCTTAAAGCAGTGTGTCTGCGTGCTAAAGCTCCCATGATATGGGAACAAAAGGGTTATAGAACTGGAGAAAGAAATTAGTGGGACCCTTTGGGTGCAGCCAGTTCTGGGAGAGATGCTGCTTTATTTCCTTTGCTCGTGGCTACACAGGACAGAAAGCGCCTTCCTCGCCAAGAGCCAAGTTAGCATCACCACCACTCTGAGTCGATGAGGGGTAAATTTGAAAAGAGCATGGGCCAAAGCTGGCCTTGGCACAAGGGGTGGAACGATGTCAGCTTGGGTGTGGGGGGTCCTGCCTGGCTCTGCTTAGCTGTCAGAGGTCCGAATCAATCTGGGGAAACAGTCCAAAGCCGAATTGTTTAGATGAAATGCATTCATGCTCTCCCATGCTGGGAGACTGGAGGATGAGGAGCCGGTGCTTCTCATTTTCGTGGCCAGGCAAGGAAAGCTCTTGCTACCACCCTATCCTTTTCTGGTCCCATTCAGAAATGCAGAAGGGGCCATGGTGAAAGGGCAAAAAAAAATAACAGTGGGGGGAAAAGGTTTACAAACCTGCCAGTCAGTCGTTGTCTTATCTGAATCGAGTCCAGATTGGCTTGGAAATTATTATCTTAGGTGGATGATTTCAGCTAGTGGGCTTAAATAAAACCAGGTGATTGGATTGATGCAACTTTGCATGGTTTTCCCCTGGAAATCGGCCTCTGCAGTTTCAAAACCAGATCTGGACTTTCCAAAAGTCATTTGGGCTCAAGGTGTTGCCTGGGCCCTTTTGTTCCTGGCTGGTGAGGAAGAGGCTGGATGTAAGCACAGAAAAGGAAAAGAAAAAAACAAAACCCAACTCTCAGCAATCCCTGAGGCTCCCTTGGATGTGCACAGACCCAGAGCAGCTTGGCTGCAGGTTGCAGCTTTCCCAGAGCATCCAGGCAACCTAGCGCAGAGGTGGATGCATGCCGTGGTATGCAAGGATGATTAATACCTTCCAGAAGCAGCTCGGAGAAGGGAGATGGGCAGTCAGGTCTCTGCTCTGGAACAATCTGGAATAGTCTCAAGGAAAAACAAAAAAAACCTCAACACACACCCCCCCCCCCCCCAATCCCATGGGCTGTCTGAGCCTTTCAAGACTGTTCCTGCTTCTGTGTCTCACTTGGAAAAAACACACGCAAAGGTTATGGCGTCGGTCCGGGAAAATAGAAACTTTGTAGGAAATAGTAGAAAACATTTACTTGCAAACATTCGTTTCCCAGGGGGAGAGCTCCCCCTCCGCCTCGCGTGGCCAGGCGGCCCCCAGTGCTGTCGTGGTGCGGAGCCCCCACCACCATGCCAGCCATCACTGGGAGCCCTTGGACAAGCCACTGCCCTGGTGCCAGCCACTCCTTCCCTGTGTGCCACGCGGGTGCTGCACACACGTGCCCCACGCGAACCACCCCCCACAACCCCCACAGTGCCACCCCCCACCCCCCCAGCTTCAAGAACCCCCTGATTGCTTCCCATCCCCGTCCTGTGGCAGAGCTGAGGCTGCGCACCCTTCCCAGGCTGCAGCTGGCTTTTCCCTACTTACAGGCTTGGGCTTTGGGGTGAAATTTCCAAATTTTAGCCAGAAGCCTCCACCAAGAGCCAGGAATGGGGAAAACTGGCTTCTCTGATGAGTTGGTGCTCCCGTCTCAGCATCATTTGCTGGTAGGCCTGACCTTAAAAAGGGTTGCTTTTCTTTTGTCTGAAGGTCAAAGGCTTTAATTTTTGCCTGCCCATGCCTAGATGAAGTAGGGCGATGCAAGGCCACCCTGGGGCAATCGTGGGAGTGTGCAGCAGAAACTGGACTCATCCATCCCACAGCAGAAGGGCAAAATGCAGATTTCAGAGGGTGGCCATGGGCTCACAGCCACCCTCGTAGATAGACGTGGAACGAAAGGGCTCCTTCAGACCTGCTGCCACCAGCACGTGCATCGCCCCAGCTAAACCTCATCAGGTGCCACTCAAAGATGAGTTAAATCACTTGCTCCCACTGTGAGTGCGGGGGCTGTGCTTGAATTTCATGGCTTGGGCAGCTGGGAGCCACCTCCTTATTTCCAACCTCCTGGCCAGCCTGTACCTGTACATCCCCGTGGGAACGTGGTCTTTTTGGCTCCACATCTCCACTCCCAAGCAGAGGCTGTGGACCACTGTCCCCCCAGCTCATGGTCACATAAACACTGTGATCATCACTGCAGCAACAGCTTCAAGGGAAGAGTGACATTAGGAAAGGATTAAATGTACTGTAGCTCTTTTAATGAGCTGCAGGAGCTGGAAACAAGGACTCAACGCCATGTGAGCCTCCAGCTGCCTCCACAACATCTGGGAGGGGTGCGAGGCTTGCTCAGAAAATGACAGCGTGGGGACGGGCCGCTGGCATTGCGCAGCACCTCCGGTCAGGACAGGATGCGGGGCCAAATGGCTGCTCCCCAGCCCCTTCCTGAACACTTATCTAAACCGCTGGACCAGTTCCATCCCCATGTGAATTCAGTGGCAAATCTCTCCCTGGTGTTGTACCTGAAGGGGCAAATGCAATGGGCACTGTTGGCTTGGCCAGAGGAGGACCTGGCTTATCTCTCGTTGCTTGGGCACGGGCATGTGAACACGGCTCTTGGGCGGGCTCTCGGAGGGCTGGAGGAAGCAAGGCCCACACCATGCTGAAGTCCACGTCTTCTCTCCTCCCCAGAGCGCTGCGCAAGCAGGGAGGGAAGGGGGCAGCTCTGTGCCTGGTTTGCGCCGCGCTCATTGTGTTTGGATGGTAGCACTTGCCCATGGCGTCTTGCCGATGTAGACCCAGAGGCTGTGTCAGAGGGGCTGGGGAGATGTCCCTTGAAACTCCATCTCCCCCTGCCTCCGATGGCCTTGTGCCCCATGGGGTGATGGCTGGGTTGGAGTCTCCCCCCCGTGCTGTGGGTCATAGACAGCCCCAAACCAACCTCTCCAAATCTCAGACGAGCAGCCCCAAGCAGTCACCCCAGGAGGTCCACATCTCTGCTCGGCTGGGCTGGCTGGCTGGCTACGAGCCGCAGCTGCTGGGCATGGCACAGCCACCCGACCTCCTCCAGCCTCCTGCTGGCCCCTGGGGTGGCCGGCCTGGCCGGGTGCTGTGCTCCCCAGGACACCACACTGCCACCAGCACCCTGCCTGGAGGAGGGGGGAACACTCCACTGAGGAGAGGGAGCACAGGCTCCTCTGGGAGGCTGATCCTTGGGTAGATCTCCTTTATCAGAGGCAAACGGTAAAAAATACACCAAAAACCCCAACTTCTGTAGCACCTTGCAAATCTAACGTGAAAGGGACTGTTGAAAGGCATGAGAGAGAGTTTAGCTTTTGCCAGCCGTTATGTATTGAAAGGGAAGAGCCTGAGGAGAGGTCTGATTTCAATAAAAAAAATTGGTCTCAAGACCAACAAAGGGAATCAGAAAGTCTTAACTCTGCAGAATCACAAGCAGAGAACTGGCTAGCCTGAAGTTTTTTTCAGATTTGAAGTAGCAACGTGGTCATCACCCAACAGTGATATTCAATGAAAAGGAGCGTGTGCATGTGTGCGAGTGCTCGTGTTAGTACCCACACATCTGGAAGGGACAAGCAGCATCGGGGATCGGCTGGAGCCGGGCGCAGGGCTCGGCGGCGCTCACCCCCTGCCCAAAGGGCTCCCTGCTCTGACCGGGCTGGGAAGGAGCTGCCAGGCTGCGGGCACAGCCCATGCCTGCTCTGTCTTGGTGAGGATGCTCCCAGGGCCAGGGATGGGGCATGGCCGGGGGGACTTTGCACCGATAGAAAGAAAAATCACAGGTTTGCACTCTGAGAAAGCGCTAATGGTGAGCGGGAGCTCTGTGGCAAGCTGGGAGCAGCCCACAGGCTGGGAATAAAGGTCTGCCCAGCTGCCTGGGGTGCAGTCAGGAGGTGAAATTCTCATTTCAGTCACCCTGGTGTAAATCTGGGCTCAGTCTGGGGGTCTCCAGCTTTGTACCCATCCAAATGAGTAATTAATTCAGGCCTGCATGGGTATTCTCTCACTTGTCTCAGGCTGTAAGCAAGGTGATGGATTGACTGCGTGATTGATTGACTGATTGATGGGCCGCAGCATCCTGCTCCCTCCTGAAAAGAGGTTTCTCATGGTGATCTGCAGTGAATGGCCGCGAGCACAATAGGGGTGAGGGGCTTCCAGTGAGGAAACTTCTGGTCACTTCAAAATATTTCAGAAAGTCTGTGAAAAAAAAACCCAGCAAAAAACCAAACCAAACCACCACAAAACTTCTACTGAAATGCAGATAAGTTCCACACACAACTGCATCATGCTCTTATAATCCCATTGCAGGGCTTCCTGCATCCCCACCTCCCTCCATCCCTCCTTCCCTACCTCCCTCCATCCCTGCATCCCTCCATCCCTACCTCCCTCCATCCTTGCATCCCTCCATCCCTCCATCCCTCTGCCCCCGCATCCCTGCATCCCTACCTCCCTCCATCCCTTCATCCCTACCTTCCTCCATCCCTGTATCCCTCCATTCCTGCATCCCTCCATCTCTCCATTCCTCCATCCCCACATCCCCAGCTTTGGGGACACTGCCACCTCAGGGACCATCCTTCTGACACTGGGGGGACCTGGGTGACCACAAGCCCTGGGCACCGTAGCCAAGCCACGAGATTCAGAGCAAGGACTTGCAAGCCCAGAATCGCTGTCAAACCCATCTAAAAAAAATAATAACGATGATTTTCAAGTGAAATGAACTGATTCTCTCCCCTTCCTGGGACATTTCCAGATGCTGATTCCCCTTGGCAAAACAAACCGCTTGTCCCCAGCGCCAGATCTCTCTTGCCGTCTTTCCCCCAGAGCGGAAAGTCTGATTTGCCCCTGCTCTCGTTACGTCCTGTCCCCGCGTTCCACGCAGTGCCCGCTCGGCTGGGGAGCTGCTGTCAGGCTGGGAATTTATAGGGTGGCCAACGCTCCCGAAGACAGATGGTTTCCTATTAATGTATTTAATCATGTCGGCTGCGGCTCTCGGCAGGGCTGCGTCCCCAGGGGCGCTGCAAGCAGCAACCCTGGAGTTCGTCAGTGGTCGGAGCCCGGAGCCACGCTTGCAGCAGGGAAGCACCGGGTGGGGATGAACGCTGTCAGGGCTGGCACCCCGTGTCCCCCAGTGTCTCCTGGGGCTCAGCACCGGGTTTGCTCTTGTGGGGAGGGGGTAGGGAACATGCTGCCAGCTGCTCCCAGGAGAGGGGCAAGGAGGGTGCAGAGGCAGGGGTGGATGCACCGTAAGGCTCCCGGGTTCATGCAATGTTTTCCAGTGCTTTGGTGTCTGGCACAGCTGGGCTGTCCCCACTGTGCAGCCTGTCCTTTACATCTGGGAAAAACTGGGATGCTGGTGAGGCCACAGCTGCTATGGGCACCCATGCCCCAAAACACCAAAATCTGCTCAGGCCCATTTGCCTCCCATCCCAAAATGCAGAGGGCAGCTAAAGAAGTGGGGAGACAACTCTCTCTGACCTGCAGTGGGACTTGGGTGGTGCCTGGGGGTGGTTTCCCCTCTGAACGCAGCATCCAGGGGTCCCAGAGCCAGACTGAGCAGGCAGGATCATGCATCTGCTCTGGCAGCATCCGAACCGTGCCCAGTCCCAGCTGCCAGGACCCCACATCGGGCCACAGCTGGAAATGATGCAGCTGGGCATGAGCGGCCATGGCAAGGGCAGCTCTCCAGAGGTGCCGGGCAGCCCTGGCCACATCCTGCAGGGTGCTGGGGGTCCTGCCGGAGGGGCCGGTGGCAGCCGCTCCCCACCCCAAGCCGTGTTGGGTGCTGCGGAGGTGGGAAGGGAGCGGTGGGATCCTGCGAATTGCCCAGCCTCTGCTTTCCAGCCGCTCCAGGCAAGAGGCTTTAATCTAATTACATGCTTTATTTGCGCCAATTTGTTTTTCAATCAATCTTGTTCAGCCAGAAGAAAGGCGGCTACCGTGGGCTCAATTGCACCTCCGTGTTCCAAGGGAGAGGTTAATGGCAGTTATCCCGGCTGGAGGTGCCTGCAGGGCTGCGGACCTGGCCCCCTCCTCGCAGGGGAGGCACAGAGCACCCCAGCTGCTGCCTGGGGATCCTTGGAACACCCCGTCTTGTGCGGACCCTTTGCAGCCAGCGACGTGCAGGCAGCCTGGGCCGTGGTGTGCAGCATGGGGCAGGCAGGGCTGCAGGCAGGGCTCAGGATACTCCTGTCAGGTGGTCCCAAGGGAGTCCTGGGGCCATCCTGCAGAAAATATGTTGTATATCTATTTCCAGGGGTTTCAATAGCGTCCCCAGAGGGAATGTTAGGATCAAACAGAGCACCAAAAAAAAAAAGTGCAAATAACTGAGTGTACTTCTGCCCAGACAGGGCTGGTGCAGCTCACTGCCGCGGGGGCTGCACTTGTTCTGGGGCAGGGCTGGCCCCAGCACTCCATGCACACGTGTGCTGGTGCAAAGCGCTCCTGAGACCCTTTGGAGACCAGAAGATAGAATCATAGAACCATTGAGGCTGGAAAAGACCTTTAAGATCACCAAGCCCAACCATTACCCTAACCCTGCCATCCCACCACTAAACCCTGGCCCTAAGCACCTCCTCTGCCTGGCTTTTAAATACCCCCAGGGATGGGGACTCAACCCCTTCCCTGGGCAGCCCCTTCCAGTGCTTGACAGCCCTTGTGGGGAAGGAATTTTTCCCAATGTCCAACCTAAACCTCCCCCGGCACAACTTGGAGCCTGATGCTCCAGTGCCTGAGCAGTGCCTTTACACATAGAGCAGACTGGTCACAGACCCTCTCCAAGGCTGCCCCAGGAGCTGGTGGGGCTGGGTCTCAGCTGATGGGACAAATCCCTGCCAGCTCCTTTTCCCAGGGCACACTGTGGGGACTGCTGCTCTGAGACCGACTGCTCTGGGCCAGCTTAGGAGGTGACCAAGGACAGACAAAGCCATCACACGATCGCATGGTTAAATGCAACCCCATGCCAGAGGGTTGCTTTGCACCAAGACTTTGCACAGACCTTCTGGGAACAGACCCAGGCCCTCAGGATCCCTGTCTGGGGACTGTTGCAAGCCTGGGGACCATTCTGCAGATCAGACAACGTGCGTGACTTGAGCAGCCCCGTCCCAGCTCATCCCAGGTCCAAGGCTTGCAAATTATGTGCCTCCCCGTACCAGTGTTGGAGATACGGCTGAAGCCACCCAGCCAGAGGCACCAGCTGTCTCACAGCTGGTCCCAAAATGAAGACCACTAATCTGCGCGTTATATCAGCAAAGGGCATCGTGCACATTATCCAGATTGTTGCCTGGTGGGGAGGGGAAGAGCAGCCAACTCAGTCATAATAGGTTCCCCTGCCCTGTTCAACGGCTGGACCAAGGAGGGAAGGCTGCCGAGGGCACAGCAGAGCACAGAAGAAGCAATCCCACTGCTAAAGTGAATAACCTGGGAGGGAATTTTTGCCTTAAGTTTGCTTTTATATTAAAGAAGTCTGCTCTGAGACAAAGACCCCGACTGGATTCCAGCCCAAATTAAATTACAGCATTGATCCCTCACGGTCAACGTACGCTCTGCAAGCTGGAGGCATTACGCCCAGCACAGCCCTGCCACCCATAGAATCATTTGGTTGGAAAAGACGTTTAAGGTCATCAAGTCCAACCATTACCCTAACCCTGCCATCCCACCACTAAACCTCTTTGATTTTTCTGAAATAATTTGAACTTTTGGCTTTTATAGCAAAAGACATAACATCGTGCCTAAGCTGGGCTGAACACAGACGAACACAAGCACTGTAAGGTGCTGAAGAACTGGTTGTAATGATAAAAATGACCAACGGTTTGGGGTTCCTCCATTTCTGGGCTCTGAAGGTCCCACATGGAGAAGCCCATTGATGCTGCCTCTGCAAGGAAAGGGCTACTCCGGAGCATCCCCTCCATCGGGACTTGTGGTCAGCAAAGGCCAGGACATAGAAGCTTGGGGCAAGCATGTTTGGCCATCAGAGCTGGCACTCTCCAAAATTACTCTAACAGTCATTTGCCGAGACTGATGAAGGAGACGTTAAAACAATTCTTTGGGACAGAAACAAGGGGCAGCTTCAGTGCTGTGGGAAACGAAACAGGATTTCACAGTCAACTGGGGAATAGCCCAGAAACCAAAGGCATCTCTGCCGTAACTGCTGCAGGCCCACGCCAGCACAGGGTCACCATGTCCTGGTGCTGGGCGGTGATTGCATCTTATCTCCCATGGCACCTGGGAGTGTGGCTTCCAACAGCCTTGGGGATGTTCTGAGATGGCTTACAGAAGAATGTTTTCTTGCCCAGTTTGGGCGCATCAAGCACCCAGCTGAGCCCCTGCTCAACCACAGAGCAGAGCTGTGATATTTCTGTCCCTGCCCTTGCCGAAGGCTGGCTCACCCCACCCACACCCCTTCTGCTCCATGTGCTTTTGCTCCATGCTCCCAACCATGAGCTGAGGCTGTTGGGTCACTGCCTGTAAAGGGGCTGGAGTTCATTTCCACAGCCAGAGGAGCTTGGAAGGGAACACGCAGACCCATGGAGTTGTAGGCTTTTGTACACGTTGTCTCATACATCCCCCAGGACTACAGGCTGTAGCAGTACTTTGGAGCACCTGGAATAGTTTTGTGGTGGCTGGATGGGCTCAGGAAATGTCCTGATGCAGGCAGCACCCACACTGGGGCTTTGCTTGAGATCACCGTCAGCTCGAGATCGCTCACTCAGCTGTGAGTTTGGGCATGGACCACAGGCAAGACCTGGGATTGCCCCTGCAAAGGGAGCATTCGCTTGGGTCCATCTTCAGCATCTCAGAGATCACAAAAACGCATCAGCGAGACATTTGCCTCCCTCCCCACCGGCACTCGTGCAGGTTTTGCAGCGCTGAGCAGACAGTCACGTCCCTCGGAGGGGCAGGGCCCCCCTGGCAGCTCCAGGAGCTGTTAGGAAGGCAGAGCCAGCAACGCAAGCACTGGGCCAGAGGTTTTGGGGTGCCTGAGGAGGCAAGGTTTAGCTGTTCTGCCCTAGAGCCAGCCTTTCCAAGCATGGGTTTGCCTGGAGCCAATGGGGACCTGGATACTGCCGTGTTCCCCCATGGTGACCAGTACTCACCCCCGCAGCCCCATGGCAAGGGGCAGCTCATGCACTGGCTCTGTGCAGGGATGCCACAGCCTGCAAGCAGCGGCCGATGGAGGATTTCTGGCTGATAATGCTGGGGAGGAAGGGAAAAAGGAAAGCAGGCGCAAGCTGTTCATCACCATGGTCTCCTCACACAAGAGCAAACCAAACCAGCCCCATTGATCTGAACTGGCCCAGGTCTGGGGAAGACCCCAAGCAGACCCTCACTCCTGTTTTCTCAGCCCTGCTCTCTCCGGTGATGAGCTCACGGATTTAGGATTTGACATTTGGACTGGCACCCTCATTTTGCGGCTCAGTCTGGTCACACATCCCACCTAGTGCAAACAGGAGATGGGGACACTCAGACCCCCACCAGCAGAGCCCCAGCAAGAAGCACAGCCCCTTGGGAGCATGCAGAGGGAAAGCAGGGAAGCACCCCTCACCCCCCGAAATGCTGAAGCCAAACTGTCAAGGCTGGGTCTCCCTTTCTAAGCCAGGACACCTCCACTTTGGATCTCAGCCCACAAAGGTATTTAAGGGCCCTACCTGGGGGAAATCAATAGGAATTTAGTTGCATAAATTGGGATTAGAAATCTGAATCCCTTTGGGGATCTAAGCCTTATATCTGCGTTTCAAGTTAGGTACCCAGGCCAAGAAATGTGGCTTTAATCGTTCTATCATGTCAGAATCAAGGGGCCTTTAATTTCCGTTACCAACATGTGGCTTTCGCAGAGGCTTAAAGCTCATTTCGGAACTGCAAGCACAGCAAGATGAGGTCTTGTGCAGCGTCTTCTTGGGAACACCGCTCAGCACCCTGAGCTCCGGCTGCCGGCACCTCTGCCCTGCCTAACCCCAAAAGCACCAGCAGGAGTGGGGTGCATTAGCAAAGCATGGGGTGACCCAAGACCCCAGCTCCCCACAGCTTTTGGTCTCACACTGGCAGTCCCAGCCCTGCTCAAACAACCCCGCAAAGTGAAGAAATTAAAACAAAAAACCCAAACAAACAAAAAAATTAAAAACACAACTTTTGCAAAAAAAAAAAAAATATTAAGCAAAACAAAGAAGGTGTTTAGCTGTGAAAACTCTTTGCTCAGCCAGAGCATTAGTTATATCAAGGGGATGGGCTGAGCTGCAAAGCTGCTGAATGCTACGCTGACACATTTTCCTAAGCTGCGATGGACACGAAACAGCCGCCCACCACCTGGTCCCAGCCCTCTGCGGACAAGCAGCGCCAGCCACCTCCTTCCAGATCCCCTCCCGCTCTCTTTATCCAGAAAACACACAAAGTTTGTGCCTTCTCGCAGGTAAGTAGTGCCCAGTTGCTCCCAGCCCAGGGGACCCGGCGAGGAGGCACAGGATGTCCCCACTGCAGCACACTAGGATGCAGTGGTGAGAAAAAAAAAAAAAAAAAAAAAAAAAAGAAAAAGAAAAAAGCACCAGGGTCAGGTTGTGCTTTGGGTTTGCATCTCTGAAATGGGGATTTGCACTGAAATATTTGTGCAGCTGAGCAAACTCAGGGAGAAAAGCACTGGGAGCAGGGGGAGGAGGGTGTTCAGATCTTGCCGCTCGATTTCTCCTCCACCACGGTGCTGCAGCCAGGGGTGTTTGAGTCCTTTGGAAAGGGGTTGGCCAGGCCAAATGCAGGCTAGGATGGACTCGGAGAGACTTCAGGGTCTGCTGAGGGCAGACGAGTCCTGCCCAGGGCCAGGAGGCTGAGAGGGCAGATCTGCCTGGGAGATGGAGCAGGGCAGGACAGCACTGGGGCAAGGACCAACATTTCTTCTGCACTCCCATGGGCAGAGGAGGTCTGTACACACTGTGATGAGGCAGAGGGCTGGGGCTGACCCCATCCACCAGTCCCACAGAGCAGAACCAAGTGGTGCCCACCCCATCATGCCTGTAGGGCCTGGGCAGACAGGACCCCATTTTTCCCACGCCCAGACCCTCCTGTGTTACCTCAGGCTGATTCTCTGCAACCTCACCGAGGCGGGCAAGAGGGCTCTGTGGGACAGGGAACCCCTCGTGCAGCCAGGACAAACACATGTGCTGTGGGACGCCGTAGGTTTGTAACCGAAGAATTTGGGGGCAAATTCTGCAAGAGTCTCACATCCTGTGTGTAGCTCCTGTGCACATGTGCATGTCGCTGAAACAGCATTTAGAGCACCCCAGGCTCCAGATCAATCCTCTTCTCCCATTTCAGCCTCCTGTCCCTCCCATCGCTTCCCCAGCCTTTGAGCTTGGCTCTGCTATCACCTTCCATCAGGGGACCAGCAGCCCAGCAAACCTTCCTCTGGAGCCTAAACTGCTGGAATATCACCTGATGGACGAGAGCAGGGTCTTTTCTAGGCATTAGGGAGTGCTGAAATAATACCCTGTAGCATCGCCTCCGTGCGCTTTCCCTGAGCAAGCAGCAATCTTGCAGTGTTGCCCGATGGACATAGCACTGCTTACCAGCACCCCGAGCTCAAGGCTTTGCTCCAAGCAACTTCGTTTGCCCTCCCAAAGCAGCCCCAGAGGACCTGCAAGTCACCCAGGAGGCAGGAGAGCACTCTGTACTAGAAACAAAGGAAAAGAACTGGGGCAAATCCCCCACCCATGTAAATCAGCCCTGGCGTCTGGTGATTTAACACTGATTTACACCAGCTGGCTCTGGCCACATCAAGTTCAATTTAAACCAGCTGAGGCTCTGGCACAGCCCACAGGGTTGGGAGAAAAAGAAAGCAAAAGGGAAGGTGGGTAGGAGTTGTGTTAGCATGAGCAGGGGTGGACCTGGGCTGTAGCTGGGTGGCTTGAGCCACAAGCCTGGCTTCAGGTTGACACCCAGGGACTGAGCCAGGGCTGTGGGGATGAGGTGCTGTCCTGCAGGGCCTGGGGGGCAGCTGGGTGGTTCCCCATCATCTCACAGCCTCCCTGGCTTGGAAATGGTGCAGAAATGGGTTTCTGGCAGGTCTGTGGTCTCAGGCAGACTAGAAATGTTAGGTTGTTGGCAGTGCTAGGGTAATGGTTGGACTTGATGTTCTTAAAGGTGTTTTCCAGCCCAAACAATTTTAAGATTCTGTGAAATATTGTGGCAGGAGTGCAGGGATTGGGAAGGTCAAATGTGGCCAGGGATGTTTCTGTGGGAAGAGGTTGCTGCGGAGTCTTGGGGTTGTTCCTGTGAGTGGTCTGGATTGGAGTCCAGAGTGATGGTTTCTATCTGATTGCTGTTTCTTGGGGCTGGATCCCAGAAGCAGTACTGCGGGGCTAGAGGAGGATCTGCTCTTGGTGGGCTCTGCCAGCCTGGCTGATGGAGATATGCTTTGCAGATCCCGGGGCCGAGCCATGAGGTGTGCGGGTGGGAGTTGCTTTCCACCCCTGCCGGTCACTAGTGCTCAGAGACAGCTGCTCACCAGCATCTGTCTGACTTGGATTTGTCCAGGGGAGGAGAAACCTGCAGCCAGAGCTCCCAAGTGCTGTCCCTGCTCAGTTGCTTGCTCCCTGCCTGCCCTTGGGTCAGCCTCTTCTGCAGATCTGTGGCATTTCAGCCAATTTTCAACCTGGTCTCCAATGGTGGCTGTGGGGGAATGATGGGCAGCTGGGAGTGGTGGAGAAGCCCAAGGACTATCACTGTACCAGGGACTCCCTCTGGGGCCAGACGTGTCCCATTTTCCCCTAAATATGGGTCTTTTGTGGTGCTGGGGGCTTCTCCCTAGCACCCATGGGTGCTGAGGAGACATGGGATGTGCATGGACAGTGCGCCCACGAGCCAGTCCCGATGCTGGCACGGGGTGGCCCATCTCCAGTCGCTGTGGCATCGCCTGGCTGTGGTGCCGCCGGGATGTTCCCGGCAGCGGCTGGAGGGCACCGACTGCCCCGTGCCCTGGTGCGGTTCCCCGGGAGCAGCAGTTACCGGAGCAGGGCTCAGCATCCCCACAGACACCCAGGACTGTGGCCCGGCTCCAGCCCCGGCAGCGCTGCCAGGCTGCCGTGCCAGCGCTCCTGCCTGCCCACCGCACCGGCCGCTGCGCCGCCCGAGCGAAGCCAGCGTGTCCCAGCAGTGGGGGCCCATTAGAAATGAAATGTTCCTACTGGGGTATTTTATTTGCACACTTCAGTAGAGTGGACACCAAAAGGCTTTGCTAATGCTTCATGGGCTGCTAATTTCCTCTCTGACCCGCATTGTCGGAGGGTGACCCCAGCCCGAATCTCTCGGCAATGAATGCCAAAGGCTGACACCGGCCCGGGTTAGGGGTGACAATGGGGCCTCTGTGGGCTCCGGGCAGGCTCCAGTTGGGAGCTGGAGAACAGGGAGAATTTGTGTGGCTCTCAAAAGCTCTGGGTGGCACAATAAGGGAGGCCCCGGGGTCTCCCAGGAAGACAGAGGCAGCCCAGGGAAGCCGGGCTGGGGGAGGCGGGCGGGAGGATGGTTTCCTTTGTGAAAAGCTTTCTTTAGAAAGGAAGGTTTTTCTGAATGCCCCCTTAGACGACCCAATCGGGGCCTGGCAGATGGATATCACAGGCACGCTGCTTATTCATGGCAGGCTGCAGCTTTGAGCCGTCCCCCCCTTTCCCCCAGCCTTTTATTCATTTTAAGACTAATTTGTTTTGTTAATGTTTTCTTGCCCTCCCCCTCTCCCCCGTGCAGATTGTGACTCATACTGCAAAGCCTCTAAGGGGAAGCTGAAGATCAACATGAAGAAGTACTGTAAGAAAGACTACGGTGAGTTGCCACTTCCAGGGACCAGGGATTGCGGAGGGATGCAGAGCGGGAGCATCTCCCTCCCAGGGTCTCCCCAAGCCCACCGAGCCCAGGGGCGGATTTGCTGGTTGGGTCTCAACCCTGCCCCGGCTCTGGTCTATGGCAACTGGCCCCACTGGGGTGTGTGCTGAGCAATTTGGGGTATGGCTTTTGCCGGATTTGGAGAGGAAGCCCTGGGGAGCGATGCTCAACGAAGTAGCAATGCAATTGCATTGCTTGGAAAATACGAGTGCCCTTGCAGATGCTGAGACAACCCCAAATCAGGGTCCACAGTGTCTTCCTCTCAAGGTGTCTTCTGGGTTACGATGACACCCTGTCCTCGCTTTTCTCACTGTGCTGTTAGGTGCAGCGGCTTTTAAAAATCGTGCTTTTCTGTGGGGACAAGCAGCAGGTGGTTCTCTGCCAGCCGGATCCATCCCTCCTGTAATTCCCAGGCAGGTTCAGAGGGTGTTGCAGCCCGGGGACAAGCCAAGGAAGCTGTGGGGTCCCCATCCTTGCTGGTACCCAAGGTCCTGAGCACCCTTCCACAGCTCTGGCTTGGAGCAGGCACATCCCAAGCTCCCGCCCCACCTCTCTGTTGCTGGGATTATTTTTAACGTGGGTCCATTCCCACCATGGTCACCAGTGGGCCCATGGAGGAGGTGGCCAGGGTGACCCCAGGAGGGGATTTTCTTCAGGCCACACCAAGAAACCCCTCAAAGCCCTCCCTGGGGCTCAGCAGCTCCTCTCCGCCCCAGCTTGGCCATTGCTTACCAGCACTGAGTGGCCCCATCACAGGCAGGTGGGGAGGGATGGCTCCGCTGCTGTCCCGCCTGCCTGGAGGATCACCCCCCTCTGCCAGCCACGCCAAGCTATCGGGATGAGCTGAGCATCAGGAATGGGACTGACCTGGAAAAATCAGGTAGAGCTGGTTAAATACAGGCGCTCTGTGCTGGGGGGATGTGTAGAAACAGTGCTAAGCATACGTAGGGGTTGGAAATTACCCCACGCCCCCAAAGACTGGAAATGGGGGGGAACAAAGTGTCTGAGGGCAGGGTCAAATGTGAGCCATCGGGCAGGGGAGCGGGCTGTGAGCCCATGAGCCTGGCTTTGTGCTGAGCCTCCAAGCGTGTGAACAAGCAGGGAATTACGAGGTGCTGCAGGGCAAGGCTTAGCATCCACCCAGGCTGCAGTTGCCCCAGTGCCTGCCAACCCTTCCCCTCCAGAGCAGAGGAATAAATTTTATATATATATATAAATTTTATATATATATATGCATGCATTATATGTGTGTGTGTGTATATATATATATGTTCACCAAATTGCCAAGGAAGAGAAAAAAACCATCCCATCTGCATTAGAGCATCCAGAGGTGGTGACACCTCCTCCCTCCTCCAAACACGCTCACAGCAGCAGCTCAGCGTGCCTGGGAAATGTTTGCAAGAGCAGAATGAATTCCCCTTTAACAGCCCCTCCTGGACAGGTGCTTCCCAGCAGGGCCATCTGAGGGATGCTCCACGCTGGCTTTGTGCTCCAGCACCTCCCCACGAGCCCAGGGGAAGGAAGAGGGCTCGGAGGCAAATGTTTTATTTGCGTTCCCACTTATTCTTCCATTACCCATGTGGCAAAATAGTCGTGGAGAGCATCTCTCAACAAGGATGGGCTGCCAAGGCTGGGGCCATGCTCATGGTGTGTGTCCAGAGAGGCCGTGCTGAGGGCTGGTCATGCTTGTAGGAGCTGCCGGAGGTTCAACAGATGTTGCAAAAGGCAAAAAAAATGCCTTTTCCCTTAGAGGAAGGGTTAAATTGCACATGAGAAAGCTACTGCTAGATCATGAGGTTATTAAAGACAGGAGTGGGGTTGATGACCAGGCTATCAGAGCCATTGGGTTTCTCACGGGTGGATTCTCCGCTGGCTAATAAGGTACAAATGCATTTCCCTTAATTTTCCCAGCTGGCTTCTCCAGCATCTCTTAAGGGCTGAGCGTACGCTGGAGCATTTTCTCTCTGAAGAGGGGAGAAAGCAGCCATTCAACTGCAGGAAACTTATATGTGTTGTGATCCAAATTGGCTCCAGGGGTTTGGAGAAGGTAGGGAGGAAAAAAAGGCATGTGCATCCGCCTTGGAGCATGGTTCCCAGCTGAGCAGCGTTGTCTGTGGCTCTCGGGGCAAGGGTTGCACCGTTTCGGTGGTGGCAGCACTTGGGCTTTGCTTGAGGGGTGGCCCCAGCACGGTTTCACTCCTTGGCTTGTCCAGTCTTGCTGGGGAGATGTTTCCTGAGGGTTCAGGTGAAAGCTCACGCTTGGTTGTGTTTGAGGCTGTAAGGTGGGCTCACAGGCTTCAACGGACCCTGGGGAGATGAGGGCAGCTCAAGAGCTGTCTCGGACAAGAGAAAACCCCGGAGCAATGAATAGGGGTGCTGGAAAGGGCTTTTCTTCTCTCTTTTATCAGGCAGCATTGCTTCTGCAAAAGCGCAAGTGAGCCAAAGCCACTCGTCAGGGCTGGTTCGGGGTGAGTAGGCACGGGCTGTCTTAGTGCAGGAACCGGGGTGCTCCCACCCGAGCCCCCCTGGCCCCAGCCAGCCCCACGGCCCCAGCCAGCCCTATAGCCATGGCAAATTTGCTTTTTCAAGGGCAAACCAGCCTGGCGAGGCGGCAGGATAAGCGATGCCCGCAGCCCAGCTCAGCCGTGCTGGGGCAGCCCACGCTTTCGACAGGGCCAGGGTGGGAAGAAAGGGTTGAAAAGGTGCAGGGAGGGATAATAAAGACTTTGGGTCTGACACCCCAGCAGGACGCCAATTAGGAGGCTCTTTTCCTCACCGTTCCGCCGGCATCGCTGGGCTGAATGTCCCAAAAGGCCCTAATTAGCTTGGACAGAGTTACTTCTCTTGCCGGCTCAATCGGGAAGCTATCATCCGCCCCGCGCCTCAATGGGGCTTTTTAGCTCCCCATTTCATTCAGCAATTCAAAGGGGATATTTTCCCTTATTTATTTTCTTATCTGTTTGGTTTTGTTGGGTTTGTGTTGGGGTTTTTTTTTTCCTTTTTATTTTAAATTGGGCTCTTTCCCTGTGAGATGGGGTTTGGTGCAAATATTTGGAGTGAAACAGGGCGTGGGGAGGGCAGGCTGGGAGATTTGGGGAGGGGGGTAGGCAAGAACAGAAGCAGAAAAGCTTTTTCTGGGTTTAATTTGGGTGTCTGATGGAGCAGAGGGGTTGCTTGGCTCGGGGGCAGAGGAAGGGGTTCGCTGGGTTTGGGACAGTTAAAGTTATCCCAGGGAAGCAGGGAATCCCTGCTGGGGCTGGAGATCCCCCCCCAGCCCAAAAGGAGAGGGGGTTATTTTAGTAGAGCAGGCAATGCCACCCCAGGTGGTGCGGAAACATCCCTTGCTTGCTCGGGTGCCACCATTTCAGCCTGATCTCTGGGGCTTTTCCCGCTGTCTGCATGGTGTGGTTAATCCCAGTGGGATAGGCAGCCATGGTAGGGGAAACCCGGCACTTTTGGATCTCTATCTTTCCCCCGGGGCCCGATCCTGCACAGAGATGCCGGAGTGTTGTGCTGGGTACCGGCACTGTGGTCCCAGCCCTTACCCCATGGCCCTGGGCTGGCTCTGGGGAGGGGATGGGGGTGAGGAGCGGGATCCTCGGCTGAAAGGTGAGATCATCTGCTTGCTTTGCCCTTCCTTGGAAAAAAAAAAAAAGAAAAGTAAAAAAAAAAAAAAAAAAAAAATATCTCCTTCCTTTCGGAGCCTTCACTTAGTCACCCCCTTTGTCGAGAGGATCTTGGCAGGGGCCAGTGGAAAAAAGCAAAACGTGTTTTGAAAAGGCAGCTTGAAAAGAGAGAGGGGGGAGAAAAAACCTGAATCCACAGAAAACCCCAAGGTGGGGAGAAGCCCTGTCCCTGACTGCCCCGGCTGCAGGCCCTTCCGCCACCCCGGAAGGTGGAGAAATCCCGTTCCTGGCATGGGGATGCGCTGGGTGAGCCATCCCTGTAGCCGCATCCCGAGGGAGCGAGCCGGGCAGGGCTCACCCAGGCCGGCCGGGATTAGGAGTCATAAATCTCCAATATTAAACCAGTAGGAAATGGACAACCGGAGGCAGGCAAAGCCGAATAAATCAAGGAAAAAAAGGGGGGGAGGGGGGCCTGGGGGGGTGAAATCCCATTTTAACCTTTTGCTCCATCAAGGAGCCAAACCTGAATGGTGTCAGGGTCACCTTTTGCTGCTGGTTGGAGTAAAATCCACACTGGCTCTGCTCTGCTTGTGTGGTGGGAAGGGACCTGAGCCCTCAGAAAGCCCCAGCTTGGGCTGGGACGCCTGCACCCGCTGTCCAAGTGCCCCTTTCTGTCGGTCCCTGTTAAAGACCCTCTTGCCTCTCCCAGCTACCACTCTGCTCCCACTGCCACCCCCACAGTCCCATGGGATCTTTCCCAGGTCTAGTGCAGCGACGCTCCCCGTCAGGGGAAGCTCCCCAAAGCTCCAGCTCCCGGAGTCAGGTTAGCACATAGGATGCATCGGTTTGTCCGAGGTCAGCTTTGGCAGGGGAAAGCTTGAAATCAGGAGATGATTTATCACAAACCCCAAAAGCAAATAAAAACCAAAAGAAAATTATAATTTTTTTGTAACTCTTTTCATGGCAATCTCATGATTTTTGGGCCCCTGACTCATGGTCTCTGAATGCTGCGAGGCGCTGCTTTTATTGAAGCCTCTACGCGGGCTGCCCTCAAACATGTTGGTTCGAGGATTTGGGGTTGGGTTTTGTTTTTATTCACATCAAGTCATCCCACCCCTCTGCTTTCATCTGCAACATCAAACCTTCAGGTCCTTCCTGTGGCTGGAGGCTCCCAGCCAAGGAGCCAGGCAGCACCGCGAGCCCCAGAGCTGAGCGCCGGGGGGTGCGGGAGGGCACCCGGGACACCCCATCCCCTCCTGCAGCCCAGACACCGCTCAGGCCCCCTTTTTCTAACAAAGAATCATGGAATCATAGAATCATTTGGGTTGGAAAAGCCCTTTAAGGTCATCAAGCCCAACCGTTACCTAACCCTGCCATCCCACCACTAAACCAAAGAAGTAGAATGTGGGGAGAGGAAGGCATTGCCTGGGCTGGTGTGGCTGGTCAGGCACCATCTGGGCAGGATTTGGGGTTCAGTGGCATCAGCGTCGGGTGGGATGTGGTTAATGGGGCAGCGCTGGGTGCTCACCAGGACTGAGCATCTTCCCCTCACCCCTTGAACCCCTGCCCTCCAGCTCTCAGCACCCGTTTGGGTGATCAGGGGCTCCCTTGGGGCTGACGGGGAGCAGAGCAGGGTGCAAAATAGCAAGCCTGGAGAAAAATCCCCAGTGCTACAGGGGTACCTGGGGCTGCAGCCAACCCCAAATTACCTGTGGGGCTTGTCTGCCCACCGTTTGCAAAGCATGGGGGGGAGCAGGTGCAAGCTGTGGGTGACCCCAAGGCACTGCCGCACTCGGGGCCCGGGCCAGACCCCATCCTCCCTGGAAACCAGTGTCGCTGGCCCCAGTGGAGCAGGGGCACAGCGAAAGCTGCTGCTCGTTTGATTTTGTTCTCCCCCTCCAGGTCACCATCCGCTGCCCGGGGACCATGGCCAGGGAAGCATCCCCTCTGCCGCCCTCTTGAATAACCATCATCCCCTACTACATTCTTTCCTCCACTTGTCCCATAGACACTTTCCAGGGCATTTTTCCAGGGACGAGGTGACAGGGATGGTCCCCAGTGCAGCTCAGCATCGGTACAGGGGTTCAGCAAACATCAGCAAAGCACGAGGAGTTCACCACAGCGCCGGCAAAGCCAAGCTTTGCCCTAGGGGAGGGCAGGTGAAAGACAACATCAAGCTCCAAAGCCAGCTTTGGGGTGGTGGGGTGCAGCTGAGCCCCCCCAAAAACCACGAAGGGTCTGAAACCTCCTCTTTCATGAGAAATGAGTCCCTAAATCCCTGAGGATGCACCCAGGGGAGCCAGCTTAGGTGCTTCCAAAAATTCCTCATGGTAGCTCTCTGCATCTCTGCACATTTTGTGTCCCTCGGGAGATGCTGGAGACCCCCCCCAAAAAAAACCCCAGGCAAGTCATCACTAAACTTGGGCTCTAAAACCCGTCTCAGGGGAAACTGGGCATCCTGGATGCAGAGTTATGGACAGAAAACTCGCTGTTGGGAAGGCAGCTGCAGCCGTGCCAGCCAAGCCTCAGCGCAGCTTTCACTCCTTCCACTTCATTAATAAAAGGGGAAAAAAATGAGAGACGGGGGCCTTGACATCAAAAAAATACAGACTGTGTATTTTAGAGCGGAGTTTCCTGTAACCACCTCTCTCCAGTTCCTTTTCATTCATTTGCTCCATTTTGTCAGTGTGGACCCAGTCAGGTCAAAGGTTTAAGCTTTTTTGGAAAGATTGCTTTCAAAAAAAATAAAAATTGGCTAATCTTCACATTCTGCTGCCTTCACACCAGACTGGGAAATACATGGTCAGAGCTTAGGGTTGGGTTTATTCCTTTTTTTTTTTTTAATGAAAGCATCTGGTATCCATGACATGCTCCAAAAAAACCCAAAACCCCAACCTTCACATATATTTTGCAATGTGTTACAAAGCCTTGCTGGGCTGCAGAGCCTTCCACAGCTTGAAATCAGTTTGCACGTTGTGGTTTTAAAGCGAGGGGGCTGCTCCTCCACTGCTAACCCAGAGGGGTAAAACCAGGCTGTTACAAGGCAAATGGGGGAGTTTTGGCTGGTTTTTGGGGTTTTTTTTGAGGTTTCTTCTCCCTCTGATAATTTATGCAATGGAGATTGGCCCCAGTGGGGACTGCCCAGATGGCTGAGACACGCAGGTGGACGGGCAGGGGGTTATAGCTCACAGGGCATGGAGGGAAAGGGGGGAAAATAAAAAGGGAAAAGCTCAAGGATTTGGTCAAAAAGTGGTTTTTGGTTGGACTGTGCCAGCCTGCTCTCCTGGCCAGGGCTGGCATCGCCAGCCGGGTTTTTCCCTCTGTCTCTGCTGGTGGGGACTCCTCATCCCACAGTCAGCAAACAAACCCCGGAGGGCTGGGCACTCACTTCCCGCTGAAAATATTTTCCTGGAAGCGGATTTTTAGCGGGGAGGAATGTGTTCAGCCTCCCTGGAGGATGCGATCTCGGCCGACTGCTGCTCCGTCCTCCTCTGCTGTCCTTGTGCTGGGATGGACCACTGTCGGGAAGAAGCCCAGAGCAGCCTCCAGGCTGGTGCCTCCTCTTGCTTGCTGGGCTGTGGGGCCAAACCCTCCCTTTCCCACACAGGTCTCCATCCTTCCCTGGGGTTTGATCCCAAGTCCGTGGATGTCACCCAGAAAGGGTGTAGGGCTTGAGGAAGAGGAGGAGGGGGCCTGGCAGAGGCCACTGTAGCCTGCTCAGGGCCACCTGGGCTGCAGCCTGGGGCCGCCCCATGGCACAAAACTGCAGTGGCTCCAGGGGCTTCTGAAATCAGCTGTGGGCAGAGCCTTGCCCTCGAGCACACTGGAAGCAAACCAGTGTTCACCAGCATCCCAGCATCTTTGTGGACAACCCCAGGAGGAGTCCTCTCGGGCCCAGATCATGATGCCAAGTCACCTTCACCCTGGCCCCGTGAGACCTGCATGGATGCTGGTGGGTGCAGGGATAACGTAAGGCACGAATGCCTGCTCTTTCTTCAGGAAAGAGCAAGGGGTGGAGTAGTGGAGGGCTGAGTCCTCACCAAGTTTTCTCAGGAGGTTTTCTCAGTCCATATGGCTACAGACAGGCTACACAACATCAGCCATGGGCTTGGAAAACACCATCCTCTTGCTATTCCTGTGCTTATGGGTCACAGATGTCCTCCCATCTCTGTCTTGCTTTGGGTGCCTGTTATCTCCCAGTTGCCTGCCAGGACACCTGGCTTGCCAGGCTGCTGCATCCCTTGAAGCCCGATGCTGCTATTCAGTATTCACAGAGATGTTCGAGTGACTCCACCAGACCCAGAAGTCAGAACGTGTCCTTATGATCACTGAGCCCTACCTTCAGTCCTTGACCCGTGCTTTTACCAGCAAAGGCATCTTCCACAACAAGCACTGACCAGTATTGGCTCGGGAACATCTCCTAGAAACACACAACAGTGAATCTCCCCATTTCCAAATTCTTTCATAGGTTTGAACCCATTCAGTGTCCTGCTCTGAGGCTGGGCGCTCATGAGGAGCCGTCTCCTTGTGCTGGCCCCGGGCAGACATGCTGGAGGCCCTAACAGGTTTTTCCTACCTCCAGATGCCAAATGGTTGGAGATCTTGAGCCAGTCCCAGTGTCTTGCTCCAGATTTTGGCTCATCTTCTCTTGAAACCTGAGGCTGCCTGGGGTCCTGGTGAGGAAGAGAGGGGCTGGAGAAATGGCCCATGCAGAAACCCATCCTCTGGCTGAAGCACGTGCTGCTCGCTGGACAAGAAGAAACTCGTCCCAGGTCCTGTGGTGCAGCCCGGGGTTTTGGCTGTGCTGATGGGGACAGGCACCTCCCTGCCGTGCCCAGCGCAACGCGTGCCGTGTGGAGGCACAAGCTGACCCTGCATTTGTTAATCTATGCTGCTGCTTCAAGGGAAAAGGCAGGGTCCAGTGTACATGAACCTACTTGATTTTTAAACATTTTTTTTCATTGCTTTGAGCATTCATGGGTGCTGGGGCAGATGTTGCTGCACCAACAGCCCTGGGGAACTGCTCCATCGGTGCTTGCTTCGTGGCCAGGTCCTGGGAGATGATGGTCCTCCCTAGGACATGGACAGGAGAATGAGGCAACCCGCTCCCCACCAGTGCTCTGGGTAGCCCTGTGTCGTTCCCAGGGCTCCTGGTGCAAGAAGTTAGGGTTAGGGTTCTCCTTCCCGGAGCACAGCAGCTCCCCACCTCTGACCCCCTCCTGGCGGTCCTCCAGCCCCTGTGGTCCTTGGGCAATGCCCATGCTCACTGCTGCCTTTGTAGCAGCAGAGCTGGAGAGCATCTCCCAAGCCTTTGGTGGTCTGGGTACCTTTGCTGAGAGCCTCTGCCACCAGCACTGGCTACTCTTGCTCGTGGCAGATGGCCTGGGGGCAGAGGTAGGTTTTGTGCAACCACCACCCTTGGTTGCTCTCCCCCAGCCTGGGCTCAGGAGACAAAACCCCCTTTCCCTCACACAGCCTATTCGGTAAGACTTAAAATTAATTTTCTTCTTGTCGGTTCAAACCATAACATCTTTTCTTCTCTTGCCTTCGTTTTTTTTTTTCCAGCTGTCCAGATCCACATCCTGAAAGCAGAAAAAAATGCCGACTGGTGGAAGTTCACCGTCAACATCATCTCCGTCTACAAACAAGGCAGCAACCGGATACGGCGCGGAGACCAGACCCTGTGGATCCACTCCAAGGACATAGCATGCAAGTGCCCCAAAATCAAGCCCATGAAGAAGTATTTGCTGCTGGGCAACAATGAGGACTCTCCCGACCAGAGTGGCATCATTGCGGACAAAACCAGCCTGGTGATACAGTGGCGGGATACGTGGGCTCGGCGGCTCAGGAAGTTCCAGCAGCGGGAGAAGAAGGGGAAGTGTAAGAAAGCCTAAAGGAGGAGAAGGCAACGGAGTGCGTGAGAGGGAGAGACTGACTGTGCATGCTGCTTTGTGTAGAGCTGGGGCGGGCAGGGACCGGTGACGGGGATGGCAGGAGGAACGTCGTGCTGGGGGGGACGGGAGGGATGCCAATCACGGCTGTGGGGTTGCCAGGCTTGTACCTCGTGTTCTGGGAGAAAACAAAACAAAACACAACACAAAAAATCACGCACATGGATGTGAAACAAGAGGAGGGTGGGTGCAGGCGTGAGGCACCTGGTGCCCCCCCCCCCCCCCCCCCCCCAGCTTCTTTCTGCCCTGTTGGCTGCAGAAATCAGACACCAAACTGCCTTCCAGCTCCTAACATCTGCTGCTTCCAAAGCATGGCACGGGAACATCAAACCTGTAAGGAACTAATCAACGGTGACGCTGGAAATTAACCTCCCATCCCCAAAAATATGTACTCAGCTTAGGTTGAACAGGAGAGTTATTGTAGAGGAAACTAAACAGAGACTTATCACCGAGGACAGATCTGAGGATCAACTGATAGGGGTTATTTGAGGACTCTTTGGTATCCAATAGCTGTAGCCATCACCCGCTGAGCAGCCAAGATCTGATCCCAGGTTAGGCACAGCAAAGGGGAGACCAGGTTAGTGGGCGACTTCCACCCAGGCATAACTTGGAGATTGACCCCTTGCTGCAGCCCCCGCGCCCCGTGGAATGCTGCCCCCCACCATGCCGGAGGAGGGAGAGCACATGGGATGCCCGGGCCCCCTTCCAGCTCACAGTCAAGGACTTAATAACAGAATCCCCAAGGAAACACCCAGACTTTGCAAAAAATTATTGGCATCCAGTTTCTGTAGGTGTCCTGGAAGATCTCACCCCTCCCAGTCCCTGAGTCTCCACCGCGGCCATCCCTGGGGCCTCTCCATGGGCTTGGTCCTCTCTGCCTCCATCAGCAAAGCAATGAATGCCCACGTGACAGAAAACCCATGCAGATGACACCGAGGTCCTGGCTGGCAGTGGTTTCACTCCCAAACTCAGCCAGGTCTCCCGACCCCACACCAGCTCTGCCCTCGCTCCCCCCGGAGCTCCCTGGCATCCCTGCAGAAGATGGCCAGCCCCTTGGTAGACACAGGAGGTGGGACAGCGGGTGCCAAGGGACTGTCCCCCCGGGCAGCCGGGCCAGCGAGAGCTCTAAGGCTTGGCCAAGTTACAGCCAATGCAGGGCAGAGACCTGCTCCAAGGGAAGGGGTCTCAGCCAGGGAATGGATGAGCACGGTGTGACCCACCTGGAGCTCCCCAAATTGCTCTCCTCCTTCTGCTGGGGGTGAAAAACAGCACATGAAGAATTCCCAATCCCTAATGGCTAGCACGCTAAGCAAGGTAGTGGCTGCCTCACCCCCGTCTCACCCCCCGTGCCCCAGCCTGGGGCTGGAGCATCTTTCCTCTGGGCAGTGTAAGGGCAGGACTGGCTGTTGAGTGGTGTCACCCAGACTCTGTGTCCCCTTGCCAGGCTTCTCCCCTGCTGCACCGGCCCACGAGGACCAGGGATATCTGAGCTCACCTACCCAATGGAGACAGGCAACAGCCGGGGTGGAAAGGAAAGGCAGGGAGGGCAGGACGGGTACCTGGAGGAGAAGCAAACATTAGTTGCTACGAAAAGCAAAACCTCCCTGATATATTTCCTTTTAGGAAACTTGGAAACATCTATTTTATGACATTTTCCAGTGGTTTTGCCTTGTTTTATAGCAATCGACAATATTTATATAATGACATAAACCACCATAAAGCGAAGCAGCCATGTAAATAGGTGTAAAGTGGAGGGCTCCCAAGGAAGCACCGGCCAGCGCCGGGCTGCTGGAGACACCACCCGGGGGGAACAAGCTCTGCTGAGCCTCCCCTGCAACCACAAGGCCCCTCTGGAATTAATTTGGGTATTAGGAAAGAAATCCCACCGTGGACATCAGGCACCCCCCCCCCCCCCCCAAGTCCGTGTCTTCTCCCCTTGCCCAGAGCAGACTGGGTTTTCCTTTCTTCAGAGCTCAAGGAAAGCCAACAGTTTTGCAGCCAAGGAAGGGAACCCAAGCCACCAAGTTTTGAAGGATAAAATCTGATGTCAAGTGTCTAAATGGAGGCTTAAAGCCCCAAAGTGGGGCTTGGATGCTCTCCTGCAGCTAGCATCAGCCGATGCCAGGGACACCCTGCACGGGCGAGGGCTAGCTTGTCCTCAGTTAGCCAGGGTGCCCTTGAACTGCAGGAGACCTTCAAACAGCCCAAAAGCAACCGGATCCAACCCAAAGCCAGAGCATGAAGGCAAGCCCAGGGGACGTGGGGACTCGGGGGCTGCCCACCGAGCACTCCTGGACACCCAACCCTCATTCCCATTTTCCAAGCCCAGCAAGTGCCCCTATCCTCGCCAGCACAGCCTTGACCCCCAACCTCCCTCCAAGGAACAAGCCCTGGCCCCTACCCAAATCCCACTGGGTTGGGAGGCTGCAGAAGAAATGCCACCCACCCCCTCCCATGACCAGACCTCTCCAGGCACCAACAAAACCCGGGAAAAATCAGAAAGAAATGGAGTTTGCACAAGACATGAAGCAACTCGGAGCCCATCACAGCCAGAGCAACCTGCAAAGTCCCCATCCCTCTCCCACCAGGACCCCAACCCTTGATCCCTGTTAGAGTTTTGTGCTTTCCAACCAGGCTAGAGAAGCCCCCTCTGCTCCATCTGCGGTCCTCCAGTGCCCCTCGTGCACTCCCAGTAACCTCAACCTGCAGGAGCCGCTGGTGTGACTGGTACAGAGCCCTCTTCCTCCTCCAGGAGCAGCCCTGTTTTCGGGGTGTTGGGGGATGCAACTCTTCCCTGCAGCCACTCCTGCACCAGGACATCTCCTGGGGGAGACCCCTGGCCCGTCCCCCGATGAGGGACAAGTTGTCACTCCTAAGCATCAGCCTCCGGGGCCGGGGAGCAGCTCTGTTGGGGTACCAGCCACGTTACAACCAGTGAGGAACCCACACGTCGACCCATCGCCCCGGGGATGGGACCCAGGTGGCCGGGGAAGGGGCTGTGGTGCCTTCGGCGCGGCTTCGGAGAGCAGCTGAAATGCCAAAACAATCATCACCCGACGGTAGCACCTGACGAAAGTCGTTTCGTCTCGTTTCTGTTCGTTTGGTCGTGTCTGTGCCCTCTCCCTGCACACCCGCCTCCTTCCCCCTCACAAAACCTGTGTTCGTTTTGGGGTTTGGATTTTTGGTTTGTTTTTTTTTTTATTATTTCTGTTAATATCTTGAACTGTAAATGTTGTTTAGTTATGACCATTGCATACTGCTTTGGGCGATGTTTCTTTACAATGCATACTAATATATTATGGTTATTATATATGAATATATTTAATGACACGTGAAGAAGTTGTGGATTTTCTTGTTGTTTTTCCAAGTTGTTTCTTTTTTTTTTCTTTTTTTTTATTTTATTTTTTCCTCTTCCTTTGTTTGTTTCGTTAGATTGGCTGTAATTGAACCCGAAGGAGCTTGTAACTGTTCGGCATCCACTCGGTAGAACTAAAGTCAGAAACCAGTTGAATAAACTCTTGTAAACTGTAAAAATCTCCGAGGATCTCTGCT
This sequence comes from Butorides virescens, assembly GCA_017310255.1. Classification (NCBI taxonomy): domain Eukaryota; kingdom Metazoa; phylum Chordata; class Aves; order Pelecaniformes; family Ardeidae; genus Butorides; species Butorides virescens. The sequence continues at coordinate 159,651 of JADKXX010007038.1, read as the reverse complement.
TCCTCCTACTCCGTGGGCCGGCAAGCCCGAGGGATGGGGACCTGGGTGGGGAGGTGACAGTGTCCCCTCCACCTCCCTGGGTCTCTGCCAACGTCCCCTTGGCAGGGTGCAAGGTGGTTTTGACCGTCAGTCCCAGCCATGTGTCCCAGCAGCACCCCCAGCAGCGCTCCCCGCCACGGCCCTTGGGGACAGCGGGGTCACCACGGGCTCCCAGCAGGTGGGAGGGGGGTCCCCGCAGCACCTCGAGGCTCTGCGGGATTGCTGGGGGCTCTGGACTGGGGTACATCCCCCCTGGGCTCCCCATCCTTCCTCTGCTGCCAGAGGAGACGGTGCCCTGCAGCAGTAGAGCCAGGGCACGCCGAAACCTGCGGAACCTGCGCAGAGGGAGTGGACAGGCGTGGGGACATGGGGACAGGGGACAGCCAGAGCCTGGGGTCAGGGGAGCTGCCAACCCCACTCCAGACCCATTTTCTGCCCCCATCCACAGGCTGCTTTCCAGTGCCGTCCCCTTCTGCCTGGCCGGGGTCCGGGCTCCGTCACCCACCCCCATGGGGCATCCGTGGTGCTGGCGCTACCGGAGCCGTGGGAACTCGAGCCCAGGCAAGGGCTGGTGGCACAGAGAAGCCGGAGGTGGGGGGAAACAGAGGCAGCAAAACACTTCCAGGGAGAAAAACACAGGCAAAAGGCCCTGCAAGCTGCCGAGGGGTCAGCGCGCATGACCCACGCCCTTAGCGCCGCTGGTAATTTATGAATTCAAAAATACCTCAGAGGTCAGAAATCTCAGATCTTTATTGCGGAGCCAAACGGGTCACAAGTGCCACTACCTCCGCTGTGGGGCTGTCGCCTGCTGCTCTGCAGAGAAGCAAATGGGTTTCCCTGATACCTCTGGCTCTGCATCCTCCTGGCAGGCGGCCCGTTGTCCAAAGAAGACACGGTGGGTCTGAAAAGAGTGGAAAGAGCCTATTCCCACTGAGGGCTGGACCCAGAGCATTTGCTCTCAGCCTGATCCCAGCGCTAAGCTGAGCACCAAGCTCACACCCGACCTCCAGAAATATGGGAGTGTGAAAAGGCCCAGCAGCCATTCAAGATCTTTATCCTCACATAAGAGCTAGGGACTTCTTAGCGAGGGTACTCGGATGTGTAAGCACCTCTAACATGTACCAGATCTTCCCCCAGCACTTGTATTTTTAATGAAATAACAACTGGAAACAGCTGAACTCCCAGGCACGTCCTCATTTGGGACAAATGCACGAGGAGATGCAAGGGAAGGAGAAGCCCAGGATGTCTCTCTGGGTGGGCACCAGGGAAACAGAGAAGACCTACACCTGGAGAAGCCACCGCAGGTACGCGACCCCGCAGCCCCACAGCGTGGGCTCAAGGGGCAGCTTGAGCATCCTTTGCCCCGCGCCGGGAAATCAGAGCAGCCAGCAGTATGGCGAAACCACGCTGGAGCCCGGCAAGCTGGGCTCTCCCGCCCCACTTGCCCAGAGCTGGCAACCAGTGGCTCTGGCATTTGAACCTTCCTTTTCCTTTGGTGGGGCAGGGAGACAGAAAAGCTTTCCACACACGGCAGAACGCTGCCAAATCCGCTTCTTTTTAATCAAACTCCTCACCCACGTGACACGTGAAATGTTACCCAAAAGGCCAGTCTGAGAACCCCATCATTAGCCATCTCGGCAGAGCAAAGCCTCGCCTTTCTGCCTTTCCCAGGCACTAACAGAAAAAATGTGTTTGAGGCCCCAACAGGTCAGAAAACATCTTTTTAAAGCCTCTGTCAGAACGAACTCACCACGACATGCTGATCAGGATGAATTACGCATCCATCCTGCGTGTCCTGGGAATTCAAACAAAACCTTTATTCCCATTTTCATTAGAAGCCCAAGTCCGTAGCCTCGTCTCAATAAACCGCGTTATTCTTCTGCTGTCACCAAACATCCAGGAGGCCGCACCGGAGCCGTGAGCAAGTCCTGCCACAGGGCTCAGGCACAGGCGGCTGCTGCTGAGAAACAGCCCCAGGGGGTTCCAGCATGGGTCCCTCTGCACACCAGCAGCAGGAACACATCTCCAAAGCTTCCCTTTTATTTGTTTCCAGCTGGAGCAGCCTTGCTTAAAGCTCCATTTCTAATCTGGGATCAAGCAACAAAGTCATCAAAAACCTGTTGCATCCTTTTGAAAATCACAAGAATGCAAACCTATTCTTTTTTGCCCTCCCCTCCTTTGAAGGTTGCAAGATGAAGCATCTCTTCAAGGAAAAGCAAGCAAGTGGACACAACCTAAACTGGACTTTTAAAGGCTTCAGGAAGGGTTTTCTCCAGCAAAGCTCATAGAGTTGTGTGGAAGATTCTGCTCCCCCCCCGGCCCCAGGTGTCATTTTGTTTGCTTCACAGGCAGAACGTGGTATCTGGTTACCCACCACCAAGTCCAAGCCTGGATTTCCCAAGGTGGGAGCGACTGCAAACACCAGATGAGGATGCTGAAGCCAGCAGAGCATGGTCCGCCTTGCCCCAAGAGGAGCTGGTCCAGTTCCGACCTTTGGTGCTGAGCATCAGGAGATGGGTTGGGCACCAACACAGAGCCCCGTCTGAAGCCCAATGCCCTGCACCCCGAGGCACGGCTGTATCTACTGGGCTTTTTCTCTACCAAGCTCCACTCTCCACCTACCCCTTGACCTTCCCAGGAGCGCGCAGGCAGGGAAACGATGCTCTTCAGCCCCAGGGCATGGTTCCTATCCATCAACGAGAGGTACATATTCGGTGGGGGACTCAACTGTTCCCCACCTCTGTTTCCTGCAAAACCCCATCTTCTCTCATCATAGCCAGCTCTGCCATAGAATCACAGAATCATTTAGGTTGGAAAAGCCCTTTAAGACCACCAAGCCCAACCATTACCCTAACCCTGCCATCCCACCACTAAACCCTGGCCCTAAGCACCTCGTCTGCCCGGCTTTTAAATAACCCCAGGGATGGGGACTCAACCCCTTCCCTGGGCAGCCCCTTCCAGTGCTTGACAGCCCTTGTGGGGAAGGAATTTTTCCCAATGTCCAACCTAAACCTGCCCTGGTGCAACTTGAAGCCGTTTCCTCTCGTGCCTGTTCCCTGGGAGCAGAGACCAACCCCCACCTCACTACACCCTCCTGTCAGGCAGTTGTAGAGGGTGATAAGGTCTCCCCTCAGCCTCATTTTCTCTGTCGTCCCCACCTCAGATCCTGGAGCGACTGGGTCAAAGCCTCAGCTCCAGGCAATACCTGCACGCTGCAAGGAGAGCAATTTTGCATTCTGATCTGCAGATGGCCAAGCACTTAACAAAGGGGCCAGTGCCCAAGTCCCAACCGATGGATGGGGAAACTGAGCCCGGAAGAGCAAAATGGCTTCGTGTCACTCAAGAGGGGATGCAGCACCGGGACATCCTGGTTTCCCACCTCCCAGACCAGCACTAGATCTGCTGGATGTGCCGCCACCCCAGCTGTGTGGGTGGAGAGCAGGGCGAGGGAAACAAGTGATAAGAGCCTGGTGGGAGTGGTGAAAGGAGACAGCCCACCACCACGGGCGAGGACCAGCCCAGGGATGGCAAGCGTTAAGGACCCACCAGGAAGGGTATGTCACGATACACATGAAGGCTGACAGGAATTGCTTTTTTCCTTCTCCAAATCAGCTCTCAGGAAATGGAAGCGTTGGAGAATCATTCAAGTGGAACACAAGATGGTAGGAAACAATAAAAGTCCAGGCAGATAAGTTGTATATAAATGGATCAGCTTTTATTCAATATTTATTGCTTGCTCTATCAACTCTGAAATCAAACTGGCAAGTATAACAAAATAATGATTTTCCTGGCCAGAAGCGAGCATTTGATACTTCTTTTTCATTAGTTTTTAAACACATACTCCTTCCTCTCCCTTTTAACAGTGTGTGAAAAGTTATAAAAGCAAGAGGCAGCCCTCAATCGCCGAGATTAGTACATTAATGCCAGCACATCTCCTGTGGTCAGCCCGGCAGAGCCCGCCTTCCTCACAAGCACAGGCTGGGCAAGGCTTCCACCCTCATGCACCTGGTTCAGGACCCGCTGCTGTTTACATTTCTATCCAGGGAGATCAACACTGATAACACCAATAACTCTCCCCTGGGGCCAAGGACTGACTCCCTCGCCAGCGTTTCTGTGAGGGTCATGGGGGTCCTGCACCTCCCTGCAGGGCTCTGCATGCTCTCACTCCCCACCCTGCCAGAATCCAGATGCAGTCGTTCTCCAAAAACATCGATTCCTTGAAACAAGTAAGAATTTTCATTCCAAAGGAAGGTACCAGGAAGCAGAGGAGTGCCATTGCTGTACTCCCAAACCTCACCTTTATTTTAGTATTTTAAAGCCCTTGGGAGGACTGAGCACTGAGCAGAAGCAGCGGTGGGCCGGGCAGGCAGCACCCCGACACTGGGGCATGCTCAGGCACAGATGCACCAAGAATTGCATCTATCATACAGCCCGCTGCAGCCTCCCAACACTGAAGAAAGGTGGGAAGAGCGTCCTTTTCAAGTTCCAACCCTCCAAATCAGGCAGTGCTCTTCAGCTGTGCACCAAAGGAAGAAGGGACGTCTGTCAGACACAGCTTCATTCTCATACTGTTGAGTTTATTTAAAAGACAGAAGGTCTTTGCACAAAGTTGGTCTCTTCTCTGGAGTCCTCCGCGCTCAGCTGTCGAGCAGCAGCTCCGATGGGCCCCAGATCTGCATTACTGCGTTGGCCAGACAGCAACCACAGCAATCGCGATCAGAAGCAACACAATCACCACCAGCATTCCTGGAAAAGATGAAACGGCATTAAGGTTGCTGCCTTCACCTTCAACAATCGGTCTTTTGCAGTTAAATTCTTCCTCTGAGTCCTGCTCCTCCTCCCAGCTGAGACTGATTTTCCCCCATGCAAGCTCCTCACCAGATCCCTCCCTGCACGCCAACGACCTGAACAGTGACGTGGACTCAAACCCCACGTTGGCAGAGCAGCTCTTTCTCTTCCTGACCCTTCAAGTTATTATTTTTGTTAAGAGTGCCTGTAGGGTATCTTCCTACTTAAACATCTGCCTTGTAGAGATTAAGGGATATGTTTAACTCATGGCAAGGCCAGTTAAGCTTCTCCAGAATCCCTCTGTACCATCCCACCGGGGCAAAGGATTATTCAGAAGGAAATCCAAATTGCATCAGGAAATTGTTTCCAATACAAACTACTCCTGCTTTCAGACAAAACTATTTGCAGAGCAAAAGCATGGCTTTCAGCTATGCACCTGACTTGGGAGAATGAAGCTCAACCATCATTAAAGAGAGCCTGACCGTGCTCTGCCCCACCACGCAGCACGTGGGCTCCATCCTGCCCCCAAACCCTACCGGTTGATACGCAGAAGTTAATGACTAACGCAACCTTACAGAACCTGATGACTGCTTTTTAGTTCAGGCACATTGTGCTGCTCTGCAGAAGGATGGTGTCAAAAAAAAAAGTTACGTGTCGTTTTGAAGACTGATCCAGCAAACCAGCAAAGCACATTTTCTCTCTCAACTAAAGGATAGCAATAAGGCAACATGGCTGTCAGACACCTGCTAGAGAAAACAAATTCTCCTTTGTTTCCCCTTTCTTAGGTAGAATTCTCCCCTTTGTCTTCTCTTTCTTAGAGGAGAGCAAGAAATGCGTTACTGAAAACGAACTGGATCCCTGGGGTCACCCCATCACCTCCCTAAGCAGCCCCAAGATGTGGACTCCTCCCGAGCTGGCGGGACCACTGCACGCCCCGGGCACTGGCATCACCCACGCAGGCATTCTCTGGGGTTAAATGATCTTTTAATTAGGAGGCTTTTGTTTTGGTTTAGCATCTGCTCCGCGCTATCCCCCTGTCCAAGCTGCGGCAATAAGGGCTCCAAGAGCGGAAAAAACATCCCTTCATTTGGTCTGCTCATGGATGAATATTACTCAACCACTTACAATATTTACAAGTCCAGCTCATGGCAATTAAAAAAGGATGTATTAAAATAAACTCCTCTTTCCAAGCTGGAAAAGGATATTAGCCATGGCTTTTTGTAAATAGTGTCATGTTTTCTGTGCAGAAACTGTTTCTCTGCCAGCGGTCCAGGACTTTTTTCCAGGGAAATAAGAGTTGCCACCAACAGTATTTTTTTTCTTTTACGCTCAGTTGAAACCATTTGTTATCTGAAGGGAGCTCAAGCTTCCCTGCACAAGCTCAAGCAGGACTTGGGTACTGAGCCTTTCCTTTCCTTGCCGAAGCTGCTGACCCCGCACAGAGACGGCTGCAGCTCCGTACGCTCCGCCGGGATGCCCAAGGATTGGGGCAGGACTCAGCCCGGAGGCAGGGTGCGGGGATGAGCTCCTTGGTTGGGCAGCGACAAATGCTTTAGCACCTGTACACCAAGGGGTGCATACTTACTGCATCCTTTGAGGTAGGATGATTTAGGGGTGATTTGTTTTAGAGTGCACTAAGCTTCAGGTTAAACCTGGATGAAACTGCTTATTAATCACATTCATCTGAATAAATTAGTAAAAGCGCATCTGGCTGTTCCTGCTGCCCTCTTTGCACCCCTGACAAGGGCTTGGGTTTGGCTCTGACTCCAGAAGCCACCAGGACCGTGCTGCACAAGGCTGCCATTTCAGCTAACGACCACCGTGCTTGCACCCAGCCCCAGCGGGTGTGGGGCAGGCAGGGTCCATGCTGGGGGCACCCAGGAAAACTGGGTTTCTCCCACCAGCGCCCAGTCCCTCGCAGGTGAAGTCCTTCGGGAAGCGTCCCAGAGGATGCTGCCGCAGGGCCCAGCCTAGCTCCAGATCCGCATCAGGGTCAGCACCTATCACTGCGAGTCCAAGCGTCTTGGACGCAGCTGGATCTCAGACCGTACACAGGCTGCTTGGCTCTGACCCACCGGAACGGGCAAGAGGGGGATAGCGCTCAGTCTTCAACCTCAGCCAACCATGCAGCATCACCCAGCAACACAAACTTGGATGAATCCATTGGGAACACGATCTATGCTTTTACTGTGCTTCTAGTCTCTCGCCTTTTACATCTTAATATCCATTTTCTAGTCTTCAGCAGAGCCAGAAGCAAATAATTCGCTTAAATTGGGAAGAAATAAGATCTGATAAAGCTGCCGCGTTCAGATTCTCTGTTATGTTTTGCACTGGAGGGAAAAGTTTTAGAGGGTGCAAATCCTTAGCACAGTTTCAGTGTAACAGAGTTTATGGACTCAGTCAATTAAGAGACAACCGAGATCAGTTGCTTGGAAAATACTCTATAGGTGTGAATTAGTAATGATACAAAGTGGAGTTAATGGGGTATAATTATTCTTTGACAACTCCCAAGAAAAACTGCACATAAACCCAGAATTATTACAGAGCAGGAAGAGGGGAAGGTGGGGGACTCATAAAGTTAACTCACGGGCAATAGCAGAGCGAACAGGGAACTTAAGAGGACATTCAGGGCAACAAGAGCAGGACAGCAAAATGAAATAAACTTAATTTTATTCCTGGAAAGTGACTGGTATTAAAACCTGGAGCCACTTTTCTGTTTCCAAAAGCAGCGGTCAAGTACTTGCTCCCCACGTGAGAGATGGAGAAGCAGAGATGGCACGCGTTGGTGTGATATAAATCATCAATCCACTGGTATTAAAGGCTTATCTGATCCGTGCGATATGCACAAAAAGGACGATATAAGTTGGCAATAGCACACAAATTTCAAAGTACCTCTTGCATGATAGAGACCAGATGTTATGCACATTTCCCCCCCCTGCAGAACAGCAGATTAGAAGGATCTGAAGCTTTCAAACCTGAGTTGTTTCCTGGAGCACAACATGCTTTCCTAACCAAAACGGCGGATCAGATCTGACAGTAATTATGCGTTCTAGGGTCCCTGCCTGCTTTGCCTTTTTCTGCTCAAGTCCTAGGAAATCTAAATACTCCCCTCAAAGAGAAGTTTCAGGAATCAAAGCCGCTAACAAAGCAAACAGGATCAGAAAGCAAAAGGGAGCAGTGACAGGAATACAGATTTGAAATGCATTTCTCAGGGAAAAGTGGGAAGTGCAAGCAGAAGTCAGTGTGCAAATACAGAGCAATGCATTAAGGCAGGTTGGAGAAAGTGCAATGCTCCTGAAGCTCCATCTGCTAAAGAGTTTGAGATGGTGCTGCTGTTCCAGCTCAGAGGAGTGGTGCACAAATGCAGAGGGCACGTCCTCAGCTTACACTGGGTTTCAGGGTGCAGCGTGCCGGCAGGATGCAGGGTTCCCGGGAGTACCAGCACCAATGCTGCTTTGCTGGGTTTTAATCTTATTGCTGAGATCAGCTGTGCCTCTGCTCATCACCCCCATCCCGACCCCTGGTCCCTGGGCAGCTGGGGTGTTCAATACTCCAAACCTAGCAAAGCCTCTTCCAAAATCAGGTTAAGATCAAATTTTCAGATGTAAGATGGAAAGAAAAGGTTATGATACCCATAATTGATCTCTAGGCTAAGGTCACTCTTTAGTCTGTCTCAGCTGCTGTCTGTCTGTCCACGAGAGCAGAGGATCTGGGGTTCACACCACACCCCGTTCCGGGGTCACCTGGGGCAGCCCTTCTCCAAGTCCCAAACCCATTCCCTCTCCCGAGGGTTTATCAGCTTTGAGGGTCACGGGGTTGGGGTTCATCATGGACACCCTTCCCACCGCACCCGATTCACTCCCACTGGAACAACTCCCCAGCCAGGGTTCACATGGAAATGCAAATAATTCCTCCGGGTCTGCATCTGCCTGAAGATGGGCATCTCAGAGATGATTTTCCACCCCCATTTGCACCTCTGTTTCCAGAGGGTTAATGATCTGTGTGAATACAGGTGATGGCTGAGGACTGTATCCCCTCTGGTCTATCCAGCCAGACCCCTGCCCGGTCGGGACTGTGTACCTCGAGGGTGTAAGCTCTCGTTAGAAGTAAGACCACACGTAAAGCCCACGCTCTCTGGTGCACTGCCAGCCATCCTTGGCGATGACAAACCCCAGTCACACAGACGGCAAGTCCAATAAATCATTTCATTTCCCTCTCTTCATCCCAACCTTTGCTGTTTTCCAGACGTGGCTTGGAGCCGCACCATGCTGAGCACCGTGCAAACCCGGGACACAGCACATCCCTGCCCTCGAGAGCATCCCTCTCCTTGCGGTACGGAGCCCAGGCTACAGGCGCTGCACGGGTGTTACAGCCTATACCGCACTGCCGAAGAATAATTAACATTTCTGGTTTGTAATCTCACGCAAGCACAGGGTGCCTCAAATAACTGTTACGAATCACAAATAACGCTGATGAATTGGGTTCCTCGGAGAAGAGCGGATACCTACCAGCAGCCAGCAGCCAGCTTTTGTGTTTGTGATTAATCATCAGGACTTTCCAATTCCTTCTGCTAACTGTTCAGATGGAGGCTGCTGAGACTCAATGATCTGCAGCTTTCTTTAAAGCATTTCTAATTCCTAATGCTAACGACGGCTGGAGCCCGGCAGAAATTTCTGGTCCTGAGCGCTGCCACTGATGGCAAGACGAGCCCTCGCAGCACCCATACAAAGCAGCCAATTGTTGCTCGTCAGCTGGGTGCTTATGCCAGCTTTCTGCCAAGGCAATATTTACTGTGAAATATCCACTTATTGTGCTGAATATAACTCCTGGGAATCGGAGCGTGTTTAGGATCTGGCAGGGGTTCAAGGGCCTTTGAACAGGCAGGCAGGAACTCGGTCATAAATACATCGTGTTTTGACAATTCCCTCTTGAATAACTGTCAAAAGATTTCTGGTCTGCTTCTATCAGACTATTGATTTACCATTAAAATCGCTCCGTGGCCACGGAGTGCCGGGCATTGAGATTTAACATGTTATCAATTAGAGCACGCAGGTTTCTACAAGGTGTCTTGCGTTACAACTTCACAGGGGGCAGCCCCTGCAGAGCAGACAGTTGTACCTCCCCCCTCGGCATCCCCTGCTCCAGTAACAAGATACTGGGTTTATTTTTATAAATGCACACTGGCAAGGTATATTCCAGGGACTGAGGATACCTTGGTTCGATGGTGCAAGTAACATCAGCGAGGCTTCAGCTCTTCTCTTTCGCCCCCCGGCAGGCGGGCACTGGCCAGTGCTTCACACGGCAGCCCGGCAGCCTCAGCTAGAGCAGCAGGTAGGTCATCACCAATACGCCCCAGCCACAACCCCGAAATTCAAGAGTGATGCCCACACTAACCCCACCACCCCCATCCAGCTGAAGGTAGAGGGGTGACAGGAGTAGGCAGCAGCTGATGCACCCAGGGCTTCACAGGTCACACTAAAGGTCTCCAGCAGCAATGCCGATTCGTCCTTCTGCCTTGGAGGCATCTTCCAGTTGGACGTCAGGTCCACTCTATCACTCCTTGTTTAACCCCAAGCCCATCAGTGATGGACACAAGATCCACATCAAGGTATCCCCCTGCTGCTGTCCCTCTGAGCACTGGCCTGGCTTGGGCTGCCACTGGAAATACCCAGTCCCTCGGGAGAACATCCCCAATGCTTTCAAAGCATACTAGGAGGGTTCGTGAAAGCAAGCACAGAGGGAATTTCCCCATGATAGCTGAGGTCTGGACTCAATGGGCAAAGAAATCTCTCCCAGTCCCCACTGCTATAATTAGCGCACAGAGTATTGGATGGTCCTTATTAATAGGATAAGTAAATCCGACCATATGCTAAGGGCTAATGTCTCCTTTTCATGGGGGCGCACGGCCACGGTTTCTCTGTCAGGTTCGCAGCAGACTGCTCTGGCAGCAGGGCAGTCCCTCCCAGCCAGGGAGCAGCCGCAGCAGCCTTTTGGACTTGACCAAAGCCATCCCCATCTGTCATCCCCAAATCCACATCGGCTGGAAACCTGGAGATTTGGGAAGCAGCTGTCCTTTGGGTGAGCTATGGTTTTGTGGGCTCAGTGCTCTTTCCGAATATTGAACATATTCAGAAAGCAAACACTGCCACGCGTTGGCTCCTTGCTGGTTTCTGAATGGTGGAGTAAATACCGATTTCAGCCCATTAAAAAAAAAAATAAAAATAAAATTCCTAAGGTGTGTGTGTGTCCAAATCATCCGCCCTGACTTCAAAAGCTGAAACGTTACATTCGAGCCTGTTTCAAGAACTTCTAACTTGCTGCTGGCAAATACATGCCACCCAAAAAATGAGATGTGCCTATTTATGATCTGCCCTGGTGCCTGCCATCCGCAGAGAGGAGGCACAGGGAAGAGGCCCTGCACCAAGTCCCGAGCATCCCTCAACACCTTGCTGGCGACTATTTCTGGGAATGGGAGTTTTGCTGGGGGTTTTCCTATCTTTTCTGTGGATGTGGGTATAGCATCATTCTCAGTAACGCTGGAGGCTCAGCACTGGTGTCTTTTATAGATTATAAAATAATAATAAATAGCACGCTATGACTTTAAAGAGCCTGGTATAGCATTACATTATCTGGAAAAAGCGGCTTGTTTTATGCCAAGAAAGTTATATTCCCACAGAACTGTCTATCCAGAAGTTTATGAATAAGTCTTCTTTTATAAGTGACACGGAGCGCTAACTTATAAACACGTAATAGTTGTTTTATAGGGTAGGAGAGAAGCAGGGAAAAGACGGGAGTTTCAACAAGAGGCTGTAGAGTCACAGCTGCTCTCTTTAAGGATTTCTTTTTAATGTCACAGTTTTAAAAAAAAAAAACAAAAACCCCCAATTTTATCTGCTTTTTCAGCAAGTTAATTTTAAGTCCGTGTTGCCAGATATATGGCAGAAACCCTGCCCAAATCTGTTCAAAACATTGATTTTCAAGGGAAAAGAGAACCCACTTGGAAGGCTGGCTTCAAGTCCAATGCACGTACATAAAGCACTAGTTTAACACGGCAAGCAGCCGAAGAAAATCCACCTTGCTGTCCTTTACGTTCCCTAAAAAAAGCCAAACACTTTCTCCCCCAAAAGCTATAAAAAAAATATCTTTCCTTCTAACATTTTCCTCGTTTTAAGTGAGAGGGGGTATTCAATTTGTATTGCATTAAGAACCACTTTAGCATAAATCCCATGCTATTAAGCTGGCTTGTATGTAAATACACTCCCCGATTCCTACACCTGCATCATTGAAACCATCTCTCTGGAGGCTTGTTCTTTATTAGTTTTGTGACAGCCAAACTTTTTCTTGGGCGATACGTCTGTGTAAAACGCTGCGACCGCACATTATCCTACACCCCCGCCTGCCCAGAGGAACCTGGCCGTTATTGCTTTTGACCTTCCTTTTCAACTGGTCTGACTTGAGAAATTTAACACTGCAATTGTACCTCTCAACTCTGACATCAAAATCGTTGGCAATTCGCAAAGAAATCAAGAACAGGCTCTGCAAACAGTTATTAAAGGCTCCAAACGCCCATGTGTTTCATTGGGTCTAGAGGAGGGGGAAGAAGAGAAAAAGGAAAAAAAAGAGACACTTCTCAAAAAAGCTGAGCTCTTTGGAAACAATAACGATTGCATTATTAATTCCTTATTTGGAAGAAAGAAAAACCTAGGTCACCCCTATGGAAGATGAAAAAACCCTCTTATTCTACGAGTTCTTCCACATTTGGAGCTATTCATGCGAGGTATCCAAGTCAAAGGTATAGACTTCGTTTACACACGTTAACTCCTCAGTCAACATTATTTCATATACTAAAAATTGGGTTTTTGTAGGTTTTTTGTCACGTTGGGTCGGAGCCATGCTTCTCTCTCGGGCACACAGACAAGTCGGTTGTTAAGCCGAGCCTTTCATCGGGCACGAAGATACCTTACGTTAACAACAGCAAGGCCTGTTGGCAAACAAAGCATGGCTAAATAACAGCAAGATAAAAACCGCCGCTATCAGAAAATAAATGTCACATTCAGTCCCAGAAGCAGCATGGAGTGAGCTGACATCCAAACCATTTATTGCTTCAGCGATCAAATAATCCCGAGTGTTTGGGTCCCAAACCACACACGCAGACCTCCGAAAGGAAGTGAGATAAGCGTTTCTCTTAATCCATTATCGTTATACTTCAATTTGCTTCTTTTTTAATCTATTTTTCAAATTATAAATGCATGCCAAATAGCATATTGAACTGCTTCCAAGCCCAACAGCAAAGAAATCCCATATTCTTTCAAAAAGCGATATACGCTGTACAAACCCAACCTCACGTGAACCGCAACAGTCAGAGGAATAGCTCAAATGAATTTGGTTGCAGCCCTCAACCGCTGCTTACGTTTCAACAACTCAGATGCTTAGCTAGTCCGTGTCAAGGTAAGTCGCCTACCTTTGGCAGCAGTTGGAAGGTTTCGATCCAACAGTTTAAGATGCCGCATAAATATACATTGGACTGTACATCTACACGTCTACACAATTCGTTAACCTCTTGCATTGACCTGAGAACCAGACTAGAAGAAAGGCAGCTGAAAGACAGGAAGGTTTCCTATGGAAATTAAGAAATATAAGTACCTTTTACCTTCCAAGCCACCAGAAATGAAGCTCAGAGCCAGGCAAGAAGACATTTGTTTGAATTTGAAGACAAGTCAAGAGCACAGCAAGAACTAAACTGTCACAAGCTTTAACTTTCAGAGAAGTCTGCGGGAAAGGGAACACTTTGAGCTAAATTTGTATCTACTTTAAATAGCAGAAGGTAGTTCATAGAGGACAACCTAGGAGAAATGGTTCGATGTACCTCTGAGACAGAACTACTGAACCAAAGAGCTTTAAAGCAATTTATACACATTCCTGAATAGTAGCTTTCTGCCAAAATGCTCAATAATAAAATCATTTACTGGGCTCATCACTGCACAAAGAGCCGATGTAAGAGGCAACAGCTTACCCAAGCTACCTCCTACCCAAAAAAACCCCGACATTAACTGGATCCTTTCTACTCACTGCTATACTGAAGAAAAGATCAGATGTATTTAACGAGCAATAGTAACTCTGCAGCAAATTCTTTCCAACTTTGTTAACAATGCAAAAGGCAGGCTAAAAGAAAGCCCCTCCAGAGCACAAGCTGTCTTTTGGGGTAAATTCGTGCAGGATATTGCACCCATGCCCAGCCAAAGGTGAAAATTTAAGACCTTAAGCCTCCCCGAGAGCCTCTTTTGGTGTTTTCCCACACACTCTCCACATTTTACTTCGAGTCAAACCTGGCAACCTCTACTCATCTCTCTCTGCTGTCCTCTTCTGATGGGTGTGCTGGGGCAGCACCAGGCGGGGACATCCAGAGTTGTGCAGGAGATGACCCAGCTCCCAGCAAGCCAGAAATTGGAAATATTCTCATGGTTTTTCCTTTTGTTCTTGCTAGAGTGACTTCACAGACTTTCCTTGCTTGTCCCCACACTGCTATTATCAAACTATTTCCAACCCCAAAGGTCATCGGCAGACACGGTTACTGGCTTTTTTTGCATGGGCTTATTTTTTCTTCCCCCTTTTTTTTTATTAAACAAGCATGCACACTTTCCAATTTTCCCTTCTCCAGACTCTCTAGCATCCTTTCCCTCACATAAGTGATGCCAAGAAGCAAGATCAGTCAAGCAACGTGCTGCATTTCTGAACAACTGTGTTACAACCTGGAACGGGACTTCCAAAAGTTTAAAAAAACCTCAACGTGCACTAAAGGTTTCCCAGAAGAAAGGAAACAAACCAAACCCAAACAGGATGGTAGAAGTTCTACAAATCCCTGTCTTTCAGATGAGGTTCACCCAAGTGAGCCCAACCAAGCCATAGGTGTCACCTGAACCCTTCTGTTCTGGCATAAGCTCAGCAAAAATCAGGAGTAAAAGGTGACAAAGCGCAGATTTAACTGGGACATCCCCATCTCTAGGCTTACCAGAAGTTATCCTCCCCACACCATCAAGGGAGATGAGCAATGATGAACTGAAGAAGCGTTTGGCATGGAGCACAGCTTCATGAACCGTGGTGGAGAGAACAGTTGGGAGCTGAAGGGTATGAAAGAGAGCCAGGTGAAGCTTTCCTTGCAAGAAGGCAATGATCTTAGAAAATCCAAAGGTTGTCTACCATCAGGTGGTCCTTCAGCAGCACTGGTCACTAAAGAGACTTCTCATTGTATTAGCAACTCCAGAGATCTACTACCTGGACGCAGCACAGGCTGCAAGGAGAGGCACCAACCTGGGCTAAGGCGAGTTAAATCCCAGAAATGGGGTGTTCGCTGCCTCCCACAGCGCCCCGATGGCTGGTGCTCCTCCTCACACACCTACATCCATGCACCTTCTCCAGCTCAGCCTTACCCACCAGCCAGGAACGCAGGAGCTGCAGCCCAGCTGGCAAACTCAAAATGGTTTTCCTGAAATAAAGGGTCTGCCAGGCAGCAGCTTACCCCAAAGCTGCTACCTGCAGCAAGCCGGGAAAAGGCAGAAGACACGACAGATGATCTCAGCAGGGGACTGTTGTTCCTCCACTACTTTCTCCAGTAAAAACAAATGGGGAAAAAAAAATAATAAAATGAAAGGACAGCTCTGCTGGCCTGGCGCAGAAGGGGACATCTGCCCGCGTCCATCTGCCATCGGCCCGACACCCTGGTCTTTGTTTTTGGTAGGGTCAGTTTTCGACCATTATAGCTCCCTGAACTGCCTCAC
This sequence comes from Butorides virescens, assembly GCA_017310255.1. Lineage (NCBI taxonomy): Eukaryota > Metazoa > Chordata > Aves > Pelecaniformes > Ardeidae > Butorides > Butorides virescens. Next base: position 144,049 of record JADKXX010007038.1, on the reverse strand, counting down.
CAGGACACCAGTGCCAGTACAAGGCAAAAGATGGGAACATGGGGAGAGGGAGCAGGTAACCACTAGCTCTGCTTAGATGCATCAATAAATTGTCCCATTAGGCTCTTAAATCACTTGAGAAAGTATTATCCTTTGCCTCTTCCTTTGTTTTTCACTTGAACAAATGCTGGGATTACTCACTCCCTAGTTAGATGGATATATTATAGTGCCAGAATGCTTCTGAAATGTTTAATGCATCAACAACTAGCGTTACGCATCAAAAAAAAAATCAAAAAATCACAGCTCAGTAAAATGAGTGGAATAAGCTGCAGTAACAAAACTACAGTTTTACTGGTCCATCTAAACCCGCAAGAGGAACTTCACTAGCAAGACATTGATCAAGGAGAAAAAGTTATAGCAGGGGGAAAAAAAAATCATATCATGTTCATACCAAGTCATTTAAGGTCAGATTAAGTGTTCTTGAAGTCTGGTCCATGTGCCTTCTATTTAAAAAAGTGCCCTGCTTGCCCAGGAATTTTAAGAACTTTTGAAAATGGGATGCTGGCTCCTAAGTCACTTGGATACTTGACTGCGTGGTCAGGAGGGTTGAGATTTACATACAAATTGCAAAGCTTCTAAATGGCTTCCTCAGAGCAAGGAACGGGGGTGGAAACGAGAGAATATTTAATGATTAGTTCCTTATGGCTCCAACATTCTTGAAGCATATTTCTTGCAGCCCCTGGAACACTCCTGCATTCTTGATTGCAAAATGGCAATAAGTGATTTCCTTTAAAAGCCTTGTCTTTTATTGGAATACTAAAAATACCCCACTAGCCCCACTCCACTCCACTCTCTCTCTTTCCTGGACAGGCACCATCAACCCTGATGTATTCTATTTTGAAGACGGCAATAAACATTTCAGCATGGGCTGTTCAATCCACTTCATAATAGATTATGCATTTCCAGTGGAGTCCCTACTAGCACCATAAATCATCTTTACACAGACTTAAGTATGAGAAACTCCAGCTCAAAAGCTGCATGGATTTTCTTCTTCTTTTTAAAAATTAAAAACGGGTATAAAACAGTCAGGAATTAAATAACTGACAACTTTAAACGTGAAACTACTGGGATGACCCTGTAAACCAGGGCTGTTGCGATAGTCAGAGCCGCACCATGAAGCGCTGCTCCGGTCAATTTGCTTGACGTAAACCTACCTGGAAGATGGCGCTTGGTGAGGTGAAGTCCAGAAAAAATCGTCTACACATCCATTGCATCTGAACAAACACGGGTTTCACATCTGGGATGCTCTGTCTGTTGCTGATTTTAAAAGCCACAGATGAAGTTCAATTACACACTACACCTGAACTGGTTACACACATCTAATACTCCTTTTGCTTTTCCAGTCTATATTGACTTAAAAGTCCGAACCATTCTCCCAACTGTTCCGCTCATTGTGTCTCTCTCCATCTGCTACAGGCCTTGGAGAACAGCTCAAAGAGATAATTTCAGGTACACGATGAGGAGGCTACCACATAAACCACAATTTTATCATTAATGTTCTTGGCTGAGCCAAGGAGCTTCTCCAGTAAAAGCGGTTGCACAATCACGTTCAAGGACTAAGACCAGCTAAGTGCAGGATGCAAGCAGCCTTCTTCAGCCTTAAACATCGAAGTTTTCATGTTGTCAAGAGCCAGAAGGGGCATAATTTAGATCCCCAATGCAGACTCCAAATACGGTCCAGTGGTGGACGATGAGGAGGGTTTCCTGAGTATGGATCTGTCTGTTAGAAGGTTTGGCTGGACAAGGTGATCGAGTGGTTCCCGAGCCAACCCAGCAGTGTCAGCCCTGGCACGATTAATTCTGTCCACATTAAGGGAGTCTGCTGGGAAATCTGACCTCACTGAACAAATCTGCTGGTCACATCATAGCTGTTACAGCAATTGCCCTCAAGTCATTCCACAAACTATGTGCAGCTCAGCAGCCACAGGCTGATGCATTGGACACAAGCCTAATAAAGGTGGGAGATGCTTATTTTTCTACTTTTGAAGTCCCAGAGGGAAGTGAACCTAACTTTGCCTGTTAGAAAACTAGTTTTTGATCATGCTTGTGGCTGGATAGTCTCACTGCCTGCCTACTGCTGTCACACAGAAGGTAAGCTCCACGAGATACTGTTAGCCACAGGCCTTGCTTAGCACCAGCTTCTCTTTCTTGGACAAGTTGATCACACTCCACTGAGCTCTTCCCCACATGTAGCGGGTCTCAAACAGGAGGGTCTGCATAAGGAAACTACTTATTTTTGGTTGACTCCTTCCACGAATTTGATCTGGGTGGATCTAGCAGTCCAACAGCAAGATCTGGTGACCACAGCAAGGATATGCTCTTCTGACTCTGAAGAGAAGACAACTGGAGTCATAAATCATAAACCCATCAGGTGGAAAGGGACCACAGCAGGTTCTAGTGCAACCTGCTGCTCCAAGCAGGGCTAAGTTAGGGAGCTGGACCCAATGATCCTTATGGGTCCCTTCCAACTTGAGATATTCTATGATTGCATGACTCTAAGACCAGACTCAGACCACGTTGCTCTGGGCTTTTGTCAACCTGAGTCTTGAAAACCTTTAAGGATGCACCACTGTTCAGGGAGCACACACACCGGATTCTCCCCAGATGAAACCACACCAGATCTGCTCATTTTCACAAACAGGCTGTGCTACTCTGAGAAAGTTCTTCACTAACCCACTAGAACTACTGCAGGAAGAACAGCACAGTATGGACAACCCAAAGAGGTAAGGCTGAAGTGGGCAAGTGCTTATCATCTCAAAGACAATGCTGAGAAAAAGGAACAGAACCTTGACGTCTTTCAGATGGGCTCTTTTAACATTTCAGAAGATTCTTTGATGGGGCTTCATTGATTTTAAAGTCAATACCAATTTAGACAAATGAAGTGTTTCGCCCCAGTTTCTGCAGAAGCATATGAGCCTGCAAGTAAAAGTCATGACACAGATATAGCTGGGTTTGTGTTGCGAATGGTGTTTTCACAATTCAAAGAACAATCCTTCTTTTAGAAACTTGCTCAACCGTTGGCAATTCAACCCAATCAGCATACAAAACTGCAGAAACCAGCAACCAAATACTTCTCATTAATACCATTTACAGCTTCTAACAACTCTAAGAACCTTCTAAAAATGCCAAAGGAAACAGGGTGGGTGAAACAATCTCTCACAAACAACTGAGCCAATAAATACAGAACCGTGATAAGAAATTAGGTTTGACTTGCATAATCACTTTTAAAAGGTTTTGGTAAATGGAGTCTGAAGAGCAGGAGGCTGATAAAATAACATAGTTCAGTAGCAAGAACTGAAAGTTGCGTGCCGATGAAGTAGGGAATTCAATCCTTGCTGAATCATTTAGTCGTTAACAGAAGTTTCTTCTCCAAAAAAAGAAGGCAAGGCATCTCTTAAAGCCCACACACACAGATCTTTGACTCCTATATGCTGGTGTACTACACAAAACTATTTTGGTTTTGGACAACTGCTTTGTCTCATGTGTCAGGATGGCTATTTTATTTTATTTTTTAACTTCTGACTTGAGCAGAGCCAAACCTGTACAATTTATGCAAGTGCAGTACAAGAGGTCCTCTCTCATTTTGTATTTAAAAAAAAAAGAGAGAGAAAGGAGGAAAACCCACAATATCATTTCATCTCAGTACCTTCCTAAAACTTGAGAAGTTTATAAGCTCATAACTCCAGTTCTCTCCTTTTGCCTTCCCACATGACAGCTACAAGCTGCCACAGCAGCTGCACAGTCAACATCTTCAAAGGAAATAAAGAAATAATTGCTCTCAGAACAAAGTGCAGGGGGACAAACTGGCCTGGGTGACAGGAGCAACGTGAACGCAGTAAGCGTTATAGCTGGAAGCAACCCCTCCACATACTTACGCGCCAGCGGAGACTTTTGTTTGTAAGAGAGAAAGGCAGCAAAACCAGGAGAGCACTGGGAGAACTTACAAAAGTGGTTTAGTGGTGGGATGGCAGGGTTAGGGTAACTGTTGGGCTTGATGATCTTAAAGGGCTTTTCCAACCAAACGATTCCACGATTGTATGATTCTAAGGCAGGGCGTTTCAGAAACCCATCTTCATATATTTTGCATCCTATTCTCCTGTTGGAGAACATTTCCCTTTTTCAGCTCCTTATGGTTATTACGAGATACGTGTGGGGGTTGACACAGAGAAAAAAGAAATCTATATAAAATTCAGAAAAAAAAAGGTCTGTGTAAGGAATGTAGCCTGTTATCAAACAATCAACAAGGATAAAAATACTTGGGAGCAAAAAGAAGTTGCCTGATTTAGTAAATATTTTTTTTTTCCTTACGTCTAATCCCACGGTTACATATAGAGCTCATTCCCCTCACGCTTCCAGGGGGATTAAAAACCCACACTGCAAAGAGGCATATAAATCGCCCTGGATCATTTGTCTGAATCCTGCGCCTGCCCCCAAAGAGGGACGACGCTCCATATGCTTTTGCAATAGCTCTGTTTTGATAGTATTACCAGGAGTGCCCCTTATTAATCATGTTGCCACTAAAAATCTCCCTGGAGTATTTGCTTATTCCATACTTTTCCAAACTGTTTTGGTTTTCTCTTAATTTATTAAAAGCTCGCTGAAGATGACCATGGTTAAAGCTAACCTCTGCTACTACAAAACTGGAAGGAAAAAAAAAGGGGGGAGGGAGGGGGAAAAAAATCACCTTTAACCATGAATTTTCTTGTATTCCCCAGAAGAAACTCCCCCCCCCAAATATGCTGTTTTAGTTTTTGTTACATTCCCCTTACCCGTTCCAGTTGTTCCAGACCAGCCCACGATATTGCTGTTTAAGGTAGCGTTAACATTCAAGAAACACTTTCCTGGATGTTACTATTTGAGTCGAGATCATTGGAAGAAATTTGGTATTGGCTCAAGCCTTCAGTGCCCTGAAATCAATGAGCTTATTTCAGCCTGTAAAGTGTTCTTAAAGACACGCTTAAGTGCTTTGCTGGATGAAGAACAAAGCACTTGGCACCCTGCAGAACTGAACCCTGCTGAGGTGCGAGGCGTTTCCAAACATTTCTAATTAACTAAAAGAATCCGCAATTAAGAAAGTCGCAGTCACTTGGTTGACAGAATAAAGGCAGTGTTTTGCAAAGCATCCTGTGTTCCCCACTCCACCAACACGCACCCCTTCACAATACCAGACACGGGAAAGAGAAACGTGTGGACTATCAAAGGAGTATCTGGGTGTCCTTCGGCAATTCGGCAGCAGTGCCGAACTCCAGATCCACGCCTGGGCTTCACAAGGTCCCTGCTTCAAGGCCGGGAGCACGAAGGAGATGGAGTTTGCTTGAGCTGACCACTATACCCTGCCCTGCTCCCTTGGCTTCAGTGATGCCACAGATCAGCCAGTCCCGCAGGAAAGTTCTGCTCCCTTCAAGTGCGGGCAGCCCCCATCTTATCTTAGACCTAAAGATAGGCCTAAAAGGAACGAAAAGCAGCCTCTGCAATGCAGAAGAAAATGTTAGGTATGAAAGCTTCAGACTGAGTACACGTGGTCTCTGGCTTTGTACAGATGATTGGGAAGATCCTCATTTATCCCCTAGATTTTATATTGTTTTGAGGACTCTGCTGTCTGCAAAACATTAACTCAAACCAAGTGGTACAATTCTGCTAAAATTACACTTTTAAGCCAACCATGTCTTTCTGAGTCAGAAAACAAATAGGCCTTTCAATGCACTTTTGTAGTTGCAACATGTATTTAATTCTTATTTTCATCCAGCTTATACAGAGATTAGATAAATTATTTTTCATGTTTATCTTTCCCCATGAAAAAACACAAATCACCTTGGTGCTACGCTAACAAAAGCTTGACTCGTCTAGGCACAGGACATCAGAGAGAGGCCCCTTGCTCTCCAGGCCCTGATCCTGCAGACAGGCAGAGTCCATCTGTGGTTGGACGGACTCTGCAAGGATACAGTCGTTCCCAGTGGGAACTGGAGGCAAATCCCCGAAGACCTGTGAAATCTGTGTAGAGGATCAGACCACCTTCAGCTGGAGAACTCAATGGGGACTTTCCACCTGTGGCCCATAGCTACTTCCAAGAAGCCCAAGGAGAGTGGCCAGAAGTGAGGCTACTCCAACCAGGGTCTGAGTTCAACCGGGGTGCCTATGAATTGTCCAGCACAAGAACAGAAGCAACAAACTAAAAATAGGCTGAAACCCAGAAAAACCAAGCTCGCTCAATATTAAGAAGAGGGGGCTGAACCTCAACATCTACACTGACCTTTTTAGCAGCCCTGATTTGGAGACCAGAGGTGGCTGATGCTGATGGAGAAGCACTTGCTGCTCTGCACGCTTGTGAAGCTCCCTGGGACAAGCTCGTGTCTCGGCCAACGAGGGGAAAACCTATGCTGCAGCTCCTGCATAGTGTCACCAGGTAGAGCCACGCATGCACAACTCTGAAATAATGTTAAGAAATGGGTTGTGGTTTTTTTTTTTTTAAGTTTTCATCAAATCCTGCCTCAATCACTCCAAGTTTCAGGCTGCCTGCATGGCGTTATAGCAGAAATAAGGTCATCTGCAAATAGTTAATAGAATTCAAATAGAATTCATATTAGGTGCAAACCACCGGGACTGCAGCAAGATGCTTGGCAGTATTTGATTTCAAGCAAGCCACAGAACACGACAGTAATTTTAACAAAACCCGTACAGTTTATCCAGAGCTTCCCATCCCTTTGTTCCCAACACAGTCTCTGTCTCCTCTGTTCCGGGTGCGAGCTAGCACAGGCTGACCACATACCACAGAGCCTATCTCGAAGCAGGAATTTTATTCACAACCTATGGCTACAGGAGGAGGCAAATTAAAAGCAGAGATGAAGGGATGCTTACCCTTTTATTTTTAGCACCATGAAGGCTTGGTGTGAGTGTGTCCTAAGACAATTTAAAAGTCAACACTTCTGACGGAGCATCCTGAGATTCTTTTAAAATGAAGATGTGGATGCACTGATTAGTTTTTGCTTGCTAGCAACTTTTTTTCTTTATTTAAACATTGTCCACTGTGGTTTTAATAGCTTTGAGGGGAGATTTTTGGTACGATCAGCTGCCAAGAAACATCTCCCAGTTAGCTGCTTTGGTCATCAGTCAGTAGCTGCCGTTAGCACAGCAGTTTCTATCTGCAAATCCAATAATCCTAGAACTACCAAACATAATTTTCCCCTGAGATTAGTTTTGGTGGAGAAAAACATCCTTTGGAAGGCAAAACATTTTTTTTTTTAGCATTTTAGTTATCAAAACACATGGTGCAGCCTATAATAGTACTGCCCATAAACACCATTCTCCAGCTCTGCTCCTCGCCCAGGCTGCCAGTGAACATGGGAAACCATTAACTCAAGCTGCCATAATTAACTCCCAGCATCTTCTTCAAAGCCTGAGACAATCCCGAGCTACTTGTCATGCAAACAACCTGTGAGATTCATTCTCCTGGCAAGGCAAAAGGAGGGGTAAATTACTGAGTTAAGTAGATTACTGGGGAAGGAGTCACACTCAGCAGCCTTATGAGATGATTAGACCCTGGGAAATTCATACACCAAATCCCCAGGCCCTGATAGTGCACATTCATTACCAGTTTCAGGATCAACCGCAATCAAGAACCTTCTCTGGCAGCATTAAATATTCTTCTCCCAATGAACTTTCATTCAGCTTTCCCTCCAAAAAGGAAGATTATGTTTAAAATTTTATAAGGGAAAAAGTTGCAGCAGCATTCAAGCAACTCAGCAGTTCACCACTAAGATGACTCTTTTTATTTTTCTTTTTTTTTTTTTTCAGAGAAGCATCAGCATTTTTGAAGCCGCGGATGCTACCAGCACCATCATCAACATAAGCATTAAAAAACTTAATGCTGTTGCTCTGTGGGTGTACATGCGCTGCGCTGCCAACAGCAGCACCCAGGGACTGCAGAGGGGTGCCTGCAAATAAGACAGAGAGCAGCAGTTATCTGTCATGTGCATTTAATAAATCCAACACAGCAGAGCAGCTTTTGCAATCCAAAAGAGGGGGAAAAAAAAATAAGATCTATCAGATTTGTGGCAAGAGAGCCAGCTCCTGTCACAGCGACGGGGAACGGCCGGTGCCTTCTGCAGGAAGCTGCAGGAGTGAGTTAAGACAACGAGTTCCCCTGATTGGGGTCCGTTTGTCCCCGTGGTTGATGGGCGAAGCTTATCTATGTACTTCAGCATGATCTGCCAGAGTACGTGGACTGAGGTTGGGAAATTAATTGCCCAGTGTACTGGGTAAATGGGCAGCAATCGTTATTTTTTCCCCAGTAATGACATTTTGTGAGGAGCACTGCTGGTAGCAGCAGGTGCTGGGAGAGGCTGTTCCACCGAGGGTTCAGACGCGGCTTTATAACATTTTCTTTTTAAAAGACTCTTAGTTTAGCACGAGTCTATACAGCGTTATTCAGCAACCCTCCATTATCTAAAGAATTACAAATTCCCTATTTTCTTGATCTATATAAAGTAAAGGGCGTAACCCCATCACACTGGAGAAGGTGAGAGTGTGCTGAGAGTTCTCCCTCCTACCCGAGGTATTTTTATCAAAGAGATGTCTTTAAAAATATCTCTTAGAGAAAGTCTCTTATGCAAGAAGTTAAGACAGACGAGGACTACTGAAGTGCAGTCTAGTTCGATCAAAGGCAACTCCACCATAAGAGACAATTTCATGCCCTGGTATCTCAAAAGAGGCCATGATAAACTGCAGAAAACCAGATGATGAATGTGATAAGAAGGGCGAATCTTCTTAGAAAGCTGAGAGAGGTACGTTAGCTGTGAAGAAGGAAAGCGTTAAGGATCTAACAGCGGTGATGGGGTCACTTGGGAAGCACCTTGGAAACCGTTGGGTTTACCAAGCCACCAGATGAAGTGACTAAGATGGATGCCATCACTGCAAAGGGCAGGCCAAGCCATCTCGGCAACATCACAAGGCAAGGAGCGTGCTAGCAGGCCCTGCTGAGTAGGGAAGCCCCAACCTCCTGAGTATCGGCCATGCTCATACATCTGTGGATAAACTTCAGCTGTTAACGCGTCGGTTTACCAACCGCAATGCGATGCCTGCCGACCTGCAGCAGCAGAGGGTTGACAAACACCAGGTCCCCAAGGAATGGCTTCTACAGTCATCCTCAGCCCACCTGCCTCCCCCACGCTCCCAACCTGCAGGATCCCCTTGTCCGGACCTGCTGCCGCTCCACGCGGAGGGCGACAAGCAACAGCCAAAGGGGTTTTTTTGATCTCAGACTCTGCATGTGACAAAGTGCAGCAGAGCCAAGGGGCTGCTCTTGCCCACTGCATCCATGCCTTGATGTCAGGCGGCATTAAGAGAATGTGCTTTCATCTGTGTCAGAAAATGTCCTGGCTTTGGCTGGGACAGTTAATTTCCTTCCTAGTAGCTGGCACAGAGCTGTGTTTTGGATTCAGTATGAGAAGAACGTCAATAACTCACTGATGGTTCAGTTGTTGCTGAGCAGGGCTTACACCAGGCAAGGGCTTTTCAGCTTCCCCTGCTCTGCCAGGGGCACAAGAAGCTGGGAGGGGGCATGGTCAGGACAGCTGACCCCAACTGGCCCAAGGGCTATTCCAGACCATAGGGCGTCATGGTGAGCACATAGAGCTGGGGGAAGGAGGAGGAAAGGGGGGAACATTTAGAGTTACAGCATTTTGTCTTCCCAAGCCACCGTTACGCGTGATGGAGCCCGGCTGTCCTGGGGATGGCCGAGCACCCGCCTGCCGGTGGGAAGCAGGGAATGAATTCCTTGGTTTGCTTTGCTTGCGTGCACGGCTTTTGCTTTCCCTGTTAAACTGTCTTTATCTCAGCCCATGAGTTTTCTCACTTTCACCCTTCCGATTCACTCCCCCATCCCACAGGGGGAGTGAGCAAGCGGCTGGGGGGGCTCAGTGTCTGGCCAGGTAACCACGACAGCAAATCAAGACGAAACACCCAAGCAGCCCCTTCTGCAGAGCAGTCTGTGATGGACAGGCAGGTTACCTTGCAGGGTGCTGCGAAGCAATTCACAGCTCATCCGAGCAAAGCATGACAAATTCTGGACCACATCCCCAAAATCTGACAGCTTAACTCCAATTCCTCTAGCACCCCAAAGTCAGAGCTGCACTGAGATGGTCCGAGAGCAGGTTGCCAGTGATGATGCTCCAGGCAGGCACAGAGGACCTGGAGACAGCCGAGCTACAGGCACTCAAATGGGGACAACAGCACTGCCCTGTTCCACAGAGGACAATAGATTATGTTAAGGAGCTACTAAGACAGGTCAACCACCGCGGGATGGAGCCAGCGCTGGCCTGGCAGCAAAGGGCAGCAATTCCTCACAGCAATCGCTCCACTGTTATTCCCAGTTCCTCCCTTCATCCTGTATGGCCACAAGGTCTTTTTTAGCACTCACCTTCAAAGAACCTTGGCAGAAGAGCACAAACCCTACAGGGAAGGCAGAACCAGCCACACGAGTCCACAAAGATGGGAAGCCTGCCCAGAAATAACACAGTTCCTGCCTTCCTGACGCCCCAGTTCTTTCTCGACTAGTGCTGAATGAAGGCTTTAAAAGGAGACGGGGGTCCTCCCCACTATCTTGGAGTTACGGAGCCAACTCTCAGGTGAGCTAGTCCACAACTAAAACCAGCCACTGAGCAGAACGGAGCCAAAACTACCCCTTACCTCACGCCCAGCTCTCCTGCAAACCTTGCCAAATTAAGCAAGGAAGCAGACGACTGGAGCTTGTATGTTGTAAAACTTGTTCAGTCATAACCCATAAAAATACCTGAATGCCCACCTACAGACACACCGCGCCTCCCTTTTGGGCACTACCACATCAGTTAGGCTACCACCAGCTCAGCTTATTAAGCCATTTAACATTGAAATACTCCCCAATTCCAAGCCCGTTGATGACTTATCCATCTACTTATTGCCAGAATCAGCAGGACAAAAGATGCCCACCAAAAAGCCATCAGCAACGCTTGACCTTCTCATTTACACGAAATCTGATTCTCATTTACACACAACATTGTTTTTGCAAATGAAAATCGGTTCTACTCTTCCTTCCTTGGAAGATCACCTCTAGTGTTTGGTTCCTCTGTCAGCCAAAATAAAGCACGCATCTTCGCAACAGGAGCAAGCCGAGAGAAAATTCAGCATTTCGTGCAATTACCAAGTACCAGGATTCAACCTTCCTTATCTCAACAGGGCTTACACAGCACACAACAGAGCAAGCCTCCAAATTCACCAACTCTTTATTTCAAGCAGAATTTAAAGACCTAAAGCACGAGTCCTCATGCATGGACTACACTGGAGCCTTCAGAGTAGCTCCACGTTACAGCAGCTCAGCGGATGCAGCCCGGGCTGGAGCAAATCCAGTCACAGAGAAGTCTCAGCGGAAGATCCCAGCACAGGAACAGCTTTTCATCAGTGGGCAAGGCTGACTGATCTAAACTCAAGATACTCCTTTCCAAGAAAGTTTCTCTCACAGACCGTTAACCGCTAATATGCATGCACAGATATGATACGAATGCTTAAATGCAGACAGCTGAGTAGGCAGGAGAACAGAACTTACTCTGCATTCATCTACACAATTGCATTCAGCTACCAAAGCAATGAGCATCTTTGAAAAACCAAGGGTGATGGTAAACAAGCATGAAACACTTATGTAGGAACCAGTATAGAGGACACGGCAAAGTAGCCATGCGTCCGACAGAGGTATTACTAATGTTATTACCAAAGTAACCCGTAAAGCAGAGGCAGCAACACTGGGGAAGATGTGCAGAAATGAAAGAATTTCAGTTTCAGCAAAGGGCTAAGGTGCAACATGAAGCCTTAAAAGCCACTTCTCTACCTTGCCCCACTCCGAATCGCAAGGTCAAGCAAAAACTGGAGATCACCTTTAACCAAACATTTACCTAGCTCCCAAGCTATTTGAGCATCTCGTCAAAACACACCCCCTGCCCATGAAGTGTTTCTGAATCAGAAAGCACAGAATGCAAAATTCACAAGAAGAAATCAAATCCTCTCAGCTCAGAAAACTGGAAATGTTCCTATTTATAACGCTGCCTTCCCCCGGAAAGCAGGCTGTAAAACGCTCAGGATGAATGACTTGGCACTGCTAGTGTTTTCTGTAGAAGGCCTAAACCTTGGGCTTTTTCCCTCCCCACCACTTTTGAATCTTTAATTCAATAGCAAGGTGGGAAATTAATATTTTTGCGTTCTATTTAAATGCCAGAAAAACATTTGCTGCTTCTTTAGCAGGAATGAGTCACTTTGGCTCTAATAAGGTGCTTTTCTGAAACTTTTTAGCAGTACCGGCACTGTGTTAATGCTCTAGGGCTAAAGACAAAACATGGTCTGCTGGGATCCCCAAAGACATGATAAACACTGCAGTAGTAAAAAACCACGCAACCCTGAAGGAGCTGGAAGTCTTACAGTGCTAAATCAAATCACCAAGCACAGGGGGAAGTGATAAAGCCGGGAAGCTCTTCGGTTCTGGAGGGTTTATACTCTCCAAATTCCTTGAACTTGGTACATTTGGGAGGGTTATGTAAATATGCCCACTATGTTAATAATCTAACCCTCATCATACAGCAGCGCGTTGTATAAAGTACAACAGAAGCCAGCGACAAAGCAAAGTGGCAAAGGTACAAATTCCAATATAAACTACAAATTCACTCTGCTCCTACACAGACTGGAGCAGAGGGGAGGGGGACAAGAGAAAGCCGTTATCACCTGCACGCAGGAAACCACTTCACAGGACGTGTATCGCATCTGAATTATAGCCATGATCCTGGAATTCCTCAGCTGAGGAATTAAGACAAGTTTACAGGAATTACCAATAGGTGAACGCTGTCCCCATTCCACTCTGCCCTCATACACACCCTCCCCCCAAATCACAGCTGGCAAGTCGTCTCCCCCAGCCGCCTCCGCCAAGCCCTGACAGCCTACGCTGGGTGCTCTCCAACACGCGTAAAAAGCTCCTAAGTCTCAAATCCATCCCAAACAACTGTCTGGGCTCTGCATCTCCAGGCAGCCCAACCATCTCCCTCTCCCACCTCAAACTGGTACCAAGGCTTCTCTTCGGGTTAATTTGCAGTCTCCCAAAAAAGTAACAGAGCAACGTGATGAAGACCAAGTGTTTCAGTTTGGATCCAGAGACACAAGGCTTCTCCAGATGCACACCAAAGGGCACCTTCAGCCGCTGCACCGAGAGTACTTGGCCATCGGGCTGGGACCAAAGGCCATGCCATGTCTTCGGGAGTTGACGGCTGTGGAGCCTGCAGCCCCAATTAACCACGAGGCTTAGAGACACACCTCGAACCGGAGCAGAAGAAACACCTCGCGAGACACTTGTTAAGCCCCGCCAAAGTGCAAAGAGTATAAAAAACTTAATTTTAGTAGTCCTGAGCATATTTTGCTCCTCATTTTTGAACCTTAGCTCTGTTGGTGCGGAGCACTTGACCTGACGCCAGCCTGCTCACTGCTCCTGTCTGTGCCAGCATTGAAGTCTTCTCTCTGGCTGGCAGCTAAAAGGAAATCACATCAGCACTGACCACCACAATCAAGAGATCTGAAGACAATGAATACTGCAAAGGACCATGGCATTTATTTGCAACCATTCTGGGCAAACAGGGTGCTGATGGCAACGGCAGGTGCATTTGCTATATCACAAACTTGAAAACAAGCCCGTTACTTCAGGTAAGTTCAATTCCTTCAGGTGATTTCCAAGGCCATTAGCATCACCACCGCTCAAGCCATCCCTCCAACAGCCAATCCTCCAGCCAGCCCATGAAATTTCGAAGCCAATATTCCTTCCCATGCAAATACACATGCAGGCATCAGCTATTTAAGAACTGGTGTTTGCCCTTTTTTGGTGTAACCTCTTACCCTCCATTAGGACCGATGAAGGATGCTGCGGGACACATACAAAACCCTTCCTACCCCCCATGAATTATTTTTGTTCCCCCGCACAGGCGGCGCAGGAAGGTTGGTTGGCTCCGGGTGTCTAAGAAAGGCTTTCTGCGGCAGGAGGTGGGTTCACCGCCGCACACAAGGGATGACCTCTGGCAATGCCCGGCTCGCACTCGCTACTGTCTTCAGTTTGGCAACACAGCACAAAAGCGGCGTGCATGTGTGTACCCCCTCCCGCCCCGGCCCCTCTTCACAGGGGGCCGGAGCTTCACACGTTAACGGGCCCCCTCGAGACAAAGCCCGCGAGTTTCTTAATTAAGTCGAAGTGAAAGACGGCCTAAGAGCATCCCACTTACATCCTCGGAGTACCTTCAGTCTGGGCTTCAAACACAGGCAGCGCATTGCCCGTCAAACCGTGGCCTTAATAGCCGCTTGACGATTTTTCTCTTGTAATTGGGGAATGCCGTGCCTTCAGCCCGGCCTCTTCAGCCTCCTCTCATCTTCCCTCCAATTTTAGATATGTCCCTGGGTTATAGAGGAGGAAACAAAGGGACTGCTTGTGTGTCAGAAGCCCTCCACAGGGTCTGCGTTTCAGTCCACCCTTCTCCAAAGCAGGGCAGCATCTGGAGAGCTCTTTAGCAGTTTTCATCTCATTAACATTTCCATGAGGGATCAAAGAATATATTAAAAAAAAAAAAAAAATCTAAGTACAATTCCTGCTATGGAACGAGAATACATATATAAAAAAAATCTGCTCAGATGCCTTTCCCCGATCCATTGCAGTATTATTATATAATTGTCCCTTCATGAAACCGGCTTTTAGTCTCACTGAACCCCGCAAATGTCTCCACAGATCCGTCCCACCAAGCCCCTGCTCCCCCATACTTTTTCCATCGGCGGGGCTGGGTTGCTCTACGTTCCTCCCAAACAGAACCCAATTATTCCCCGGCAGTAAGTCACCAGGAGCAGGAATTGCTTTAATTTTGTCCCTTTGAGCAGCTGCTCAGGGTGGGCTGGGAGATGGCTGCGACCACGGAGCTGGGATGAATACTAAAGAAGCACTGAGGCATCGCGTCCTGCGCGGGGGGTGACGGGGTAGGATTTTTCTCCCGGGAGGAAGCAAATCAGGTAGCTTTACGTGTCCAAAATGAGCTTTTTTTTTTTTTCCCCCCCTCCTTGGATATTTGCATGCCCAAACCCTGCGACCACGAGAGCTGCACCACACCTGAGCACCTTGGAACAGCTTCACCCTCAATGCTGGAAGCAGGGAACCGTGCCCACCGCCCCGGCCCCCATCGCTGCGATTCTTCTCCTTCTCATTAGAAATGCCCAGCAACATCCCGCAGACAAAGCCACTGCAAACAAAGTACGGGGAGAAGGGGGGAAGGGGAGAGAAGAGGATTTTTTTTTTTTTTTAAAGAAAGGAGTGCGGAGGAATTCTTCATTCACTGATCTGTAGAATACATTAATATCCCGAAGTGTTGGCACAGCCTCCAATGCTCGGGGGACCAACAATGCAGGCAATGACTCTGAGTCTGGGATCTTCAAATAAACCACCCCTGCTGTCATGGCCACCGGGAAAGAGAATAACAGCAATATTAGCTGACCTTCATTTTGTTGTTTCTCCAGACCTGACTGCTAGACCTCTGTTTGCCTGTTACTAGGATTTCTTGGCTGAAAAATGTGAGCATTTCCTAGACGATACAAGAGGCAGTTTATTAGGTAAATAAACCAGGCCCTAAGCAGTCGCTTCTGCTTGATAATGAGGAGGGAAGGAAAGGAACAAACCTCCCCGCACCACCTAAAATAACCCCAATCAAGGCTCTATAACCACCACCGCATGCATATTTTTCGACAGACAGTTAATGAACAAGAGAAGGTCATTTTAGCCTCACCAACTTGTGAGCAAAACCATTTGCTCAGAAAACTGTAGGCCATAAAAATCACTGCAGGCACTGTCGGTATCGTATAAAACTGTCCATCTATGGAAGCAGAAAGAAGTTTAAAGTCAGCGTATTCTTTCAGGCTTCTGACAAAAGAAAGCATCAAGGGGAAAACATTTATAGAGGAGTCTTGCACAGAGGGCTGGGAAGGAGAGCACACGGGACACCTCGCACTGCTCCTGGTGTCTAGGACCCACAGCGAGAAACATAATTTAATTGTCAGGCAGACAACGACCCAGGGACAACAATTACGGGCAATTTGCAAGCCCACAGCACCTCCTGCACAAGGCTACTGCAGCAAATTAGAAGCAAGTTTTACAGCATTTCCCAGCACGTCTCAAAGATAAATGTAATAACCAGACGGTTATAGAAAGCGTGGCTTGGAAAATGAAGTTTCCACTGAAGCGGAGCTAGTGGCACCGTTTTCCTTGCCAAAAAGGCAATGTTCTGGTGCATATTTTTTTTTTTATGTACAGAAGGTAAGCATTGCAGAGTAGCTACTGTGTGTTACAGTCCAAGCGGGGCTGTGGTACAAGACAACCACAATGCATCAAAAGCCACACAAGGCACAACCTCATGCCTGCAACTCATCTGCAAATCCCAGCACTCACTGGAGTTTCCCAGCAAAATCACCAGCAGAAGCTGATCATCCTGCAGCAGGAACAAAGCCGTCCCCTCCTTCCACCCCAAAGCGAAAAATCATTTCCGAAGCAGACAGGTTGTGTATCGAAACAGTGAATCCCACTTTGCTGCTGCAGATCCGTGCCCAGGAAAGCGTTCCTGCCACCCCCATCCAACCCGGTTTGCAGACAAGCGTGACGCTCTAGTGATGCATCTCTGCTTTCACTGCAAAGTTTTAGGAATTGCTGCAAACCCTAGATCATAGCATCATTTGGTTGGAAAAGACCTTTAAGATCAACAAGTCCAACCATACCTGTCCACCACTAAATCATGTCTCCAAGCACCTCATTTGCCCATCTTTTAAATACCACCAGGGATAGGGACTCGACTACTTCCCTGGGCAGCTCATTCCAGTGCCTGATAACCCTTCTAGTGAAGAAATTTTTCCTAATATCTAATCTAAACCTGCCCTGGTGCAACTTGAGGCCATAAGATCCAACACCAGTACAACAGCATCAACGTAAGCCCTGTGTCTATCCCCTCCGTGTGACACCTGGCAGCGTGACACTGAGCAAAGGATGCAAAACCTACCTGAAGCCTTGGGCAAGTAGATAGCTAGCCCACACTAAAGCTACCTTAAAGGCTATGTTCACCCGGGCTGCACTCACACCTTCAAGCCACGTCAAGAGCAATGCCAAAGTCACGGACTGCAAAAACTACATTTAAATACAGTGTTAAAACTGGGGCTGGTTTATTAAGCTCCTGTCTTAAAACCCCACTTCATGTGGTTGTGAGTTTGGAGAAACATATTAGGCTGTGACTGCACGTTCCACCAAAAGGAGGGCAGTGAAACACCTTCCAGAGGCAGCACACACGGTTGGACCAGCTTGTGGCAGCGAGTCCAACACAGCTCATCGTTGCCAGACACGAAACTGCCCTTTCCGTAGCTGTATGATCTCTTACGAGCTTAAATCAGTTAAGAAGCTTTTTCCTCCTGGAGTCCTAGCCAGAGGGAGGTGTCAAAGGGGTCTGGCAATCCTGCAGCAACAGCTCAAGCTGCTCTTGCAGACTGATCCAGAAGAAACCCCCATTTGCTCTGCAGCTCGCCCCGGGGACACGAGTGCGAGGTGCCCCTTGGGGCAGGCAGCAGGACAGCGCCTACCAGCGACCGCAGCTGCACCCCACTGTGCAAAACAGCACCCAAACCTGGCTCCCTGCTGGTGCTTCTGAAAAATCTCCGTGGGGCTTTTGCCATCCAAGCCCCACAGCCCCAAGACAAGGCTGAGCTGCTCTCAGCAGCACCAAACATGGCTCTGGAGCACGAACACTCCTCGGTTACAACCATTCCTGCAGACGCAGCTTGTTGGCATGACTGAACACATGGCTCCCATCTGCTTTCCCAAAAGGAAACCACCAATCCCAGATGTGGAACATGCTCTAAATAACACTCCTGCTGGAGCCTAACTCCGGCTATTTGAATGCTTCAAGACATACGCTGCATGAACATATTTGATTTTCACCTTAAGTAAATACTTTTTTTTTTTTTTTTTTTTTTTTTTAAATAACACCAGAGACTTTGGCCATCCCCCATCAGACCCAAGAAGCCACCCCCTCAAGCGCAGGGGTTTCTTATTGCTGTTCCCATTTGCCCAAAGACAGTTTTCCTCCAGCCAGAGTTAGCACGATTGCGGGAATCCTACTGTATTTTTGCAAAACAAGCAAGATTTGAGATCACAGCCCTTGTTGATTTATATCCCCAATTTCTGGTGGGATCAACATCCTCAATGCATCTCGGAAAGCCCTGAAGAGACAGCATAACCACTTGGTCCCTAGCAAACTCGTTTCTCCATTGACCACATCCTCCATGTATTGTTGTGTCCCTCGAGTGCCCGGAGCCTCTGAAGCAGGATTCCAGATGCTGGACCTTCTCTCTGCCTGGGCACTGCGCTTGCAGCTGTGTTGTGCTCGGGACAGTATCTTTGGTTGGGGTAGATTTAGGGGTAGCAAGATGAAGAGAGGCTAGAAATGGCTTGCTTGGGTATTTGGGAGGCAAAGATTAGGCAGAATTTCAAAGTCGTAAGAATTAATACAAACAGTTAACCCGGATAATTTCCCCCCTAATTTAGTTTTAACGTGGCACAAAATCCCCAAGCCAGAACACCGTTGTATTTCAACTCCAGATCGGGCAGAGCAATTATTTTGTCACTGAGCGTGTTAGGAATAAAAGGCAGAAGGAGGCGAGTTTGAGCCTCTTTGGTAATGTACAAATTAACACATTTCAGCACCATTTTCAGAAATATAAATTAATGATTTAATTCTGCAACATGTATCCTTGGAAACCAAGCTGTAAGCAGTCGCCCTTGGATATTTCACACAATTCCAATTTTTTTTTTCGATATTCAAATACAACTAATTGCTTGCCCTTTTGGAGTGATGGACAGCTTGGGTGAGCAGGGTGCCCAGGGGCTTATTTTACCACCAGATTTGTACAATCCCGCTCCGTGGGTTGACAACAGCTGCTCTAAATCTCCTGATAGGTATGAACAAGCATTGATGAACTTCAGTCTGTTTGAACAGCTGCATATGCAAATGTAATTAAGAAGATGTCTACTGCCTTTTGCTCTCCTATCCGTGCCCCCCCTCTTCTCCCTTACTCTGTCTCCTGATGGGGAGGGACGCCATTTCATAGCTGCGGACTTGAACCCGTGCCTGATTCATGTCTCACAACTGGGCCCCAGAAATGCCGCTCCCCAGCTCTCTCTACCATCGTTTGGGGTGTCCTTAAATTTAGGGCTCAGCTACTGAACAGCCAAATATTTTGCAATCTCAATGCCCACACGTCCACATTGCCACTTGAAAAGCAGCCCCCTCGTCAGTATATTGCTGCTGAGTAATTCTTCCCCACCTCACTTCACGCTGATCAGCTTGTGATCATCCCTTCCCCCTTATTTATACTGTACTTGCTGTGCAGCCCTAAGCAAACCATTTCACTTGCATCTCTATCTGCAAAAGTTATCCAGGGAGATACTCAGGGGGTCACCACAGCTGGGAAGAGGTGGCACAAGTGCAGAAGACCCTGACAAGTGATCACTGGGCTTGGTGGGAGGATGGAGAAGGCTGCAGTGGTTCTGGAGGGTCTCGGTGCCACAGGGCACGCTATCATTAAATGAAGCGAGTTGGTTAACGAAGCCAGGATGACGGATGCACACAGAGCTCCAGGTCTTGCCCTTCAAACTGAATGTTATCTGGGATATGTATCCCAAAACTAAGTGGACTGAGCCACGGCTGCCTGTCCAGCACCGGAGAGGAACCACAGCATCTGCACAACTGCACCGCATCCACACAACCGCACCATGGAAGGGAAAAAAAAGCGTTGTGAGCAACCACAAGTCTGTCCGATTAACCTCAGCAGTATGGAGGCTCTAGTGCAAACCTCGAGAAAGACTGAGCAGAATGTGAAAGTAAATGGTAAACAGGGTAGAAAACAACGGGACCGTACGGAAGGGAAATCAGATCAGAGCTATCCAGGTTAGCCGGAGAAGATAATGAGTTTTCTAGACAAAGGAAGCGTGATAGATCCCCTCCGCACAGACTTCAGCAAAGCACGTGATATGGTGCCATGTGGGAAATTATTAAATGAAAAAGATGGGGATTAGCAGAACTGTAAGGCCAGGAAACTGGTGAAAGGCGAAGCAGCGTTGAAAGAAGGATTGGAATGGATGGAGGTCACTGGCAGAGCTCCTCAAGGAACGGTCAGGAGGCTGATCTTATTAAATATTTTTATTAATGACCTTGGCACAAAAAGTAAGCGTGCTAATGAAATTTGCTGATGACACAAAGTTGGAAAGCAGCATCAGAGCAGAGGAAACCTGGGAGACGGCATATAGGAAAAAAATGGGTAACTTTGAAGATGAACGGAGGAAGCTTGAAATTCAATGGGATGAAAGAGAAAGCCATGCACTTGGGACAAATGATAGCTTTTGCTACAAGTTGGAAAGAAAATGAACTCAGGTGAAAACTGTTCAAGAATGAGAAAGGCCCAAGCAAACAGCTCAAAACAAAACCGACTGAAGCGCCAACATGCTGCAATTGAAATATTGCCGGCAGCCAGAGAAGTGCTGGAGCCAGCGGGCAAGTCATCGTGAGCAGGCTCCGGGGATGCTGTGGTTGGTTCTCATGCTTAAAAAAAAAAGTTTAAGTAGGAAGAAGTGTAAAAAAGGGCTTATCAGAAAACAGAGAGATTAATTTAAGAGATTAAAATGTAAAGACGCTTGTTCAGCCCCACAAAAGAAAAGCTGGGAGGGAACACTGGGTGTTCTCTTAGACACAGACATTTGGGAGGGTAAAAGAAAAAAGGGGAAAGAACTATTCAAGACACCAGAGCAAGGGTTGCACGTGGGCACCATGAAGTATCCCTGACAAGCCTAGGCTGGAAATAAGTTTATGACCATTGCAGCCTTGCAATAGGAGTAATGGGGGGGAAAAAACAAGCTTGTTCTCAGAAATTTATCTTGAAGGGATCCTATGACCCAGAAGGCTCTTCCCATCCTTTCCTGCTAAACACACACAGAGCTGACACCACCAGTAAACGCCATGCTCCTCACCTGGAAAGAAATTCATAAAGCAGCTCCAAAACACCTTTTTTTTAAAAAAAACAAACAAAACAAACAAGAAACCTGTTTATGACTGCTTAGGTCCATTCTCTTTCATCAGTTGAATCCATTTCAACATCTCAGAAGGAGCAATTTTAAGCCAAATACTTAAGTTGTGAATATAGCATGCGTGAGGAGTAGGGGGCTGCGGCGGCATATGGACACGAGCTGGGTGGAGGGTACAAAGGCACTGGGGGAGCGAGGCCAGGCTGCTGGGCCCGCGCCTCCAGCAAAGGCAGCATCTCAGCCCCCTGAGTGACTTTTTTTTTCCCACCAGTGTTTTTGCTGAATGGGAAAGCACGCTTTGGGATGTTTCATTCACACAGTTGGTCATCCCGTGAGCTCCTCATCTGGGGGGCTCAGAGCTAACGGAGCAAAAGGATGTTTCATATTAAGGGGAAACAAGATGCTAAGACAACAAATGAACTAGAAGTCTTAGATTAGCAAAGTGCTGAAGTTTCTGGACCCGTCTGTTTAAAAGTTGTTCTATTAACATAATTAATGAAGGAACATTTCCCACTCTGTCCCTAAGCTAATCTGCTTTGAGGCTTCTCTGATGTCTAATGAAACTTGAGCTCACCCTGCCCTCCCTGTCCTCATCGGGGCCGTTAATTGGGTCTCTCTAATGAGGACAGATGCCCAAGTAAGCTCCTAGTAACTTCTTATCTTTGCAACCTCCATCTCCAACTAATTTCAGCTTCAATTAGCCAACGGGTTCAGAAGTCAGTGGGGCAAGGTGGGAGGAAGAGCACAGGCGTGCACACACACGCGGGGCTGCGAACCCCGTGGTTCCTCCCAGAACCAGGGCCACCTCCGGCAGACCTCCGCTTCCCCCAGCTGCGGCTAACCTGCGCTCTCGCGGTGAAGGAAAATGAGCTGTACGAGAGGAAGAAAACACTCAGGGAGCTTAGACAAGAACTACAGCACAGGGGAAGACAATGCACAAGGTAGCAAGACCTAGTGGAAAGCTAAAATCTGCAGCAAGAGCTGTTGGACTCCTGGTATTTCCTGGCAGGCTGGCTGGCCGCAAGCGAGGGCTGTAGGAGAAGAGAACGAGGAGGCAGAAAAGCCCAAAGAAAACTTCATCTTCTGTTCAAGCACCGACAGCTGTCCCTTGTCCACCCCACTGGGCTGCTCTGGTCCTGGTAGGAGTGAAGTGCTCATGCATTTGAGACCCCGGCAGTCGGTAAAGACAGCAGCAATAAGCCCAGTTCAACCAACAGATTCCTCGTTCTTCTGCTGAAGTTTCTTTTCAAAGCTTTCTCACAGGGGTAACAGCTCAGAACAAACTTTTCATCATGTAATTGCTAAAAACGGAAGAAACTGAAGGAAGGAAAAAAATTTAAAAAAAAATCAGGAAAATATCTAACTTGCCAGGCCAAGAAAACTCATCCCATAGAGGCATGGACAGGTGACTCAGAGCCAGCACAGTCGTCGGAGCAGCACTGGGGAGGAATATCAGTGTAAGTTCTCCGAGAGTCAGATTGCAGGAAAGGTTGATTTAATGGCACAGGACAGCAGCTTCTCTGCTCCACTGAGAAAAAAATAAATGGATGGGGACTTGCTCATCTAAACACACAGCGTACGTCAGAGGAACAAACCCGAGTAACTGCCACCCATAATTTATAAAGCAAATTAAATCCATGGCAAAAATAACCATAACTTAGAAGAGAACGATCGTAGAATCTGGCAGAAAAAGGCCCCAGCCTGCATGAATCATTATTTTCTAGAGGAAACCTTATATAATCCAAGCCACTCTGTTTTAAAACAAATTAAACCTTCCGAAAAGTCAAATTAATAGGTTTGGCAAAGCTCTGTCTTTAATTCAGGTACTTTGGTGATTTCCTAAGATAAAAAAAAAGCTACCTGGTACTGACTAACTTTACAGTAGTCTACACCCTGCTTTTGGCAGCTCCAAAAACCTCCATCAGAAGGCAAAGGGGAGATGAGAGCATCTACCTGGGGTGGGAGGAAGGCGATTAGATTGCAATGCCATCTTGTGGAATAGGAGAAAATGAAAGACGGAAAAAAAAAAACTTGCTCAGCCACCACTTTGCAGTTGTATATGATTTTACAGGACAGAGCTATTGGCCCAGCAGGGTGTATTTGGTGGCTGCTTCTCATTTTCCTCGTTTATCTGGAAGGTTAGAGGGAGGCACGCAGTGATAACTGCAGAGACGAGGTCTGCTTCCCTCACACAGCTTGGAAGGGGATGGACATGCCTGTCAGAAGTGAGTTTGCTCCTTTTTTGCTTGTTTTTAGCCTTTACTATGAGAAAGTCACGATCTTCTGTGCTGCTGCCCCAGGAAACCAGCCTTTCTCCTCGGCTACAGGAGAGCCATGAAAAAGTGTGACCTGGGTAGGATCAGGAGCAGAACCACACCAATCCCCCAGCTCCCTCCAGTCCATGGTATAGTTTAGCAGGACCTGAAGAACATTTCCGATGCCGTGCATCACAAGCTTGTCTGCAATCGCCTCTGCATACGTCGCATCTGCTCCTTACGCTCCCAGCCATGTCCTGTGTTACTGAAATCCCGGTATATTGCTCTTACCACAAAAAAAGCCTGGTTCAACCATCCTCTCTGCAGGGAGCTGCCTACTTATAAGTCGTTAGGTAAAAAAAGAAATAAGTTTACAAAAGTTAAGGATAGGGAAAATTTACCAAAAAGCACCAAGATGTAGCTGTGGACAATGACAGAATTTCTCCTCTCTACGATGAGGCCAACTGCAACCCCATTGGGTTGGGAAGAAAGAACCACAGACTCCTTGCAGACTCCTCACTAACACTGCATGTGCGAGCCTGATGATGAACAGAAATAAACCCACAGGTTCATACTGCATAGCGGGTGTTTTGGGACCCCCACAAAAGCTGCACCCACTTGAGATGGGCGACCCGAAGCGGTGGGCCAGCCCGTGCTCGAGCTGCCAAAGCCCGGGGACTGCAAGCAGACGGGCAGGTTTGGTGCTGGCAGGCTGTGCTCAGGACGGGTGCTGAGGACACCAAGGGGTGAGCAGATGCTGGAGCCCACTCAGGGCAAGAGAGGTTTAAAAACCACACAGGAGCTGCGCAGTGAACCCAAACAACAGAGCTGCTGGGAGTCTGACAGCCATGCAGCAGCCCTCTTTCCAGGGCACACATTTTCCCTTAAATAATTTATTTTTTGTTTTCCCAAAATTGGAAATTTTGAAAATTTTTGGAAAATGTGGAAATCTTTTCCAATTGGAACGGATGGGATCACAGTTAGGCTATCTCCACCCAGGAAAACCAAAACCACTGAAGAAATCAGTCATGAAGGTACTGCAGCCGTATCATCAGGTGGTTCCACCTCAAGGGTTGGTTTGGGGCAAATTTGTTTTCCTCCCCCCAGCATCTCAACCTGATTTATACTTTCATTTCTTTGTTTATTTTTAAATTAGGTTCTTAAGAGGGCATTCTGAGGGTTAACATTTCTAGTTAAACGTTAGGGATAAACAGTTACTGAGGGTTACTATGCACAAAAAAGACACTAAAGGTATGGAAACTTGGAAAGAGTGGGGACAAAAAATCCCAAGAGAACCAGTGGTAAAACTAAAGTCAGGGCTGTGCATGCAGGCATTCCCATAGCAAATTTGGTAAAGGCAGCCTAACATTTGGTTAATGATTTGCATGTACATTTTGGTGAAAGCTCAGTGCAAATTTCAGAAATCTAAGAAGTATTTATGTCCTAACATCCCTCCTAAACACCCTGCATACGCTGAAAAGAAATAAAACAACGCCAAGCAGCGTGCAAACATTTGCCTGCAGATGGCTGATGATTTTCAACAATAATTTCATAAATGCAGCAGATTTAAGTATATCCCACGATTATTCTTCCGCTGGGAGTTCCCACTGACACCAGCGTGGGGCTGCCCGGGGCCACCAAGGGAGACAGGCTCCAGCCGGGGCAGCCTTCGCTGGGCAAGAAGCAAGGGGTGGGATTGTCAGCAGCTCTTGAGTCAGCAGAGAAACAGCATTGCAAATAAGCTGCAAATAAAACCACCCACCCAAAACAACCTGAAAGTTTCTGCCAGGACTGAGCACGGCCAGAGGTGCAGACGCTGCTCTCTCCGACGCTCCTGTGCCCAGCGATGCCTGCGCCCAGCAGGTAGCACCGAGGGAAGGTTGGCTGTGGCATAAATCACACCGGTGGCTGGAAACAAGCACCAAGGCTTGAAATGACGTTTGCATGAGAACAAGACGTTGAAATATTGATTAAAGTTGGATTTCATCAGCAATACTTTGATTTTATTGTTATACCGGCTGCTAACAAAGACACACCCATTAATGCGTTACATTCTTGCTCGTAAAAGGGTGATTATTCCACTATTCACGCCAGGCTACTCTGCTGGTATCCACAGCCAGTCGCTCCAGTACAGGCACTCACCAGAAAAATAAAAATAAAAAACCATTATGATTTCAAAAATGAGGCAAAAACACGGAAACGGGCACATGCTGGAATATTGCAGAGATGGGGTCCAAGCACTCGTCTGCATCCCAGGCAAGGAAGAAGCCTGAGCAATTCACTCCAGTTTAAATCTAAAGTAACAGGGCAGAAACCAAAGAGTTACTAAAGATTTTATCAATTTAAATGAAATGTTGGAGGGATGAAAAAAAGTACTTTGAAAAAATTACCTAGCAGGTGCCAGTGTTCCCACTGCTTGGCTTTGTTCAAGGAATAATTGTACGTACACGGAGGGTTTTTCTGGTCTTAATATGCTAGCTAATTTTCAGCGCCAGGGATAGGGGTGGAAAAGGGATGGGAAGAATGCCATTAAAGGCTGCGTCTTCCAGCATTATTGTTCTAAAACTCAGGCTCAGGCAGGGCAGAGCAGCTATCTGAGGCAATACCGTGTTTACATATGCCCAAATTGTTATGCAAACACAGGAAGACCCATTGGAGCAGAGGGAATGGCACGGAGAGGCAACGCTTCCCACCACCCCTTGCAGAAAAATGTTTGTCAATGTGGAAAGGGTGAGAGAGGTCACCCCCAAGGAATCCAGCCCTGGATCCTCCCAGCCTTGCCTCTCCCATCCTCCTCCTCTCAAATTCCCCAGCACACCAGCATGGGCTTCCAGTTAAAGAGACAGGCTCATGCTCCAGGAACCTTGTCTGGGGGCTGCATTTGCTTGAGGAGCCTAAAAAGGGGGAGAAATACCTAAGGAGGGAGAAGCTGTCCCGAAGACAGAAGACGACAGAAGACAGAAGAAGAAATGCCTGCGCAGGCATTTCACATCATGCTTCCCCGTAGTAGTGCAGAAATTAAGGGGAGACTCCAAAGGCACACAGGGGTCCTGGGCATCATTCAAGTGCAATTATTTTGAGATTAAATCAATCTTGCATCGACATGAAAGATCTAAAATAGTCAGGCATGAACTCTGCAGTCATGCCTTTAGTTCTATCTGTAGCTGGTATGAGAGAAATCAGAGACAAACACCTCTGACAAGACAACTCTAACATCCAGGAGAGGCCACAGATTTCCATCAACCTATATCAACCAAGCTTTCAAAAAGTTATCACTGATAAAGAACGAAATAAATCCCTGAAATATATCTTCAGTGCTTGAAAAATGTCTCACTGCCAGTCTGAGCTTGGTCACTTTGCTGTTAGATCACCACTCTACAGAATAAAAGCTCCCCAACCAGCCAGAAACCTTTTCTCCACCCAGATATGTGACCAAGTCAGCTCTCAACTTTCTCTATACTAAATTACATAAGCCAAATTTCATTAACTTCTGGCTATAAGTCAAATTTTTACAGAGCAGAAATTATTCTTGTTAGCACTTTGAGTCCTCTGGAGCGCCAAAACCGAATGACAGACACCAGAAGTGGGGATGCTATTTCCAGAAGCACCTTGCTACTATCACCTCCCCAGGGACAGCCCCCCCCAAGTCACTCACCCCCAAGGTACAGATGTTTTCTGCCGTCACCCACAGCATCCTCCCACAGTCATTGCTATCAAACCCCTAGCTCTTCATCCTACAGAGGAGACCTGCATTCTCTCCCTTGAGATATATCACCTCGCTTTGGCTACACAGAAAGGGAGTCCGAATGAGCTTTACCAGCTTGCACGTAGCTTGAGGAGTCACCAGCAAGGATTTCGTGCCTGGCAGAGTGTGAATGCCACTTTGGTTGAGACCACATTCCTGCAGGACACCACCAGAAATGTCCCTGTGGCACCAATCCATGCTGTGAGCGGTTTGAGAGAGCTGGTAGCTAGCAAGTTTTTTTTAAACCTAATTAACACATACCGCAGTCATTTCATACAGTTCTACAATTTCCACTCAGAATATTGCACAATGCTGTAGTCAAATGGCTTAAGGTAGTTAACTGTATCAACACATGGCATGCTCAGCGAGTCAAACCTGCAACAGCAGCTCAGGTGGCGTTTCAGTTTGGAGAGGTGGGGGTTTTTAACTTTTAAAATTAGCTGTCCTTGGGGGGAGCACACTGCACGCAGCTCTGAGTGCCAGGCTGGTTCCTCATCATTTAATAACAGGGCAGGGTTTGTGCTCAAGCCATTTCCTACCACAGGATGTTGATTTCTTATCCACCATCTTCACATGCCGCGTCTGGTTGCGAAGCTTGTCGTCTGTGTTTTCAACCAGGTTAGTGAGGTCGTCGATGATCTCTGGGGAAAGAAAAACACGAGCATTAATCTCCGAGCCCCGCAGCATCACTGCTCAACAAGTATGTTCCTCTGCTAGAAGCTCCCAAATGGAAACCAGCTGGATCCTTCTGCCTTCCAGCGTGATGCACCAGTGCTTCATGTGCACTGAAAGGTCCAAATCCTGGGAAATATTACACAATTCGACTTCCAATCTGGTGCATGCCTCCGCTGCAAGAGTGGAGGAAAAAAGCACAGCCTGAAACTGCAGGATCAGTCTAGGTAGCCACGGAGTATAAAATGACGGCCACCACAAAACACTAGCCAAAGTAAGAGAATGAGTGCACATGCTATAGGAGATCTGAAATTTCAGTCCTTGGAACAGCATCTCAACCCTCGGCTGTTACATAGTCATTAAACCACATTCAGAATCACTAGTCTCCTAAATGCTTTTGAGAGCATTCGGCGCAGGCCCAACCGAGCAACCATGGAGGATACAGTCAAAGTCCCGCCTTGGTTCAATTCCTGCGGTGTACGGACAGCAGTTCTGCCTGCAGCTCAAGTGATCCTCTGGGAAAAGGAAAAGTGAGCAAAATTTCTTTTACATCTATTTTTAATAGAGGGGAAAGGAAAATTTCAAGCCCACACATCCTCAACCTCATGCTACCAATTACTTAAATTCTGTCAGGGAAATCGGACCAGGTACAAGGCTTACACCAAGAGTGGTTGTTGGGTTGGGTTTTTTTAATGCTGAAAATGAAAAGCCACATTCAGGCACCAGATTTCCTTCTTGCTGCCTGTTACGCTCTAATTTTCTTGAAATACGTAGCCAGTGCTTCTTGCTGGGTGCACGAATACTCTGCATTTGAGTTGATTTCTACTCTGCAGGTAGGAACAGCTTTTTTTTTTGTGCATGATAAATCAGGAGGAGGACAGCAGCCAAAAGCTGAATGCTATCGCAAAGTATCTTTGCTCTGGTTACACTTCTAGCACTTTCCTCGCTATTGATCACTGTCTTAATAAATCTTGTCTGCCTTTTGAGATCAGGTCGGGGACAGCAGCCGTGCCAGACCTTTGTACCCAAGCAGATCCTAGCACTGCGTCTCTCCCCTGCAGCACGGCTGAAACGTCCAGGTTTAACAGACTGTAAGCAAAAGTTATAGCGCATAGTTAGTGAGAGATACTGATATCCTGTTCATTTTTATGTACCATAACCCTGGATGCAGGCTGGCTGCGGTTTAAGGAAAACAAGTGCCATCAACAGGACAGGGCCCTTATTAGTTAGCCTGTATCATTTTCACTGTATTCCTTCAAATAAGCGATTTCCCAAATAACTCTACTAGGAAAAGGGATGACATGGAAGAGGGCATTCCTTGTACTTCCAAAACTTCCCTGGGACACAAGAATAAAACTTTGCACTTGCAAGGCAAGTGCCAGTATGTGACATTAGCTCTTGCAGCTTCTCAAGAACATCTGTACACCTCTGCTGGCCAGCACTTTTACAACAGCCCTTGAAGGGGAACGGTTCCCTCCACAGTTCACCTTCCTGCAGCAAAAGGTGTTGGCGGCTATGTCCTCAAATCTCACCAAGTAGTAGGCATTGCTCTAGATACGGAGATAATACCAGTTAGATTGTACATATGGATGACGGAAAACAAATAAAAAAATAATCAAAGTTCTGAAGACGCAAAGGGAGTTTTCAAAGGCATTCGTAGCACGGGGGTTTTACTCTCCCGGAGAGTTGGGAGATTTAAGCATCATCCTTCTAACACATGCTTTTTAAGTCTGCCCCACAAGCACTCCATCATCTCCAGCAAATCCCTACGTAAAAAGATACCAGCATCTAAAAAATCTTGTACTTTGAAAATTCGTATCTTTTTTAAAACATGAGGTCCTGATTCATGTCCCACAGCCTAAACCATCTAAGGACTCACACGAAGGGAGGACAGAGGGCAAACATCAACTGCT
This sequence comes from Butorides virescens, assembly GCA_017310255.1. Taxonomy (NCBI): domain Eukaryota; kingdom Metazoa; phylum Chordata; class Aves; order Pelecaniformes; family Ardeidae; genus Butorides; species Butorides virescens. The sequence continues at coordinate 114,286 of JADKXX010007038.1, read as the reverse complement.
CCTGCGTGCGCAGCCTCAGCTCTATCATACAGATCTAAACCATTCACCGCTCTCGTGGTTAAGCAACATCACCCCACTAATACTGCTCTATTCCAGACACAAACTCTCCAAAGTTGTTTAAAATCAAGATTTAATTGTTCATCCAACCCCAAAACACATTTTCCCAAGCGATGGCAGGTACTTTATTTGAACCACAAGACTTGTTCAGTTCATAATTCAGATATTAATTCTCCTTCCCCTCCCACCCAACTTTCCCAGGTCCAACATCTGCAAAGCCAACATCATTTTGGAGAACCTTTATCTGTCTTGCGTGATTCAGCATACAGGAAAACCCGTACAATGCTGCCGGCAAAGGCAGGCTTTCTCATGTTTGCCTCTAAATGAAAAAAAAAAAAAAGTGCCGCAAGTTCCCATCGTTGTCAAGGACAAAGTGATAAGCTTGCTTGGGAAATTAGAGACTTTCCTTTGCCAACACTGACCAGACCCTCCTTGAAAAACATCCTGGTGAACAAGCTGCAGCTGAACAAGAACAAATGTGAGCAGGAAAATTTTCTGTCATCATTTCAAAGCCCAAGGCATTGCAATTGGGATCATATCTAGACCCTCTCCTTTCCCACCCCACTGCACAAGCAATTCTCCTGTCAGACCAACCAGCAGGAGCCATTTCTGAACCAGAGAACCGGACCATAGAGCTTGGGAGAAGCATTTCTCTATGTCTGTATGTCTCTTGATATGGTCCCGTTTCAGGGGAGTGGCCAAGCATGTAGCCCAAAGCTCAGCAAGGAACCAGTCCGTTGATGTAACATGCAGGCAAGACCAGGAGAAGTGTAGGAGTGTGCATGGCACAACCACGAGGTCTGAGTAGGGTCCTTCCCTCCACTGCTGTGCTGGGGCTGCCGTGGGGAGAAAGCACCGGGAGGTTCTTACTCCCTCACCAGCTGAATCCAAAGCCAGAGCCAGCAGGTCCCCCAGGCCAGGGTACCTGTGCAACCACCAACACCCTGCAGAGGAACACCCACCCCTCCACTCCCATCAACAGGCTGTTGAGGTGACACTCAGGTTCTGAGCAGCTCTCGACCTCCATGTAAATTAAAGAATTTCTCCCCACTCTAAAGCAAAGGAAACCGTGGAAATCCACGCTGTGTAAGGCAGAGTTGAGAACTGGTAATGAATTTCTAAGGTGGGCAGAGCTGCTGCCAAACTAACTCCACAGCTAAGCAAGTATTTAGAGCACTGACAGTCCTACAGTAGCTCGCAGCAGGTTCCCGACGACCACCTCTTCTGACTGATGACCCACCCGCAACCCCTTTTGCCCTTCAAGCTAGCAATTACATTCACGATGAAAAATTTTCTATCACCTTCCATTTGCCTGACTACACAAAGAGCAAGTTTAAAAAAAACCAAAAACAGAGAGAAACCCAAAAGAGGGGAAGGAGCAAGGTTCCCCCATTGCAAGGGAGCAGACAGGAAAAGCAGGCTGACTGCTGAAGGGCTGCCGGTGACCTTACAAAGGACGTTTCTGTAACACTGCACTGCAAACCACATTTAAAGCGGTAATGTAAATTTAGCCAAGGTCTTCTTTCAGTGAAGCAGGATCTTGAAGCAGAAGATAAAACCCACTGCACAACCCTGGTATTAAAATCCGAGTAATTTAAGCCCAGCCGAAGTGGGAGAAGTTTGAAGGTTGCTCATCTGTTGGAGATGAGCTCAGACAAGACCCTCCTATATCAGCAGGGACTTCTGCTTGAAAACCGGTGCCGCAGCCTTGCTTGTCCCGTCGCTGGGGTTGCAGCCAGCTGGGCAGGTACGCTGGCTTTGAGCTCACCAGCAGACGGGGCAGCCGAACACACCAAGCTCGAAAGCAGCAGCTTTCGGTAAGAAGGTGGAGGTAGGTGCGTGGGCATTACCATTGCCATCGCCTCATTCCTGCAAGGCTTCAGCAGCAAAACACAGACCCATCTCTACAAATCTGGATGCTTTTCCTGGAGCCCTCAAAAGGGCAGGATTCCTTCAGAAGCCCAGTATATACCACATGGCAAAAATAGCAGTGAGCTTTACAGATTTGAGATTGATACATGCATACCTTAAACCAGGACTAAAGTGATGGAAGGTCTCCAGTTTGTGGACACAAGCCCAGCTGCAGTCCTGCCCTTGCTCCTCTGGCTATGGGACCTGCGATGGAGAAGGCACGGGGAGCAGTTTTTGATCCTGTGTTTTGGAGCGATGCAGAGCAGCCAGGCTGCTGCTCCTGGGGAGGAAAGAGGTGTTTACTGGGGAAAGCATGAGCAAAGTGAGGACAAGTTCCTTCTGTTTATTTAAAAAAAAACACACCAAAAAACCCAAACAAACCACCAAATACATTTTGGGTTTGTTTAATATTCTGCATTAAACTTAAACCATATTTTTGCCCATGAAAACAGATACAAAAATCACTTAATGAGATCTGAACTTGTCACTGCATCAGCTATCACAGCCAGAAAATGAAAGCTTCTAAGCTGAACACAAAGCATTTAAAAAAAAATTTTGCTTATTGAATTGCCTCACTGGTCACAGCGAGCTGAAGCACTATCAGTGCCTACAGCCAACTTCTAAAGAATCAAGAATCCGTTGATTGACCCAAATCAGCACAAGACTACTCAGAGATATGAGCATGTAAGTGTTAAATATTTCTTTTCAAAGTTTTAATTAAATGAAAAGTAAAGCAACTGGTCTGAACCCTGGATCCTGGCTCCTAAGCACCTTCCACTCTGCTCTATCACACTTGGCTTCGCAATCTCAAATGATACATTAAAAGGTCAAGAAAGATGATCTTTATAATCTCTCTGAATTAAATCCTTGCATTTTAAGCCACACTAGCATCGCATTTTGCTGCTACCACCTTCTGGGCTCCATCCACATGCACGTGCGTGCGTTCAGGACTGTGCTAAAAGCAACTACCAGAGCCTAAGAACCTTTCCTGAAATTGCAATGGAACAACCACCTGGTAGCAGCGGTAAGGGTGTATTTATATACATCTTTCAAATCACATCTGCTAATAGCTAGAAAAATAAAGATTTATGCGAAGGACACTAATAGAAGACAGATGATAAAAAATTAAGTAGAAATTATATGTAATCCTAGGAATTTCTCAGGAAAAAAGGTCATTTTTCATATCCTTTTTCCTTCAAAGACTTTGCTGCTGCAATGAAAATGAGAAACGTGCCGGTTTAATTCCTAAAAACACTGATGCCTTCCCTAAAAAAGTTGGTTCTGCTTCTCTCCAGCCAGGACATGGATAATTTCAGAGCCTCCTGCGAGACGGGAATCCCACCCGTTAGAGCCGTAAGTCATCTCTCCGGGAAACGGCCATACATCATGCTACAGCTGGTCTCTGGCACTAAGGGCTCACGCAGGATGGGAAAGCAAACCCCGAGCTGAATCCCAGCCAGGTGCTGGAGCAATCTGCTGTGTCCAAACAGATCCTTTTGCTTTTCTCCTCTATTCCCCCTCAAAAAGGCCACAAGCTTCAGGCACTGGATTTGACCACAGTCCTATTGAGCAGCAGTAACACAGAGAGCACAGGTCCTCCATCACAACCACCATCTGCCTTTCCCATATTCCCAACTTCTCTGTTGACATTTCTAACAATGCTTCCTATGGGTTTGAAATCGGACTTCTCTGGCAGGCCCATCTTCTGTGTCAACTCAGCCATCAAGTCTTTCTACAGCTGGTCAGAAGTTTTCCAAGGGAACAGTTTCCACTGGAAAACCATTTGACAAATGATAAAAACAGTACATCCCAGAGCACTCTGCACGCCTGCACCTTCAGCGTTTCACCTCCTTGATGATGCCCTTTATGCTGAAACACATCCCTGATCCACTTGAAGCGAATAACCAGGTTTCAGCTCGCAAATGAAATTCTCAGTTTTGACAACAAAACGAGAAGCGCAAACGTTTCCAGTGGGCAAAAGCCCCTTTTCCAGTCTGTTCAGCCACTCCATCTTTCCTCCCTTTCTGACCTCAGTGCCAAGACTCCGCCAGTGCCCAGTCAGCCCTACTCTGCTCCAGCAATGCCAAAGACAGAGGAGCAAGTCAACTGCTAGGTCATGAGATCATACTAAAGACACAAAATTAATATTGCATCTTTCTCTGCAGGGACTAAACAGCAGCAAGCTACACCAGAGTTGTGAAACATTCATCAGCGCTGCACATATTAATCAAAAAAGGCATAAAACTTAGGACATTACAAGTCACAACATGAAGTGCAGCACATGGACATGGAGGAGACGATCCCACCCAACAGCTATGTATGCTGTCATGCTCTCGTCACCAGGGCACCATGAACCAAGCCACCAAACCCCAGCATCCTTCTCCAGTTAAAGAGCTCATGAGAGAGAAAGACAACTCGTTATGGTGAGACGTGAAGCAGTCCATTAAGGGACTGAGAGCCAGCTAGTGGTAGAGATGGAGAGCTGGGCCATTTCAAGGAACACTGTGTTCTATTTTGCAGGAAACCATCTTGTTTTTTTCCTACTCTTTCCACTCAAGAGCAGGGAAATGATCTGGTTGCCTTTCCATCCTACCACGTCTCTCTGTTCCTACCCATGCCCTACACAGCTGCACCTACTTTCTGAAGGTATGGCCTTTTTTTTTTTTTTAATTATCTCCTTAACCATATATGGAGTCCCTAGGAAATATGAACACCTAGATCAGGCTCTTGTGCAGCCAGAGTTCTGCGCTCATACACAACTCTACACTAATTGATTTTCTGTTTTCTTTAAAACACATAAAAAGCCTCATTCAGTTTTGGCAACTCCACCTTCAGGTCGCCCTCATTCTGTCTGCGGAGTAAGAAACCCAAAGGCCAAGTGAAAACGGCCACATGAATCACAGCACAGGCAGAGAGAAACAAATCTGGGGTTTGGTCACAGTTTAGCAGTACAGCGTTACTGACCAAACATTTCCTTTGAATTGTTTGGATTTTCCGTGGATTTAAATTTACAGATCACTCAATAGTATTTATCGATGAGTAATGCATCTCCACGGTATACCCCACTGTGAGTCATGGAAGACTGCAGTCAGCCTTAAGAAAAACATATACAGAACTAAAATCCATAACGTTTTATGCTACGCAAAAAAATTACAATAAGGCTGGAATTTAGTGGAGAAGCCAAGCAAGCTTTCCCTCCCTCCTTCAGGTCCCTGGTGCCTCAGGAGAAGAGCTGGATACCAAAGAAATGAATCATATATTGAATGCCAACCTCTATACATCCAAACCCCATAATTACATGTTAATAAGAAAGCAAGCATTGTTCAAAATGCCAGTGGTATGAAATGAAGATTGCAACTAATGTAAGTACATCAGAAACCTAAAGAACCTTAGCACGATGTGCCAGCTGTAATGTCAAGGCAGAGTGAAAAGAGAAAAACACAGTAAAAAACCCATAAAGCCAAGAATCTTAATTCCTCTCCATCACTGCTAGATGTGCCCAGGTTTTGCAGCCTCCATGCCACAGGCAATGCGTTAGTGCAGTCATGGGCTTCTCCTCGCTGTTCAACTCCAAGGTAATACCCAAAATCCCACTGTTGTTCATGCTGATGCAGGCTCTGTGCTGCTCAGGATGCCAGGATACCAACACTTTCTGCTCTGATGGGTTTTGCATTTCAAGCAAAGACCAAGATTCTTCCTGCCACCCTCCCAAATTTAACTTATGACATTTAATCTCTTCTTTGGCAGAACTTCATATAAGTATTAAAACAACCAAAAATACTGACTTCTCCAAGGGAGCAAACCAAATTGTTCCTCTCAGTTTCAGCTGTCTTGCTCTTTAGCTCTTCTAATCCATGGGGGCTTGATGGTCCTTGAAGACAGCCAGGTTCAGAAGACCTCTTAACGTTTTACAATGTGCCACGTGTTCACAGCAGTCCCAGTGCTACAGGGAGGCAAGAGGGGATCTCATCTCCTGCTGCTTCCCTTGCAGCTCTGCTGGGGTCCGGGCAGCACGAAGACATTGCTCACCCTTCCCTGTTTCTGCACTGCTGGGCGATGGCTCTGCTGCCAAAGCGGAGGGCAGCTGGGCTGCAGGATCTCCAGGCAGAGCAGAACAGGAGCTGGCAACCTTGGTTTGCGTCCAGGAGAGCAGGCAGGGAAGGACAGCTCTTCTCCCCCGTGAAGCTGGTCAGCAGCCCCAGCCTGCCCTCCAAGCTTGGGTTAGTAGCCTGAGGCACTCTGCATGGGCTATCGCAGCAGAAGGTCCTCCGCCAAACATGGAAACTCCCTTCAGGCTTCGGCCATGCCAGCTGTCTGCCGCGAGGAATCCCTGCAGAGGAACAACTCCTGCAGGCCCAGGACTGCTCCTCGTTCCCCAGGTTCCTGGTGACAGTGAAAAATGCACAGACTGGAAAGAACAAACTCCTCTGAGTCCTACAATCTCCACTTCCATTGGGGAAGCGAGACCTGCCCAGCTCAGAAGGCCAAGGACCAGCACATGGTTCACAAAGCCTTCAGCATCTTTAAAAAGCTTTGAAACAAGCAGCAGCTACTTGTTCTGCTACAGAAAACCTTGCCATCTGCTCCAAGGACTAAGAGGACATGCCCAGGACCGCTGTTTCCACCACACACCACCCTTCACACTGCAGCCAAGCAGCCTCACTCATCCATCCCAAAATATATGAGGTTATATTTGGGTCAAACTTTGATACCCTCGAGCAACAGAGAACACTTCATCCTCTTGAAAGAGGTCTGGAGGCAGCAGATGGTGGTTTGAACATACAGGGTAGTGACAAAGAACTGTCCCAGGCTGTCCGCTGTGGTAGCCCTCATCAGATCACTCACAGCCAAAGAGCAACACTGAGAAAACAAACAGCGGTATCGATTCCAGCAAACAGAGTTATTAGTTAGAGCTGTTATTTTAAAAGCACACACTGAGAAGTTTTCCCTTTTCCAGCTGCTTATTTTGTTTTATTCGAACAAAACCCGTGGACATTAATTTTAGCTGTACTTAATTGAATAATTTCTCTGGGGAATAGTTCAGGGAGAGTTTTAAAGCAGCCGGTTTCCAAGAGCCATTACTAATTGGCATATACCACAGCGTCAGTGTGCCAACCAAAATAGTACGCTTTAATGTTACTGGAACTACTCTCAGTCCAGATGTGTTGAGAACGCGCAGTGATATAAGGCAGGCAATAACTATATTCACGTGATATAGCATTTTGAGTATCCTTCCCCACTTATCTGGAAGGAGATAACAGCCTCCTTCACCAGAAGTATTCAAGTGTAAAAGCTGGGTCATTCGTTCCTCCCCTTTACTCCCAACAAGTGACCTTTCCTTTTAGTTACGGCATTTGAAGCAGACCACAGTTACCCAGTTATCAAATGGACATTAATATAAAAAATAAAACCCCACAACAACCCCCCTTGTAAGAACTATAAGAGGTTGCCTCCAATTTGCAGCATCCACTGAAGTCAGCGTTGCCATAGATCCAGCGCACGCCAAGCCCACGGCACGTACCGGCTCCTCGTGCTTGTAATCATTGCTTATTTTTATTCAAATCCAAAATCCGAGTGCTCTGGCAACACAAACATAGGGACTTTTAGGCCAGACCATCAAAACTTCCAGCAAAATCTTCAAATTATAGGGACAATGTCATCAAACTGTTTTTCTACAGATTTGACTTGGAGAGAAAGCAAGGAACTACGGCTATTAGATAAAATGATCATAAATCCTGCGCCCCTAGGAAAGCCCGGAGCACTAGGAGACTGGAAGGCTACTTACATTCGTATAGCAAACCCTGCCAATCAAAGCACTTTTCCTGTTGTGATATGTTTGTTTTCTGCAAACTTAGAGCAGAAAATGAAAGGACTGAAGCTATTCCAGACTCCACATTTGTTTGTTTTCCCTTTATCCAAAATCTGATCAGGATTTTTAAAATACTGCCTTCAGAAATTCTTCATAATATTCACCCCTGCTTTCTTTTGGTTGCTCTAATGTTTCCCAAGTTTGCACGCCATTGCAATACTTTTCCATAGAGCTTTAATTACAAATACACAGCAGTTGCCATAATTACACTAGCGTAGAAGGTATAGCAATTCCCCATAAAACACCGCCTGGCTACTAAACATTGCAAGTTTTGGTTTCCAGTCCATTTCTCAAAAAAACCCCAACAAAAACCCACTTAAGTTATACTCCATGCAGCTGTTGCCACTTTAGGATCTACTTGACCATTACAACTCCTACATTTCTTAAACAGTGGACCCATCTTAGTAATGTAATCCTTGTGGGTACCAAAGAACCAGGCCTTAGACCCACTCAAAAAAATAAGAGTGAGGCAACATCCCATCTACTTGGGTCACAGCCACCTCGACCCAGATATACACCTTCCTTCCATGAGATAAAAATCAATTCTCAGCCATTTTTACAACCTTGAAAGCAATCGTAGTTAATGCATCTATGGGAGGACTCTCTTAAAAGCCAGTGCATTGCCTACTAAGGGTTTACTCACAAGAAGTGCTCCCCATAAATCCACCCTCAGCTTGCATGCCATCCGTCAGCCCAACAATACATCACAACTGCCCGACCCCGGGCTGGCCAGCGAGACGGGGCTGTGAACGTCTCTTTGATGAACTGGGGCTGTGAAGGATGCCGCAGCACGCTGATGGATAACCCTCCGAGGCCGGCTCCTTCCTCCCGGACAAAGGCCCCGTCACTTGGGAGTCCCAGCAGAAGTTTCCCAAGCACCTTCGAAAGAAAAAAACCTCATTTCTCAAAACCTGCCTACAAGACAGCCCCAGCTCTAAGGCGATTTAAAGCGATGATTATAAATGGCTAATGTCATTTTGTCCCCAGGAGAAAAATCACCGAATTGTTCGCTTTGCTGGGAGCGAGGCTGAGCAGAATTGCCCCGCTCCACCGCAAGAGCCTGCAAAGAAATACTGAAATTCCTTAGATGTCTAGCAGGCTGCGCAGGACATATAAACTCATTCCTCCTCAAATTAAAGAAAACTCAATCCAAAAAGCAGGACCAAACTATCTAGTTCTAACTGTAACACGATTTCCAACCCATGAGAATGTCCCACATTTTTCACATTAAAAAGCTTAAAAGTTAGTGAAACACTTCATTGCTGCCACGGTCCCTACAATTGAGAATTATTCAACAACTGGAGATTAAGTGCTCTCAGTTTCGAAGCAGATTAAGCAAGATTGGAAAAAATGACCAGCAGTGTTCTTGCATAGCTGGAGACCAACAATATATTACATGGACTGCAGTTTGAGGAGCAAAAAGGGAATACAGCTCAACATGCTGATGCGATGCTGACTTTAGCGATTCAAGCTTACGCAGTGCGTTCCTTTCCTTCCAGTTTCATTCATCTGATGAAGGGGCAGTGCCACTCGGGTGGCATACACCAATGACCTGGGCCACTCCGGAGGGTTTCTCAAGGTGATCGACAGTAGAGAGCTCGTCCCCAGCCATTAACCCCCACCCTGCAAAGGAAGATGGGTTTTGTTGTTTCTTTTTTTAAACGAAAACGTATTTTAGAAATTTGATGAGCACCCTTCCCCCAGACAGGCCAACCTATACCCTAACTTCAGTCTCTGAACAAGCAGCTCAAACATCCTCAATAACCTCTGCAGAACCCCAGATGCTAAATTTAGTTCAAAAAAATTCCACTGGTCAAGCCCTGGCCCCTAAATATATGAAGGCTTCCATAGCCTCAGATGGGGCTAGAAACTCACACAATCTTTTGAGTAATCTTAACGTACAGCCCTGAGGAAGATACCCTTCAGCATGCCCATACCCAAGCGATGAAGATCAGCGACAGCATACTGGGAACACACCAGAAGGGGTCATGAGGCCAGGTGGAAAGATCTTCTTCACCAGCCTGTCCCTTACACACCTAGGAGCTGACAAAAACTCCAGGAAACTTCACCAAAACCACACTCAAAACAACCATCCACCTCTGCCAACTGCTAAAAGCTTATTTCTACCAGCCAACAGATACTGCCAGTCTTCTCCACTCTATACACCCCCAGTTAAAGCTCTTCTAAACTAACTCAGTCTCACCTGAGCATTAAGAGACTTTTGAATTCTGCTCAAGGTACTTAGAGAAGAGGAAAATGCAGAACCATGTATTAGTGAGTTGGCAAGCCTGCAAAACACAACTGCCATTTTAATAAACATTCGGGTTGGTAATAAGCCAACAGAGCATCAGAGTATTCACCACAAGAGCATCATGCTGTGGACAGCTGCATGGCATTATCCTCTTGGATCACAAACGAGGAGGAAAGCCACTTTAGAATTGGTCTATCAATCATGGGAGGAACCAGAAAACTTGTGCTTCATGGTTACAGTATTGAAAGCAGCTGATAAAGCTAAGGTCAACTCAGGCACCTGGGACTAATCTCCAGCTGACATACTTCATCAAGCTCTACTGGAATCAATGGTAAATTGACTAAATTAGCAAGAGGAATACATCATCTAACAACACTTTCAGTGCTGAGCAAGTACCAGGAATGAGATGAATGGCAGTGAAACACTCCTCTGATAGCACTGGAATTACTTGCATCCTACCTGCCCAGTCACCTGCCCAGAAGTTTCAAACAGACCAAAAGCAGAGAAAAACATCTCTTGAGTTGACGGCTCAAAAATATTCCATTCCAAGTCTGCAGTCATGGAAAAAGTTCAGATTACTCAGAGAAGTGGTTAAAACAGCAGAAGGGGTGGAAGAAGAACTTCCACAGATAAGACGACCTCAAGTCTATGAATCCTGGTTAGCCTTAGCTAATGATTTTCTTTCTTCCCACTTCCTTCCACCAAAAGTTGTGCCAACTTTCCACATGCCCTCCCATGGATTTTCTGCAGATGTGGCTGAACACTTACTGTTTAATGTGGCTCTGTGCCCATGGATTTTTGCAGAGCAAGGAAAGGCTGTTGTACAGAGGGAGCCCTTAGACAGCTGCTCCGCTCCTCTATGATTTTCTCCTTTCTGCAGTTCATTTGTTGGAAGGACCAAAAGTGATTAATTGGCAAAAGCTGCACAAAGCTGAGGGTGTAGTGCCACTAAGCAACGTGCCTGTAAGACACTTCAGAAGACCGTGGCTCAATACTGGTTTGATCTCAATGCACGAGTTCTGAATTCCAGTGTGACGAATCCCAGTGCAGGAAGGAAACCTTAAGCCTCCACTTTATCAAGCTACACAAATACATGGTTTATCAAACTGAAGAGATTACGGGTGCTTATTGTGCTTCTGCTGCAACTGTTTGCAGAAGCTGACGGTTTGCCTGCTCTCAAATGTATGGGAACAAGTCAGCATACTGCCTTACTGTGGCAGCAGCAGAGTACATACATCAAACGTTTTCTCCAGCCAAACTACTCTGATTCCAAAAAAAAAAGGAGGGAAAATACGCGAATACATGCAGGGCAAAAAATTAACTTCTAGCTCTGTGTGTCTATTCTCAAAGTCACTATTTCTAATAACTCAACTTACAATATTCCTGCTTTAAAAAAAAAATGCAAATGCACTGATACTACAAAAGGCACTTTTAGCTTAGGGTTTTAATTTTTTTCTTAATTTTTAACTAGGAAAAATTTAAGCCAAATTTTTGTGATCTGTTAAACCCATTTCTTAGAATACTGGTATTAATCTGTTGTTCCATAAAGAGAAGGCAAGAAGGCAGAGATCTTTCTGACAAGAACAAATACCAACTGAATGTACAAAACGTGCCTCTTCTACTTGCAAAATCACTGGTCTACAGGGATGTCCTAAAGCTGATCAGGAGAGAACACCGATCAGATTATTAGTTCCAAATTAAAAGCCACAAGCTTTTTACTTTACAAGCCCAGTTTTAATAAATCACGTTGAAAAGCTCTGCCATCTCTACCCCATTATATTTCTCACGGCAACTTGAGAAAGACCTGCCCCGTAAGATCTGCCCTTTTTAACTTGTGAGGCTAGGAGTTCAATTTTAAGACATCTGGTAGTACAGACTCCTAATGTCTGCTCTTTCCATATGGGCTGGGAGAAAGTTATAGACGTTTTCATCTTTTCTTTGAAAGGACAAAGAACTCTTGCTGCATCATTTCCAACCCAAATAATTCTGAAACCCAAACGGATATTAATTGATAGATGCATTGTACGAATCTTCACGAGCACAAAGGATCAGATTCAATGGCTTGGCTGAGGCCATTATGTTTCTCTCTAAAAAAATGTTTTGGACATTAAACACCACTATTATACCCTTTCCCAATTCAGTCATGCTTTAGAGGATCCCTGTATTCTGGTCAGACCCTTCACCCTGCGACGGGGCCGACAGTGAGCAGCCGCTGCAGCAGACCTGCACCACCTCGGCCTTCCTCCACACACTCTGAAAACAAGGATAATCCTATTTATAGGCCCCCCTCACAAAACCGGGGGGGTCAGTTTGCCAAATCAGAAAGCGTGAGCTACCACCTTCCCCAATGAATATCACTGTCATTATAAGCGAGCACCCACAGTTGTTATCCCCATCACTACCCATGTTTTAGCAAAAGCAGTACTACAACCATTCTTTAACCTGCACTAACTGCATGAAAAATGCCTAATTTGATGATTTGACATTTTGTAAAGTCTTACGAAGCACTTGGTACAGGCAGAAACAGGTGAACCGAGCGCCAAACGGTACCTGCAGCCTGGCCAAAGACGACACGCTTTCAAGCCTCCGGATTTTGAAGTTTCACATCACCAGCTAACAGCAGTATTTCAAGGCTTCAGATGTTAGGTTCTGGGCCTCAATCTTAAATTATTTTTTCAAACCCTCTTAAAACACATTTAATCCTTTGTTTTCTTTCCGAGGAGAAAGGTTTCACATCTGGACTGTCAACCTGCATTCCAAAGCATTAGCCTGGCAAATTAAAGCAGCTGAGCTGTAAATCTCCAAGAAGAGGACTTGTCATGGAAATCGCAACTCAGCATTAACTACAAGCCCAGTTCAGCAAGAAAGCCAACATAAAAAGCCCAAACAATGCAGGCAGCCCCAAGACAACTTTGAAAACGAATCCTGCTGTCAGACAGAGAGCAAGCTAACCTAACCTAACCAAGCCAGACTTGTAGCAGCATCTCTGACCCGGCTTTAATCTGAAACGGTCGGGTAAGAGCCCACTGCAAGCAACCACCAGTTACATAGCTGAATTTTGCAGGTTGTTTCCTACAACCAGCACCCCAATTTGATGAGAAGATTGCGGTTTTCAAATATGCCGCATGAGAGTTGAATGCGCAGTCCCCATGAACTCCAAGAGAGCCGGGGCCCTTGTTCCCTGGGACTGCCACCTCTAATGGCTCTGGCTACGAATCACACAAGCTGTAAGATAGAAAGCAACAAGATAAACTCTAAAGAATTAAATTCTTCCAGCCAGACTTCAATGGAAATCCAAATGCCAGCAACGGAGACACAAAGTGGAACCAGAGGCAAAAGAGTAGAACAGTAAAACTGATAAAAATAGAAAAAACATCTCCCCAGTGCTCCAGGATAACGGCACGTTACCGAAGTGTCTCAGTTAATGTAATAAAAAAGTGTTAATGTAACATTTTTTTGATCATTGCACCATTTATTTATTCAGATTTTTAGATTTGTAAGTTAGCTGCTAAGAAGAATTCCATTTTTGCTATTTTTTTTTTCTTTAGAAAGAAAGCAGTTTTGGAAAAAAAACAACTACAGGCTCCATTCGGCTCTAGAGCAGCTCAGCAGAAAGGACTGGCTGATCCACAGAAAACATCTAAGCAACAACGGTCTGGTTGGTTAACTCTTCTGTCAGCACTCACTTCACAGAACACTCTACAGTCCAACTCAATCACTTCTTAAACCTTCTACTGAACTACTTTATTAAATCTCTCTTCCTACCAAACATACAATGCAGAGCTTTGTGTCTCAGGCTCTTACGATTATTTCATTCTCGCGGCTCTAGTGCCCGGACCGGGCTTCCACTGATCTAAGGCACACTACGCAGTTCATCTCTTCACCTTTGCTGCTGAACACCATGGCTGAGTCCTCTTACTTTTTCCAAAAACCGGACAAAAGCTCTTCATGATCAACTCAAACCAGTTCTTCTGTTGAATTAACAACGTTACCACCACACTCTGCTGCCACGTGGAGTCTGCCAAAAAATCCCCTTATCCTGTAACGACTATAACGGTAACATAGCCAGCTCACTAACATACACAGTTACTAGAACCACATGGAGTCTTTCCTGTCTGGTTCCTAAATGAACAAGAAAAATGTTTTGCTCCAAACTAAGGCAAGCGCTAGGATACCTGTACATTGATACCCAAAAGAAAAATGTTATGTGGGAGCATGTTGTTATCTCCCCACATGATTGCTACCAGCATCCTGGGCCACCAGAGCGGTTTCCTCTAATTTTTTTGCGCTATTACCTAACAACTTTTCCCACTCCGCTCCCCATCTTGCACGCTCCACCACGGTGCACTGTCTCGGTAAGCTCCAGGCTAAACCTACATGCGTATCCATGTCCGATTGCTCCCGAGGGCATAGGAAGTGAGAGGTCAGGGGGAAGAGACGAGACACGCCGCACCTGACTCCCGCCTCCCCCGGAGGTGATCCCGCTGTGACAATGCTGCGCGCATCCCTCCTCTGGAAGGTGCCAGGGGATTACCGAGCGTCTTCTATCTGCAGACCCTTCAACAAAAGACACTATTATAAGATTAAAACCTAGCTGAAGTAATTGTATATGGAAAGGGCTGTGGATCGAGTCTTATCAGGTTTCACGACTCGGAGAGCAGACGCTGGCAGACAGGCATGTTTGTTAATAGCTATTCCAGCTACGGCTGACTATTTCTGCTCACCTGGGTTTTGTCACGCCGAAACAAGACACACCGCCATGTTCTGTGACAGATATTTTCGTTAGAGTAACACATTTCTCCTTCATCACTTAGTACCAAGTGCTCAGTGTAATTAAACTGGTTAACACAACACCTCTGCCATCCGGCACGCACAGATACCCCATTCACTACTCACAACACCGCAGAGCTGTGGCTTATTCCTGGCACAGGTCTCAAAATGGAAAAAAGCCAGATAAGCCACCAGAAGAACATCCGCTCCAGTCTACAGTCCAGAAGCAGCTATCCAAAAGTTCCAGTCAACACCTGAAAAGGGTGAAAAGCATTACAACAGGCAAAGGACAATCGACAACAGACAAGAACCGGACTGAGGAGTGCAAACGTCGTGGTGAGGTTATGTGCCTGTACCCACCACAGAGCACTGCGCTACCGCAACCGAGAGCCAAAGCAGCTTCAAGGAAGCCCTCCAGGTCAGGAGCTTCAGGCAGGTTAGGACATTTACACCAGCAATGACCCCCTTTATAGTGGGATTCAGTGCCCAGCTTAAAAACTCGTCATTGCCAAGGTTTAACACTTTCCATACTATATCAGTGAGCCATCAGGTAGGTATATATACCACACCACAAGACAGAGAGCAAAGGGATAGGAGACAGCAATAGAAACATGGTGAAAAACCAAGAGAAGAGGGAGTTGAGGAGAGCGAATATGCTGGCAGAAAGAAGAGGGATGGCCTGGCAAGCTGGCACGTCAGTCCTGTTCCCTGACCTCAAACTTGACCGCCCAGATTGGTTCAGAGATTTTGATTTTCTACCTCAAGCTGTGATCACTGGCGTCAGCTCCTTCTCAAGGAGGCTTAAACAGAACACTGAAACCCCACCTGTCAAAGCCTGACAGCCTTCTCCTACTGGCATCCGAACACATGGCTGGCCTGAAACACGTTCCTCCTAGGTAATGCCCAATGCATTTTGAAATCTCAGCTGAACAAAACCTTCAACTCACCGGCTTCCCTTTCCTCTCCAACTATTGCCTGTTTTCCAAACTCTGAACATCCTGGAGATGCTGCTTACAAGAGAAGAGACACAGAAAACACGCTGTCTGCTGAACTGCTCTGCTGTCAGCATTGTAACACGTAACATGAAAACCTGAGAGAACAGCCCAAGCCAGGCAGATGATACTGCTTTTCTCAGGGCACTTCAGTGGCCTCCAAGAGAAGACTTCTTCGAGAATAACTTCACAGAAGCACAGGAATGTCTCTGATTTCTTTTCTTGTCCTCAGCACACTTATGAAAAGCCCCGTCTGGCCATTGTGACGGTCATGTGTGGGGTTCAGCTACTTTAAATGCCTTTTAAATTTGGTTGTTCTCACTTCCAGCAAGTTCCTCACCCTCTACCACAGCTGAAATTTTAAGACACTAGGAGGAAGAGCTCACAAAACCTCATATAACCCAGTGGGATTTAGTGCTTAACATCCTTGCAGAAGAGGAAGGCAACACAAGGCCATATAACAATCCTAGAGCTCATCCTGCAGAAGCTCCTACAGCCAAACCAAGCCTGCCTGGTCCAGGTTAGTGCTACGGCAGGATGACATCCGCAGTGCCAGCTCAAATCACTGTCAGCATCGCATCAGCAGGGTCACTACCACCAACATTCACTGTGCACCACCCCCCAGGGATCAGGCCCCAGAGCATCACACACGGAGCCGTGTCCACCCCAAGGGAGCACTGATGAAACGAGATGCACCATGTTTCTGCGTTTCAAGCTCACTAACACAAGCCTGGGGACCTCCCCACTCCATCCGGCCCCAAATAACCTGGTATATGCCCGCAGAGGTCTTTGAAATTTTATTCCTATAGGCTTAGGACTGCAGGTGTTTATCATACACGCTCTGAGCACCCTTCTCGCTGTGAGTTTTCTTCATTCTCCTGGCCAAAGCACAGAGAGATGCATGCACCTGTGGACACACAGAACAGATTAAAGCCCCGAATCAGTGACGGAGTCAGCTCAGCCCACCAGGCATCTCCCAGGCATCTCCTCCTGTACAGACTGACAGCACTCCACATACTGGCCTGTCATAATTCTGGAGTAAATGAAAACCAAACACCAAAACAAGCACTCATTTTCTGATGTTTATTGGCTGAGGTAATGGCTCTGAGCAAAAAAACCGTCGCTTTCACAGGGCAGAGCACACTGTTTATAATGCAAGCTTTTGAAGTCCAGCAAGAAAAAAAAAAGAGGGTTTTGTTATTTTGTGTGTAGGGTGGTTTTTTTTTCCTCCCTTTCTTGTTTTGAACGATGTGATACAAACCAGCTTGATACACAAATTAGAGGTGATCTCATCAGTCCATTAGCCCAACTAAAGCAAGACCATCACTTGCGAGGGGATGTGCTGGCTAGATACTACTGATTGGCCTGCGAGTAGCATTAGTATGGGGGTACAAATGCAGCCTTCATTACACAGGCAAGGCATGGCTCCCAGCTTTCAATCTGCTGCACACAGTTTCACTGTATTGAAAAGTGGGATTTGAGAGTTGCGTCTCACACTTATGGCTCCAGTATTTAGGCAGAGACTATGGCTAGTCTTGCCACCTCTCTCGATAGAAGGAAATGACCTACAGACATCATACGCATCACTGATTCACACGGAACAGATGCCTTGTACAGAGTGTCAGCCCCTGAAAGAAGGGAGGAAAAGCACTTGAAAATTCAGTGAGAATAGTAAAATGTGGTTTAGAAGCTTTCGCCTTTCATTTCTCATAAACTAGAACTCCATCACATCTTTCCACTGAGTTTCTTTTAATTTCTTTGTTGCAGAACGAACAATGCTTGAAAGCTAAGAAAGTCTCATTTCTAAGATGTTTCTGTTTTCAATCGAGCAGCAGAACTATTTATTTTCCTAGCCAGTGATGGAATTAAACAATTTGTCTTTGAAAACTCTATAAGCCTTCACCCTGACAACCCCCGCATCTGCTTTTCAGATTAAGGTACTTTGATTTTTACCAGCTAAAGGTTTATGAACTGCTGTATAAACCCAATTACTCTCATAGTAAATTATTTAAAGCTTACATGTTATTTTTTAAATATTTCCCCACGGAGTACTCTGGAGATTCAGAAAAGGAAAGGCTCACTAGGGCATTTTGAATTAAAAATGCGTAACAGGGAAAACTATGGAGCTTCCAGAAACTCAGAATGAAACAAAAAAACTTCAAGTGAGGATGAGACACACCCCAGGAGAGGCTTCTCAGAGTAGGACTGTTAAAAAAAGAAAAAAAACCCCTCCATTTCAGTGGGAGGGAGTTCTTTAAAAACAGATTAAGTTTCATCTGAGGTAGTATTTGTTCTTTAGCTGGTCTCTGCCTTCCTGATTGAAAACAGGGACAGGCGAGATCTTGGTGTACTCGCTTTGGAGGTCATCAGTGGAAAACACACGGTGGGCAGCATTTCATTACAAGGAAAGCTGCCCTTCGTGCTCACCATCTCTGTTTTAGCGGTGCCCACAAAGGGACAGAGTATCCCAGGAGCAAACAGGGCAGGCTGGAGCCCCGGCTGGGATAACCTGAGGGAGGCCACGTGGAGTGTGGGACAAGAACTGAGCCCACTACTGCTTCTCCAAACCGGGACTGATCTAGGAGAAAGAACCCCATGGGTCCCTGGCAGTAATCACAATATAATGCTAGCAGGAGCTAATTCATTTTCTGCTCCCCAGTTCTGGGACAATTTGCATTGCCCAGAGAGAGAAGGGGACAGGGCAGGCAGCGCCGCTGCCCAGGCAGCAGCTCTCCTTACAGATCAGCTCCCAAATCCTCCATGCTCTGGAGAAACTTCTCTGCTAGGACACCTAAATAAGCACAAAATCTCTCATTTGCAGTCACGGTGCTTTAGCAAGACTGCTGCAGGGATAATATTTGCTTGGCTATGGTATAGGATACAGTATTCTTTGGAGATGACTAGCAACGCACCTTTATCTTCTGCCTATACACTGAAAGCTAGGGAAAACACCCCCAAATTGTAATATCAGATTCTTACTTTTAGGACAACAAGTAATGAATCAACCACATAAATCAATATTTGTCACATGGAAAGTGTTACAGAAAGTTCTGTCCTGAAGGAAGCTCCCAGAGCAACCAGAAGCTTACAAGAAGCTGCCCTTCAGGACGTACCCAAACCAGGGCACACAAAGGGAAGGCAGGGGAACGCCCCACTTTTAAAGAGCTGGCATTCACAGTGATTTGTTCTGCGCAGTTCTCTTCCTGGTACGTTTTTGTCATTTATGCACTCAAGCACACAAAAAAAGTGTGTTAAAACAGCATCACAGCAACGCTGAGCGATTCACTTGAGATGTCTGGTCTGCATGTGCCTGTAGTGCAAAAGACTGACTGACGTGACCAGCAGCACTGATTTCCAGCGTCCCAGCCTACCAGTTACTCCCCTTCTGCCACTGGTACAGCACGGATAAGCAGCACCCAGGTGAAACAACATAGTTCTTTAGATTAATTAGGAAAGAGCAAGCGACAGCACTAACTCCCCCAAGTGTGATACGGCTAAATCAAACTGATGCTTTCCATCAGAGCCAGTGACTTCGATGAAGCTCAGCAGGGCCGACTCCAGAGGTCCAGTGCCGTGTCCCACGCGGTGTCAGAGGAATGCCAGGGAAAGCACGCAGGGACAGCGCAGGGCCTAAACCTCCAGCCGCAGAATGATGTAAAGTTTCTCAAGAGCTCCTTGCTGCGAGACTGGCCCCTGCTGTCAGACCAGCAATAAGAGATTTCACTTGGGGGTGGGTACCCACCAGCTGACCCCCAGACAAGGAAGACCAAGGTGCTGAGTTCAACTGCTGCAGCTCATTCAAGGAAAGGCAGCACTACCTGCCCAAAGTCAGCCCGCGCTGCCCGGCCAGGCCCTGCAGAGCTGCCTCCAGGGGGATGAGGACCGCTGCCTCCAAAAACGCATCCCTGGTGCCCGTCTGCAAGGCAAAGCAGGAAGGAATCTACAAAGTTGTCAGTTTTCTAAGGTAAAGTGCTAGTACCTGGGTATGAAAGAGCAGATAGAGGGGAGTTACAGCTAAGAGGGATATCTGAACAGTGGCTGCAAGACAGCAAGGAGCTGCAGGCCACAGAGATGCACTCCATCGCACTGAGTGGCATCAAAGGCAGGCAGCTTCCACCCCTCTACAGCTCCTCGTGAGAAAGGTTCAGAGGAAGAGAGCAAAGCTTGCTCTGCGTCCTCTCTTTATGATAACCACCTACCAAAACCAAGACATGCTGCACAGCACCTTGCTTTTCCAGGGTGGCGTCTGGAGAATGATAAAAAAAAAAAAAAAAAAATAGGAGAATGGTTTAAAAGACCTCGAGAGCACAAGAAACCCAAGAGAGCAGAACCAGCACGTGCTGCACTTCGGCTGCCCTGAGCCCTCCCACCAGCCACAGCTGCTCCCCCGTTTTGGTCCCTCCCCTGCTGCCTCCAGATGCACCAGCCCCTAGCTCAGCTCCTGCCCCTTCTACCACCTAAATTCTGGGGTTCATCCGAGTGACACCGAGCTCATCACTCCAAACTGATAAATCTTTTTTCCCCTCTTCACAAGCCTTTTTATTTTTGAAAAACGGGAGTATCTCTGTATACTTGCTTCACTTTCTCCTCCAATTCACCTATACCTACTACATATCCCTTTGGCTCAGATCTCCCATCGCTAGTGGGAGTCAGGCCCCATGAATTCAGGACACTAACAGAATTTAGCACTTGACTAGGCCAGGAAAGGAGTTGTTGGCACTTTACCCTCTGACCCCAGCACAGATCCACTTAAGATTAAATTGGTTTTGTTACCAGGATTACCTTCCGACCCCCAGTCCCACTGAGGCCAAGGACATTGATGCTGGTCTGTAATACTGGGTCACGTACTTTTAGGACTGACACATCTGTGTCAGCTTTCAAAATTTCTGCAGAACACTGTGCGTGCTTATCCCACTTTTAATAAAAGCCATGATGTAATATGTTTCCCAGAGCAGTTGCCGATCTCCTGCCAGGGCCCCATGGAGAACCAGTGCTCTGCCTATGCTTGTGCCATTCAAGTTCCATTAATCATCTATTTTCAGCAATACTAAGTTCACAAGAGCTCGTATCATCAGGTTCTTCCCCAGCTATGACTATCACTGGAGTCCTTGAAACTGAACAAAGCGAAGCCCATCTCCTGGTCTGGTTCATTAGTATTTCTTCTACATAAAACGCTGATGATCTGCACGGTGTGTTCCGTTTGTTTGTTGGTTTTTAACTAAAGACTGAAATGGCCATTGGTTACACTTTTATCAGCCACCCAGGATTCAAGGGATTTATCAGCCTCTCCAGCACACTCTGCAAAACAGGGTGGCGTGCCAGAGGCACCGCAGGTTCACACTGAGCCCTGCAGCTCCCCAGGCTGGGCAGAGCCGTTGCTTGCCCTCCTGCATGCCACCAGCACCAAACCCTGCTCTACATTCAACCACTTCAGAGGCTTCTTTTCACTTCAAGATCTACTGCTAAAGCCCCCATTTTTTTTTTTTAAGGCTCCTCCTTACACTCCCAGTATTCTCTCCTCTCTTCCAGTAAGAGTCCTCAGTCTTGCTCAATAGTTCACTATATGGAAAAAGTATACCGATACAAAAGTACATTTCACAATACAAAATCTGTATTATACAAGCATCCCACCTGGAGTGGTGTGTCCAGTTCTGGGCTCCCTGGTTCAAGAAAGATGAGGAACTCCTAGAGAGAGTCCAGAGCAGAGCTACAAGGATGATGAGGGGACTGGAGCATCTCCCCTATGAGGAAAGGCTGAGAGAGCTGGGCTTGTTTAGCCTGGAGAAGAGAAGACTGAGAGGGGATCTTATAAATGCTTACAAATATCATAAGGGTGGATGTCACTAGGACAGAGCCAGACTCTTCTCAGTGGTGCCCAGCACCAGAACAAGGGGCAATGGGCACAAACTGAAGCAGAAGAGGTTCCAGTTGAACGTGAGGAAGAACATCTGTACTTTGAGGGTGACAGAGCACTGGAACAGGCTGCCCAGGGGGGCTGTTGAGTCTCCTTCTCTGGAGATATTCAAACACCGCCTGGACAATGTCCTGTGCAACCTGCTCTTGAGCAGAGGGGTTTGCCTGGGTGATCTCCGGAGGTCCCTTCCAACCCTTGCCATTCTGGGATTCTGTGATCTCTGCTACACAAGCATCATGATCTCAATGCCAAATTTGTCTCTCTCATACCTAGCATCTGCAATGACCAAGTTTTGCCCCTCTTCTTCAAGCAAACCTCCTCTCAAATCCCCAATTCGTTACGGGAGGTCCTGCCCATGCTTCCCTTTTGTCGGCTCTGCTCACAGGAGCATTGTAGGAAGTTTGAACACTGCCATGGCAGCACCGAGCCGTCAACATAACCGCAAGCCTACTTTGTGTATGAAAGGGATATGCTGCAAAATAGCCTCTGCAACAAGATGCTATGCTGCGGAGCACAGCGCTCTGTGCAGCCCAGGGCACGGCACTTCTTGGGAGCTTATTAGGTGGACGGAAAATAGCAATTCTTGATTACAAAGCCAAGCCCGTCTACCAGCAGTAAATATTCAAAAAAATTATACGGACTATGAGAGAAAAAAAGCCACTGCAAACTGTTCTAAAAAGGGAAACAGAAAGTTTTTGAGCTCATAACTTAGGAGAGATTTGAGCATTGGAATATCTACAACATTTCGGTTCAGCCGAAATAATAATCTTAACAAAACACTTTAAATAAGCTCTATTTTGGCTAGGAAGGGTACGACCACCATGGGAAACATTTCGCTATTGAGGGCTAAAGGTGCCTTACAAAAAAGCCAACTTTTCCGTGATGCAGCTCAGAAGCTCCCGGAGTGGCCGCAGCACCTCCAGGCCTCCTGTCCGCCCGTCCGCCCCGCAGACGCTCTGCTCCAGGCACAGCGCCAACCCACGAGAAGAGACATGCTTGAAAAAATAAAAACATTAAGAATAAAGCAAGAGGAAACATATAATAAAAGCATTAGAGAGATGGCAAATCAAGAGAGGAGTCTCCCTCTTAATTATTTATTTTTAAAGTTTTTTTGCTCGTTGGAAAAGAGCAGGAAAGTCATTCTCTTATGCAAGATGTTTTAATTCACATTATCATCCTGACATCTCATTCACAGGCCCACCAAAACAACCCAGGGAGAAGGTCAGACGCAGTATAATAGCTATACATTAAGCAGCAATGAAAACCAAGAAACATCCCACGCTGAGGACACGCTAATGGCTCTTTGGAGTCAACACATATCTAATTCACTTTTTAAGACTTTCAGTTGCAAATTTTTCTTCAGCTTTCACAGCACAAATAGCCACAAGAAAGTTACCCCAAAGCCCAATTTGCCAAGTCAGGATTATTTGATATGAAGGTCACTTCCTCCAGCCCCAAGCAAACCACTATGAACCCTTTAGCAGGCAGAAGTAGAAAGTACAAGGAATACTTTCATCGATTTTAGGCTACGAGACACAGGGCAAAGACTGAGTACGCAAAACTAACTCATGCTTCTAGAGGAATGTAAAACCACTAAACCCTCTGAAATGCCCTATGTTGGCATCAGTGGGGCGCAACAGTTAATTTACTAAGGCGGATTAACGCACCCACAAAGCCTCCAGTGTCAAGGCAATTTTGACCTCCCCAGATTGGCTGCCAATATGATATAGGTCCAAAAGAAATTACCCTTTTCTGCTGCAAGAGAACAATAAATTGTCTTCCTTGAATACAGTGGTTAAAGAATCCAAGTTCCTGACCTTGAGTGTTTTACTAGTACTATGCCGTGCTGTAGGGAACAATCAGGATGACATTTGCTGAAACGTGTGGGATTTATGATATAATAGGTTGCACATATGTGCCAAAAGAGAAAAAAAAAAACCTTAAATCCAAGCAAATCAAGATTAATTAGCTATTAAAATAGTGAAGAGAACACAGTGCAGTACAGGTGGTACAACAAACCATCTCACTTTCTGTACACGGTGACTAAACTTATTTCTGAGGTCACCTCGTACATGTATCTTCGATCGCACTCTCACTGGGAAAAGCAAGAATTGCTGCTCCTTTGTAAACTCCTGCTCTTTGTAATTCTGTAGGTTTGCACTTCCATAAACAAATGGTACGCAGGCCTTTTATAGGAAGTCCCACTAAGCCCACAGGAAAATCCCGTATTGTCTGGCTTTGATCATCAAGACAGACTGAAAATTAACTGTGGTATTTTTACAGTGATCCTCATATTAAAGAAGAGGACATGCCGTCCATACCGCCCTACCAGTTAGACTCACTTTAACTTTCCCCCCCACTTTCATCCAGCCCAGTGACTTTTTGTTTTATTGCTACTAATTGCAATTACAGGTGTTCAGAAATCAACAGCTTGACAGATGCCTCATACCTTAAATGCCAACCCTGCAGCCCAGCGCTTTGCTGCGGACCGTGTCTCTCCAGCAGCACCGAGCAGGCTTCAGGATCACAAAGCAAACATTCTTCTGAAATCACAGCAGCCTGACTTTTTTTTTTTTTGGTTCCTACTGCCTCAGGAATGCGAACAAGTTGTTAATACCCTGCAATCTGCTTGGTTTCCCTCTTAATCCTCATTTTAACCAAGCCTCTCCTCGCAGGAGATCATATCAATATGTCCCTAGCAGTCAAACAACGCGGAAAAGAGCCAATGTTATTGTGAGCCTGAGGTGGAACGACTCGATTCCCAGCAGGAGATCAATTTGTACAAGGAACCAGCGAGTTCTTCTCTAGCAGGGGTAACCACTTCAAATGAGCCAGACTCCCAGCAACAACAAATATCCTCGCTGGGATATGGTCAGCTGGCAAAAGCTCACATACAAAGGCTGCCGTTCCCTTTCTGCAGGTCAGGAGAGCGAGGCACACACATCTCCCCTCCTCCTGCACAGGTCCTCAACCAGGACACCTTCATACAGCTTTTCACGTCCCGCAGGCATCCCTCGACCCTGATCAGAGACCACATCACAGGAAAAGATGTCTTGCAGCCATGGTCTTTGCCCACATTCACCAGCAGCCTGGAAATCTGAACCACACCTCTCCTTCCAGGTGCCTTCCCCCTAAGTTCATTATTCTGCAACACGGTAAACTGCCCATTGAGTTTATTTTCACACAGTTTTCAGCAGCTCTCAGCTTCCCACAGTTAAATTCAAAGATGTTTCCAGTGCCGACACCAACACCTCCCCAGGGCTGCACACCCTTTGGGTTGTTGTCCACAGCTCAACTCCTGCATCCAAGAAAACCAAGAGACCAACTTCCTGGCATATGTTGCACACCTACGTTTGCCTTAGTACCCTTTTGGTATGTTACCCCAACCTAGGAAAACTGAAGTTATTGACAGATAAAGTAATTAACATGAAAATAATTATAAAGCAGATTGACTCACTGGAGAGGAAAGGAGGACAAGCTGATGCAGAGCCACTTGGGTACCAAATCAGTAAAACTTGAGCAAGAGGAAGCCCCTCCTCTCCAGGCTTTTGGAAGTCTGCTTTAGTGCATAACCCTTTTCATTCAGCTGTGTACAGGATATTTGAGCTATTTGTTGAAGACTCAACAACTTTCTCCACTCTCTGGTTAAGTGGTGGAACTGCTTTATCCAATCCTGTAGGTACCTGTTGTGGTTTAACCCGGCTGGCAGCTAAGCACCACGCAGCCGCTCACTCACTCCCCCCCTCCCTCAGTGGGATGGGGGAGAGAATCGGGAAGAAAATAAAAGGTTAGAGCTGAGGGCTGAGATAAAGACAGTTTAATAAGAGAAAATAATAATAATAATAGTAGTAGTAATGAGAATGATAACAAAATATACAGAATATACAAAATGAATGATGCACAACGCAATTGCTCACCACCCGCCGACCGATGCCCAGCCCGTCCCGAGCCGCGATCAGTCCCCGAGCAGCGATCACTCTCCCCGCGACCGACCGACTAAAGCCCCCGAGCATGACGTTATATGGTATGGACTAGCTCTTTGGTCAGTTTGGGTTAGCTGTCCTAGCTGTGCTGTACTCCCAGCTTGTTATGCACCTGGCCGAGCAGGACAAACTCAGAAAGTCCTTGAGTAGTCTGAGCACTACTTGGCAACAACTAAAAACATCAGTGTGTTATCAACATTCTTGTAGAACTAAATCCAAAACACAGCACTATGCTAGCTTCTATGAAGAAAATTAACTCTATCCCAGCTGAAACCAGGACAGTACCAAAGTACTACCCTGAGCAAACTAGGAGTCTATTTGCACGGGGCAGTAGCTGCTCAGCAAAAGCCTCCTACGTGAACACCTGGATCTTAGCTAAGAATATTGGCAGACAAAATTAGCACGGAAAAGCTTTAAATCCTCACCAAGACTGATTTCTGTAAAGGCTTGCCTGGTTAGGGAAATGTGAGAGGGATGCAGTCAAATGAAACACCACTCCATCACCTGAATATTTTCAAACACATTCTCATTGCTTTTCATTTTCCAAAAATAGAACCAAAAAAGCGACGGAGAATTCCTCGTTACTCAGTATGACTGTTGAAGAGACTGACGGAGAACAGCGATATGGCAGTACCTATACACAGGGATTACGACGTTGTTACTCTCAAAATTGACGGACGTATTAATTGGAGACAGCTGCAAGGAAAAATATCTTAACGACATGATTCATTAGTTTTCATAGATAATTACATCTGCTCACGGCCTCACAGTGAATCATTCATTTAGGGAATTTTGGGGGTATTAAATTTAAATGCAGTAATCAGATTTGTTAATCTGTGGGACAAGGCAAACCAAACAAAATTTTATTCAGGGAATTGTTTATACTTTCAACATTGACATTAATTCAGCAGCAGGAAAAAATTAGCAGCATAATGCATGTTCATGTAGGTTAAAAATTATTAATGGTAATCTCCTCCACTCCCCTCAGTGCTTGCAATGAGACTGCACAGATTTCTTCAAGGCTGCCTGGACCACATTTTTTTTTTCCTGGATGCATCTTTATGCATTACACAATCCAGTGGCCTTTTAAAAATATGTATGGTTTTTGATAGAACAAAAGAATTAAAATAACAGATACTGATGTTTTGCCACTCTATAGACTTAAAATACAGCTGCTCTTCTCATTATTGTTGTATTATAGACTTAAAAAATAAGTTTAAAACATGATTGGGCTTTTTTTTTTGTTGTTGTTACTTTGAAGGAGCAGCACATTCTCAGACAGAAACCCCAGCAAAACTTGCAGATACTGGCCAGTTCCCTTCCTACCAAGTCACAAACTCTTTAGTAAACAGAACACCACCTTTAAAACAGATTTTTTTTTTGCCCATTTCTTCTCCTGGAAGCTACTTTGGAATTTCCTATCTCTCAGTTAAAAAAAAAAAAAGCAGTAATTTTCTTGTCTGTACTATTTATGGTCAATTTATTCCCATTTTTTCTTGAACCAATATTCCTCTTCAGCTTCAATAGTTGTCTTCCCTCCCTGATATTTTACTGCCAAAATATGAACAGAAAGCAAACCGTATCTCCTATCATAGAACAGAATCATAGAATCGTTTGGGTTGGAAAAGACCTTTCAGATCACCAAGTCCAATCATTAAATATATATAAATATATATATATTTATCCATCCACATCTGGGTAGACTACGCAACCAAAACACCAGAGCCTCTCTCTGTGCTATTCCACTGCCCTCCACCATAGCCTTCACTTCTTCCCTGGGCCTATTTCTCCTCAAATTCATGCTTCTGAAACAAGAACCTGAAAATTAAGAGAAATTTTTTCACAAAGCTGTATCGAGGTGCCATGACTCCAACTGCCACAGTAGCCCCAAGCACCCTTGTCACCTGCTCCATGTTACGTTGATTCTCTCCCCATCAAACCAACAAATTTGGGTTGGATTTGGGACAAGCTCAAGTCAGTCAACTGCTGCAGCTCACTGGATCAAAGAAACTCAGGGCTTCACCCTCACAACCACATTTTAGAACTCCACATTCATCAGACAATGATCTGAACCATGTTGAAGAAAATACGAAGGATCAAGCAAGAGGAACCTCATGGCATATCGAAGAATCCCACACTTGTAGCAAACTAACTTTCAGAAAAGAGCAGCTACAGTTCACAAGCATGGTAACAGGGGAAACACCTTTTTGGGGGTCAAGAAACAAAGAGAAAGGTAGAGCATCCTGCCCAAAGACATAGAGTGAGTCCTTGGGCAAGCCAAGAATGAAAGTCCCAAGTTCCAGCCACCAAACCACAACTACTCAATAGCAGCCACAAACAGAGTTATTCCTCAGTGTATGGGAGAGAGCATCTTTGATAGCACAGCTTGGATTTCTCCAAATCCACATCCTACTGAAGAGAATCAGAAATTAATGTGCAACTTGATATCTCCTGCTTTGGTGAAGCTGCACCTACGCAGTCATATTTTTCCTCACTGAGGTTTGGGGGATGGAGGGTTGCTCCATGGAAGCTGGAACAAATTAATATTTCCCTGAGAATTATTATTTTAAGAGAAAGAACCAGCAGAAGTTAAAAGGTAAGCCAACATCTTCTATTTTCTTTTAGTTAAGCGTCTGACAACACACAGTATATTTTATTCAGGATCTAGGCCCAAACACTGTATGGCGATAAGCTCCTCGTTAGGCACACACTGTTACTGGAAAGCATCCCAGGCTCCGCAGTAACGTCCCAATTTTTGCTTAACGCCCATGTCACAGCTGTGACTTAGAGAAAGACCTTTCCCAAAGAACGGCATTTGAGGTCTCCGCTCACCTCTCCCGAAAATATGCTGTTCAGCTTTAGCTAGTGCAGCACCACTTGTTTGTGTAACTGGAGAAGTGTCAAGCCCTCTCTTGCAGAGATTTAAACTCCTCCAGTGTTAGAAGGAAAACAAAGAACAAAGATGCTGAAATATCCATCATCTCGCACAGAGCCCGCAGGGAGTAGCTGGAGGAATGCAGCGCGCCGTGATCCGCTGGCCTTGCTTCCAGGTTACCGCCTGCTCGGTGCACGCAGACTCCCTTTCCTGTCCATACGGAGAGGACTCGGGAAAGAATGCACCTCGAGGGCTCTTCCAGAGCACCCAAGGCTCCAAATCCCCAGGAGAAGCTGCCTGACCCGATGGCATCACGGACCGCTCAGTGCTGGTACCACGCTTGGTGCCGTACAACCACAGCAGGTTGCCGGACCCTCGGCGTGCCGACTGCACGGCCAACCCACGCTTCTGCGGAGAAGGCAGAGGCATGCCTGTGTTATTCTTGTAAGGAGTTCAACAGAAAACAGCAAACCCAAGAACCAGAGCCGTTTGCTAAGAAGGGCTTTGGTTACTAAATGCAGAAACCCATACAAGACATTTTTCTCTCATTCTCTGAGTCTGGAGATCACATACGCACATTTTATTAATACCACCAACTACACAAATGCCAAGAAGGGAACTCATTTCCAGTGAAAACTAAGATACCAACTTTCCTCTAACTTACTGAGAAAAGGAAGTACAAGTGGGGAGGTAACAAAAATAAACCAGATAAATTCAAGAGAAACAGGGTAGTAAGCACACGGAGCAGAGCAAAACCGGGGCTGAACACTGTCCTTGGTAACCTCAGCACGAGAGGGCCATGCTGAGCACAGGAACACTTCCAGGACGGCTACATCAAGAAAATGCAGGCACAACCACCAAGTGGTCAGTGTCCCTGCCCGAGAGGGGCAGGGAACAACTATTTATCTCTCAGTCAACCACACTGATTCCCCATCAGCAGAGCCACACTGAGCTGAGAGCGGTTTAAATGAGATGTGGAAGCAGAAAATTGGTCCTCACCTTATTTACTTATTTGCATTTTCTCACTGGAGAATAATTAATCAGCAACAGTCATAAGTCAACTTAAGGAAAAAAAAAAAACCAACCACTCAGGGCCGTTTTCAGGCACAAGAGAATCAAATGAGAGAGTCATGCTTCCGGGGGAGCTGAGCCATAGAGAAAGAGAGACATGAGCGTTACAGCGATGCCAAAGCTTTGGCTCGGCGCCTTGCAAAACATACCCGAGGTGCACCAAGTGCATCTCGTCACTGGGATGGAGAAAGAGACCCAGGAGTCTGGTACCCTGCTCCCAGGGTAAGCCTGGAGGGGAGAGACTTCACCACTGAGCAGCTGGATGTGCTCAACCTGCTGAGGCTCCTCTGCCATGCAGCACTACGGTGGGGAAGGAACACTCATCTCCTCCTCCCCTCCAAACATCACTTTTTTTTCTTTTTAAAAAACAGTTGGGCAATTGTTTTAAGGAGAAGTCTAGGAAGGGAAACACACATTCCTCTGCAACAGCATCGGTGCCTGGCACCGGACTGCAGGATCACCAAACCTGTAGCCACTTGCTGACCCCATGCTTAAAAAGCACCTCAGAAATAACATATAGGCATTAGTTCAGGCAATATTAAAAGCAAGAAGAAAAGCAGTGCTGTCTTTTTACAAGGTAGAAAATATACCTTTTGATTTCTAACTCTCCTCTTTAAATGGTTTCTTCTGTGCTTCTCTCCCACGTGGAAAAGATGAAGAATTATTGGTGAGGGTAGTGGTTCAGGACAGTTTAAGTGTGCATGAAACGGCTGTTCGCTCTCAGCACGCCACTTGTGCTCTAGCGAGATTGCCACAAACCCATGACACCACTCGTTTGTTCAACAAAGTTTCATGAATTCCATCTGGAGACTCCTTTTTTTCTTCCCCCAGGGCCAGAGGGAAACTTACTGATATTTTTCATGTTTAGGATGTGGGGAAAGGCACACAGGAACATGGAAACACATTAAATTGTTGGATTTCTCTTCCCCCACTCCTCCCCCTTTTTTCCAGAAGAAGGGAGTCTTCCAAGCCCTAAAACAGATCAAAAAAGCAGACTGCATGTGAATAGCATCAGCAAGCACCGAATTCATTTACGCCGCTGAACCCCCATTCACTGTACAGAAGCTATCATACACTCGCCGCAGCAATCACCAGCTTGACTCCCAACTCCTTCAGCATCAGATTTGAGTTTGAGAGCACAAGAACAAGAGCATCCACCCCTCTGCAGGAAGAAACACAAGAGCAGACTGATCAACGAGTGACTACAGCACTCGTGACAGCTTTAGGCCAGCTGGATTAGCAGCTAATCGCTTTTCAGCTTCGGGCACAGAGAAGCGAAGCAGCCACTGCCAGCAATGATATGCATTCCAAATTTATCTAGAATCTTCCGAGCAAAGCTAAAATTGGCGATTTCAGTGGTTACCACCACCACTTTGATTCAAAAACACCAGAGGATCGGATGGGAACTTCAGCGGGGCAGCAATCAACAGCCCAAGTTACCGAGGTTGTTGGGCAGGACTACAACTGTGCAGCATCTGCAGCTTATTTTCATACGATAACTGCTAGCAAGGGCCGCTTTCAAAATACCTAATCTCTTGCTAAAGTCAATGGTGCCCATCAGTTTATGAAATGTTTTTGTCCCCCAAGTGAAGAATGGCCTTTCTGCTGCATTCATGTTGTGGTGACATCGGTACATTCGGGTGACTTTAGGCAGGCCGTATCTGCTGCTTTTAATGCCCAGCTGCTCTATTTAATCCCTGTTAAGACTGTTCTTCCCCTGCAAATTTCTTTAAACATAGTATCAGGAGGCTTGTTTTAAACATATTCCTTATAAAGGCTCCTGGCAACTCTGAAATGAGAGTGCGTTTCTTAATCTTCCTACTAACTTCAGAGGATAAACCGTTCAGCTGTCACAATTTAACAGCGCGGACAATGTTAATGAGTTGGACAAGAAGCCAGGCCACAAAACTCCCGAGGTCCCACACCACTTCCCTCTGACTTTATTCAAATAAAATCTCCTGACATGCTCTAATAGAGCAAGTGTCTCCAAGTCCTGCAGAGCAGCTGAGCATCTTCAGTCCAACAGCCAGCCAGCAAATATTTACTAATTCATATCTACTAATTAAGGTCCTCTTAACCAAGTAGATAATGTTAGCCAATATCCACAGGGACTTGTAGAGTAGAAGAGAAAACATTGCCTGGGCATTTTGTGCATGAAACTTTATTTACCTTCCTACAGAGAGGATTGCCGTAGCTGTCTGACAGTCGGGGTCAGGGTCACACCTGCATTTTGTCCCTGTAGATAAGAATGCTGATCATACTTCGATTCAGTTTCACATTAAATACAACAAGATTTTTTACGACAAAAATAAACGTAACTACCTTTAAAAGATACCAACAGGCAAAGCTCCACACACATCCTAAATGATTTAATTCAGCTTGTTATCAAGCCGAAAACAGCATGAAGCAGAGCAAGTCTGGCACATCCTCTCTTTAGGAGGTGTGCCCCCATATTAATGTTTTTTCTCTATTATTCACAAAACCCAAAGCCTTCTCTTTCAGCAGGGACAGAGGAACAAATATTACCTTCAGAACAAAATCACACAGACACACAGATATTCAGAATAGCTGTTGGTTGTCACCGATCACTGGCCTGTGGGCCACTAAGGGCAAGAGAAGACAGGGGAGGTTGAGGAACTCCCAGCCGCGGCTGGGTGACGACGCATGTCCTACAGAAACCAGTGAATTAGCACCACCATTTGGAGAACAAAATTTGAGTTTCTAATGGGCTGGCACATCACTTTTCCTACAAAGGCAGCCTGTTGTAAGGAGATCCCTGAGCCTTGAAAATTTTGTTTGAAATGCCACTGCACTCTGACCACTCAACAGAAAGTAGAGTGAGAAATTTGTCTTATAATAAAGCAGGAAGGTTTCTTTTAAATCAGCTTTGATTATTATGTTTCTGATTGATGTTTGCTCCTGAGAGGTGCAACCTTCCCCCACTTAACAAAACCTCTCTTGCTGTTCTCTTCCAATGTGAATCCCAGTTTGATACAGAGCCAGTTAGGAAGCATACAACAGATTTGGGGTTTATTTCCATTTCAAAGAGTTTCCTTATGCGAGGAAGTGAAACAGGAACGTGCCTCTTCAACACCTAACTGCAGTGTGGGGAGACAGATCACAAGGTATTGTGTCCTGAATACCGACACGGGTCAGTGCAAAAGTCAACTGAATACGCTGGTTTCCTTTCTCCGGCACCTCGCCTGAAAGATAAAATCTGTTTCAAGCGTTAAGGGAAGGTGGAATTGGTCCCTGACACAGATGTCAGTCTCTCCCATCTGCCTTCTGTGCCCTGTGGTGAGGAAAGCGAGCTGCTTTTCTGTCACTAGTGCCCCAGAGGCACAGCAAGCCCAACAGGCTGTCAAGTGCCATGCTAGAAGTCCCAGCAAGCTTCTCCTTGCCATGTGCTGAGATCCAACAGACAGCACCAGACCACTCTTCCAAACCAACGTTACCATGCACCTTACAGCTGCCCATCCCGCCTTAGTCCCACCACATCTGCACATCGGCGGAGTTCAATTTCAACACATGGGTGCTGAGTAGAGACCCCACAATCACCCGGCCTGCCCTGGAGGGCAGGGATAGAGAGCTCAGGATGGAAAACCAATGATCAGGTTAAATCTGTTGTCTCTAGTTCTGGTCCAGCACAAGACGACTTTGAAAAGAAGTTTCAGAAAGCAGAGAACAGAGCTGGAGGGGAGGGATTAGACAAGCTTCCGAATGACAATGAACTCGGGAAGAACAGGAGGTTACTAAAAGTCATTTACTAAAAATCACTTTCAGTCCACACAACACCCAGATGTGAAGAACCTCTCCTACCAGTGCTTTTCTACCCCCTTCACGGTAATCACCAATGAATATTCAACCTCTCCACTTCAAGAGTAAGCACAAACCACTGTGGATGAAGGTGTAGCCCTGTAACAAAAAGGAGGAATACACCAATTTTACATACAAACCTTCAGACCTTCCCTTACAAAAGTCCTGTGGTCTCCAATTATGAAAGCAATTTCCCTTTCATTGAAAAAGCACCACCCACAGTACCGATACACAAAACTATCATAGTTCCTATTGTAACAGAGTGTCAAATGGAGTTTTTCCTGTAAGAAGTCAAGTCACAACAGCTTAACTAGTGGAAAGTACTACACTTACCCTAAAGAGGCTCTATTCAAGTTTAAGCACCACTACAACTACCTATGATTAGTGAAGTACCATAAAGCAGTGGGGAAAACCCAACAGGTCAACGCTGACCCCAGCTTCCACACAGAATGCACCAGCAAATGCATAATCCAGCCCAAATTCTCACAAGCCCTTTGATCATTAGCCCTTGAGCATGTACCACGCTACAGTCTTCTCTATCCACAGGCTGGTGCTCTGAGGCAGCTTGGTCCCAAAAATAATTTCCAAGTGAAAATACTTATTTATAATGGGAACTATTACATAAAAAGTAGCCTATGTCCTAAGATCAACCAGAAGGAAGCTTTCCTCCCAGCTTATCTGATTTTCTATTCATTTAAAATATCACGTTTCGGAAGGCCACCTTAGAGTTCAATTCACACTGTTAATTTTCTTTGGCAAAAAATTCACGTTATCTACAAACATTAGTTGAAAACCCAATTACAGTAATGTGATACCCACACCCTGTTGCATAGCAACTGGATAACACAGGGATACGGAAAATGTTGGTATTCCAAAATAACAGCAGGTAACAGAGCTACTTCCTAGCTGCAAGCAGAGCTGCATCAGTGAGATGCCCAGGTGGAATACAGGAGTCCAAGAGGCAAAGAACAGCAAAATTAAGAGGTGCCACCCCAGTCTTGCTTGGTCCTGGACACCAGTTCCCTCCAGCACTACACATCTGTGCTACAGCAGAAGTCACAGAATCATAGAATCATTTGGGTTAGAAAAGACCTTTAGGATCATCAAAGCCCAACCGTTACCCTAACCCTGCCATCCCAACACTAAACCATGTCCCAAAGCATCTAAGCCTAAGCCCAGCTTTTAAATACCCCCAGGGATGGGGACTCAATCCCTTCCCTGGGCAGCCCCTTCCAGTGCTTGACAGCCCTCGCAGGGAAGAAATTTTTCCCAATGTCCAACCTAAACCTCCCCTGGCACAACTTGAGGCTGTTTCCCCTCATCCCATCACCCATTCCCTGGGAGAAGAGACCGACTCCCACCTCATAGTACACCCCCACAACACAAAAGAAATTAGAAGAGCTTCAACACAGTAAAATAAATCATTCAGAAGTTTCTTCCCGAAATCACCACTTTTCCCACTACAATTCTCTTGCATGCAAAAAAAGAAAAAAAGCCCGTGACAAACAATCAGTAAGAAACAAAAATCTTTTCTTCACCCCTGGAAGCAAGACTTTGCTCTGCAGTCTGCAAAGGGAGAACTGGACACTCATCGCCTCTCCCCACCACTGTTGCGGGGCACCACAGCCACCTGCGCTTGCAGCCAGGTACTAACACAGCAATTTGGCTGGCTCTGTCAATAGCAGTTGGCCGCCTGGCGTCGCTCTTCTCTCCAGTTTCAACATGGCACAATAAACACAAAGGTCAGAGTTATACAGAAAAAACATTTTGGAAGTTTATGCCAAATGTTATCTTATTTTTACAAGGGGGCTGCCCAAACCAGACCAAAACCAACCTTCTCAAATCTCTGGCAGCACTTGAAACCAATATTCCTTCCAGCATTTCTGCTAACTCCAAAGGCAGATTGATGCAGCAGGTTCAGCCGCATGGCCGCAGGGCACCCTGGAGTCTCCAGTCCTCAGGTCAATCCGTCGGGCATCCTGCTTCAGAACTGGGAACCCCATGGCCTCACTATCCCAGGGCCAAATTCATCACTATCACAGACAAAGGTACCCCTTGAGTTCCTCCCCAAGCTTGGAAAAAGGCCATCAGGCCCAGATGTTTCAGACTAAAGACTCTGGACTCAAACCAGCATTTTCCAGCAAAACTTGGTTCTATGAGAAAACTTCCAACGAAATTTTGAGATCAAACACCACTGGAGTTATTTCAGAACAAAGCGATCTACGCAGCCAAGAGACGTATTTGATAGTGCCCCTGCACTTTGCCGGTTCATATTACTGTATCTTTTTTCAAGTATGTGATTTACTCCCTTCATGCTAAAGTATTCCTTACAAAATTATATTGGGAGAGAATAAAGAGGAATCTTGTCTGCTTCCATGTCTAAGACCTGTACTACTATCATACCTGAGGATTACCGTGACATCTAACATCAAAAGCAGCTCACTGGGGACAACAAGAACATCACATCCACACCCAGAGGCCATCGGGGCAATAGAAAAGGGCTAGAGTCAGGCAGCAAGGCAGAATATTTTTCACAATACATGGCATAAACAGGATAACACCTATATAATCTTCTTTGTTTTGGGATGCATAGGGATAAACCACATTTTAACCCATGAGCAAGTCAAAAAAAAAAAGGTTATGCTCATAAGACTTATTCCACCCAAGCTTGCAAGGACGTAACTTTATTATTTTTTTATTTATAATAATAATAATACAGTTATTTTATCTGGTTTTAAGTGATCTCAGGATGCTTTAAGATATCAACTTCACCATTTTAAAAGCATCCCATGTTTACATCACATAATTATGTTTATGACTGAAATGCAGCTTTGAGCAAGCAATTGCTCCCAACCCTCATATTTCTGCTTCCATCCAGTTGCACTGGATGTACACACATCAGACAAAGGGGTAGCCATGGGGCCGATTTCAATGTCTGAGTGTGGCCAAGTATTACCTGCCATTTCCAGGCTGGATCTAAGAGCAGATTTTACAAATATCTAAGCAGTATTTAAACAAGGGGGACAGCCACGTTTCCCATTCAAATACTGCACAATGGAGATCCATCTGCATGCAAGCACTTAGAGCAGCCAGCTTCATCCTGCTTTCTGTTCTTGCTATGGCCAGAGCATTGCAAGATGTTGCATTTAATTTTCTACTTCTGAGAGGTGCTGATTACACAAGAGATTCCATATGCTACATTTATTTATTGCAGAACAGATCAGCAGAGAACCGAAACTGTCTGGCGACTGATAAACGTGCTAGGGTCTATCAATACTCAATACAGGTGCCCCAAGGAGATCTGTGATTCGGCACTCCTTAGCAAGAGCACGGAGTTGGGGTGGCCTCAGCACCAGTCTGGAAGGGATTTTCCCCAGCACCGCTGGGAGTGGATGGGATCAGCCTCCTCGCTGCATCCGTCCACACTCCCACTTTGAACGTTTCACTATACATCAAGTGCAACCCCTCCAGGCTACAGGAAGGGTTGCCCTGATCTCAACCCACCTCCAACTCAAAACCTGAGCTATCATAACTAACTGTATATGCTGCTCTACCACCTCAACTCCATACCACTTCACCCAAACTGCTTTTCACACTCTACCTCCCTGGCATCAAAGAAGAAGGTCTAACAGAAGAGGCTACAGTCCTCCCATAAAAACACAGCTCCTACAAACCCTACAGGCAAAACTCTGGCACCTAATACTTTCTTAAAAACCCAACATCCAACACTTGAAAACTGTGAAGTAAATCCGCCCACAGTGCCGCACCTATGAACCATGCCCAACTCGTTTGGGAGTAGCAAACGCTGCTTGGTATTTTGAGTTGTGCTGGACACCAGTCTAACGTTGACCAGTCAGCACCAGTGGTTTCAGGCACAGGAAGCCACAATCACCAAAGGACCCTACGATATAAGCAGAGAAGCAATATATTCTACTCAGCGCCTAGAAGAACAGGAGAAAAACAGCAAGGGTAGTATCTCTGCGCAAAGACAGGAGGAGAGACAAGCTGAAAGCACACTCGGAGGTAATGGGAAAAACAGGAGAATCTGCTAGAGAGTGCTCACCAACCCGCTCGGTGGTGAGTAAATCCAGTTCAAAGCACTCTTCGGATTCCAGCAATACCTCACAATAATAACGTGCCCAGAAACATGGGTTTCTTATTCTCTCTTGTGTTGTAACCGTTCAGGTTTTGACCCTACAAGTTTTCTGGGAAATCTATTAAAAGCCTATGAAGCATCCAACAGCCCACTCACCGAAATCACCATGACGCAAGAGCATATGGTTCCTACCAAGCATGACTTTCTTTTAAGCCTGAATATCACCTTCTTTCCAATAATGCCTAGGCAAGCAAGTTGTCAAGTGATGGGGGACAGAGCAGTCACCTACATTTTCCCCCCATAAATCCTAAGAAAATCCTCTGAAAAGGGGAAGGGACAGAGGAAGCACTAAAGCTAAGAGTCTTTAAAAGTATAAACTGAAGTATGAACTCTCAAGCTGTATTTCATTGCCGCAAATAGCAAATATTTAAAAATAAAACATTATTTTTAGCCTAAGTGATGCTTGACAATTTGAGGATATTGCCCAGAGACAGCAATATGTCATCACTTGAAAACGTCGAAGCAGACACTGAACACCAGCTTACGGGGAGCAAGCAAGAAAGCGTTTGGGACCCTGTCTCTAATGTACAATTAAAACCTCCCCTGGTTCAGCCAAAAACCAGAGGGACAGTACTCAAGGAGAGTGAGGCAGATATAATACCATTTTATACATAAACTCTTGTAACGGTTTCCTAGGTCTTCTAGCAAAGTCTGTTCTGCACGGCACAATTTATTTCCTGCAAGCAGCAACCATAAAGTCAGGATATATAATTTCAGCTGCTCACAGACAGGTATGCAATTTACCAAAAAGTGTCTGTAAAGGAGAATAGACTGGGCTTGTGCCTTTCTGCTTCTTTACGATGCATGACAGACAGCCACCCTAAGAAAGCAGGAAAGCAGGCTAGGAAAATAAATCCCCTCTATATGGTCTCAATTTGAGATTTATTTTTTTTTTTTAACAAGGGGAAAAGCTAAATTAACACGGAAAAAAATCATCAGTGTTGAAATATCTACAATTACAGCTAGGTTTTGTTTTCTTTTTAAACAGCTTAAATCAAATGGCTGAAGAAGCAGATGGGAAAAAGAACTCTCTCTTGCTAAAAGTTGAGGCTTATATCCCTGTTAGAGCTTTCCACAAGCCCTGCTAGAAAACTAAAGACAAGACTTAACAAACAAGACGTTGAAGATCATAATTCTTATCAAGAAATCCTGAAAGGCTTAAAAAAAAGTTAGAAACTCATTTTTCCTCAGCAGTAATTTCTCCAGCATTTCTGATCACCGTGAAGACAGATGAAGGGAGACAGCTGCCCCCCTCCCCACTGCGGTGTGGGTGAGGTAGGGATTGACTAACTGTGGAAAAATCCACATAATTGAGAAGACAAATGTTG
This sequence comes from Butorides virescens, assembly GCA_017310255.1. Classification (NCBI taxonomy): domain Eukaryota; kingdom Metazoa; phylum Chordata; class Aves; order Pelecaniformes; family Ardeidae; genus Butorides; species Butorides virescens. The sequence continues at coordinate 75,293 of JADKXX010007038.1, read as the reverse complement.
AACAGTTATTTTACGGCTTGAACTATTCAAGGAAAAACGCAAAGCGTGCCAAGAGGCCAGCCAGACTCATTGTGTGTGTGTGTGAGTACATAGGAGTCCAGTCAGATTTCAGAAGTGCAACGCTTTTATCCTCATCCAGGTTGTGCCTTGCTGGTTTATCTGGTTCTGTAAGCGCTACGTTGAGCTGTAAAAAAAATACTGAAAGAAAAAGTATCATCTCCCAGTATTATGTGTACATAGAGCGTAACAAAAATACACACACAGGCTCGGTAGCATGACCCTCTATTAAGGCCATTTGTTGCTTCCCATGAGAAGGCCCTATTTTCAGTTGCTTAAAACGATGAAAAACTTTAACAACCCAGGCTCAAGATTCTCCACTTGGATGTCTACTTCCAGATGACTTTTAAAAAAAAATAAAGTTTCAGCCAAAATATCTCAGCCATTTCAGAACAATGCTGGTTTTTCTATGTTATGACTCTCCAGTGGCCTCAGGAACTGCAGTACCCCAGTGCTTCCACATTAAGACACAGAGAAGTTAGAGGGAGACAGAAAAGGACCCAGAAGGGCAAACAGTCGCGTAAGAACGTTGGAATACTGATGGGCAGTTTCAAAAGCGAGGATGAGACGTTCAGAAGGAGAGATTAAAGATTAACTCAATAAAAGCAGCAGAATGAGAAGTCTGAAGGAAGGCAAGTTCTAGAAGAGAGAAGAAAGAGCTAGAGAAGGTCACAACAGAAAATGAGAAGGTGTCTAGCGCATCTCCTGTTCCAGCTCAACTCAAGCTGTCAGGAACAAGACACATTCTTAAAGACGTCCCACGGCAGGGACTTCCCAACCTCCTGATATGGGCCACTTCACTGCTGTTGGAATGATTTTCCTGCTCCTTTTGACCTCAACTCAATCCCGTTGCCAAGCCTTCTCCTGCCCCTCTCAAAACAGTTTGTTTCATTCTTAAAGAACCTTCTGTTCCCACCTCAGTCTTTTCTAAACTCAGTTGCCCCATCAGTTCATCATTCCTGGTGGGTCACGCCTCTGGCCTATCCTCTGGGCCCTCTCCCCAGGTCCACGTTATCCTGAAGAGTTCTGGCCCAGTCCACATGCTGTCCCCTCCTTGGTGCCAAGAGTAACGAAGGATCGCATATTCTCCAAACAACACTGGCTTGTACTGAGCCTTTTCCACAATTTTGTACTGTCCAGTCATGTTTAGGAGTTGACCCTATACACCACAGAATCACAGAATACTTTGGGTTGGAAGGGACCTTCACAAATCATCTAGTTCAACTCAGCCTGCCATGGTGGGTTGACCATGCAGGGACATCTTCAACCAGATCAGGTTGCTCAGAGCCCCGTCCAACCTGACCTGGAATGTTTGCAAGGATAGGGCATTCACCACCTCTCTGGGCACCCTGTGCCAGCATTTCACCATTCTCATGGTAAAACATTTCTTCCATCTAGTCTGAATCTCCCCTCTTTTAGTTTATATCCATTACCCCTTGCCCTACTAAAAAGTTTGTCTCCATCTTTTTTATAAGCCCCCTTTTAATTACTGGAAGGCTGCAATCAGGTCTCCCCAGAGCCTTCTCTTCTCCAGGCTGAACAATCCCAACCCTCTCAGCCTGTCCTCATGGGATAGGGGCTCCAGCTCTCGGATCATTTTGGTGGCCTTCTCTGGACCCACTCCAACAGCTCCCTGTCTGTCCTGCGTTGGAGACTCAGCACTCCTCTTTAATTTGATTAACCATTACAGAAGAGTCACCCCTTGCAGGTAGCCTGACTAAATTTCCCTCCAGTTTGTCCAGATCATTTGGAGGAGTTCTAGCATTACTCCCAATCTAGTAGTAGTCTTTCCCATTTTTGTATTACATGGGAGTTGCATAAGTACACTGTATACTTCATCATCCATGTCCTTAGCAACAATGCTGAACAGAACCAGATGGACCTACACAGCCCAACTCAATACATCCTTCTATTCCAATTATGAACCACCAATTCGTAATTTCTGAGTGGAATTACCCAATCAACAGCACATCTATTGAAAATTATTCATTTGAGCCCATGCTTCCATAGACTACTTACAAGAAAGTCCCAGGAGACAGCATCAAAGCCATTCTTAAGTCAAAATGACACCTAATTTTTTTTCCTCTACTCATAATGCTCTTCCGCAGAGTAAATCCAAACTCACTTGACACAACTGACTCTTAATAAGGACTTGTAAGAGCCACTGCAGACTTGTCATCTCATCAATACTTACAAATACTTTGTTTTGTTGGACCAGAGTTCCCCCAGCAGAGTCTGACTGATAGAAACCCATCTCACCAGCGCCCGAAAGGGAACACAAAGATGCTTACTCATTATTTACTTCTGCTGTCAGCAATGGTCCGTGAAGCCCGCAGGCAAGACATCTCACCACTCATTGCTGCTCCACATCATCCAACACCAGCAAAATTACCCCGTCAGCCTACGTTGCAGAGGTCCCTGTGTAGGTGTTCTCATCTGGCTGCTGACCCAAGCTTGGAGACAGATCCATACTGCAGTGGCTTCCCTGTTTTTTTTCAGGTTTTTTTTTTTTTTCAGTTTTTCAGGAAATTTTACAGATAAATAAACACTGGAAACACTGAAGCAGCAAAGTCATGTACTTAGAAGGTTAGGAAATGCTATAAATAATACTATTTTATGTAGATACATTTTTTCAATCCAATGCAAACTCTGCGTAAGCTTGGTTTTCATTACACAGCTCTCCTTCAGCAGGCAGCACAGGCAGGGCTTACTTCCTTGACAGATACCAAATATTTTGTTTTATCCTCATCATCCAGCACAAGGCTGCATTCCTGATGGACTGCACACAACTCCAACTCTGCTCTGACGAGTTAAAAGCTTCCTCCCAGACCTTCCAACGATGGCCCTCCTGACAGTAAGTACAAGAGTATTTTGATTTGGACAGATTCTTGAGAGATGAAACACTATCATCCCCAAGTCACAAAAATAAGAAAAAAAATAGTTAAGGTTTATTTTGGATGTTCCATAAAGGAGGGTTTGAACCTCTTTTTAAAAAGCCGCATATAAACCAAACCTTATCTGTCCTTCCAAGCAGTACTTCATATTCCCCACTACTTCATGAGGGATGGACTAGATAATCTTGAGAGGTCCCTTCCAACCCAAACCACCCCATGATTCATTACACCCAGAGCACAGCCCGCATCGACTCCGCAGTGCCAACACTCAAAACCTCTGCAAACCAGGCTCTACAATGCCAAGTCAGACACACAGAAGGGAAAAGCTTCTGAAAAAGCTTGGTTAAGATGGGTTAACCACCACCACACAGAGCTCCTGGGCAAAAGCAGAGATAGTTTTATGCTCTAAGGCAACATTTATCTCTTGCTGCCACCATGAAAAACTCTTACAACCCTTGCCTTACTCACTGAACGCTTTCCCACACCTGGAAGAAATGAGGCAGAGACCTTACAGATAGTTTTGTCACCACATATACTCAATTCAACCTCAGAAGAGACCGAGTCCTACGCGCAAAATGAGGCAGGACCTGCAGAAAACAGTGTGCAATTGTTTTAAGCCTAGAAATACACGCAAAAAGTGCCACCTAACCTCAATTTTGGCATTCCCCAACTTCTGAGTGTTCATATTGAGACGAAGTATTCCACTATTTAGATCGCTCATGACAAAAAGCAATGTTTTAACACGGGTGTTAATTTTTCCCTTAAGAAGGGTCGACTCCAACTAAACGGCATGCAATAAAGGCAGAACATTTCCCCAATAAAACTGCAGTCATTTCTATTCCATGCAATAAGCTCGAGAAGCAAAATAAAAATCTATCTGCATAGTATGAGGTCAGTCAGGCTATGGATGGTTATTTTACATCTGAATATTAAAAACATATGCCTCTCTGTAGAGGTTTTTAGAAAACTTGAACCTGCTGGTGCTCAGAATTGCTGAAGGAATGCCGAACACCTTCAAATCCCAGCAACCAGAGGACTCGAGCCAGCTCGGACGGGGGTCAAAGCATGCAGGATTGTAACTCTATATGATGAAAACATATATTGTTTAGACAAGATGATGAACATTTTTTAAAATGTAAAATTTAATCTTTAATCATTTCTTATTTACAAACTAATCCTAACAATGAGGTAATATATCCGCAGCCCCATTGGTTTTAGTCTCATAACTCAAACATATTCCATGCACAATGCTAATTAGTTTGTATTAGAGCAAAAATGTTCTTAATAAACAGAAATGTGAAACGACTTTAGGGTTTCTTTTTGATTATGCAATAGCCATGTAAAACAATCTTAAGGAGAAGCATTTTACTGTATGTATACCTACTGGGCTGCCTGCACTAGAAGAGATGGGCTTGCGGCTGAACATTGCCCTAGGAGAGATGAATCCTGTCCCTGCTGCACTGTAATTTCTGATGTTATTTTCAGCAAGTCTCTGCATCATCAAGAATACTTTCACTCGCTTTCTCTGATTTTACAAGAATACTTCTCTGTGTGTGTATAGAGCAAGAGCTAGAAGAGGGCTCCGGTCTCAGGTGGAGTCTCTAAATTGCATTTTGATGGGAGCGTGTCAGGTTAAAAAAAAATTGTATAGCGGGGAAGTCACAGGCTTTGACCACTGGACTGCCACTGAATAAAAGGGTGAGCTGAGTTCACCTCAGAGGCTTGTGTGCCACCCACTATGACCAGAGGTGACACAGCAACCTTTATTTGCAAGGCTATTAAAATAAAAATACACAATGCTTCAATTTTTGGTTGGTTTTAGAAATTGGATTTTGACAAGAAATTAAAAATGTTACATAAGCATTTAATTAAAGCACTGTTGTGACAGATCATTTGCTTAGAATGAGCCATTTTGGTGAAGAACATCCTGGATATTCACGCTGCATACAGGATTCTCTTGACCAGTAAAAGGATGTAAACAGTGGTCTAGTTTCGCAGCTTATCTGTTTAGGAACATATTTATGCTCTGACACAAATCTTAAAGGAGCCAGAAGCAAAAGAATCCATCCTCAATGGTGTATACCAAATGGAGAGCAACATGGTAAAAATGCCCAACACCACAAATTCTGCAAGCTACCAATATTTACCATCCATCACAGAGTACTGCATGCTCATGCAAGCATGCCACAATGAGAAAGCAACATCTCTATAAGGGTAAAACAAACAGCATTCAGAATTTCTGAAAGCATTCTTCCAACAGGGCCTTAGGCCATTTTTTCTATTTTTTTCTTTTTTTTTTTTTTTTTTAATGTAACAGATGAAAGGATTACAGAAAGTTTTCTGGGGCCAAATTTGGAATTAATGATGGGAAAATTCTTTTGCTAATCCCCCATCTCTCCCACTGCTAGCAGACTCCTGAGGCTGGAAAAAACCAATGTCTCCTGGTACCCTGCTTCTACTTTGCTCATGAGTGCAAAATACTGTGCTCAGGAGGTTTGAAAAGGTCCCTTGGCTTTTGAGCACAGCAATACTGAAAATCTGAGTAAAGAATGACATGAGACTCCAATTAAAACTTGGCCACATTGCAACCAAATCAAAGGATGGGACTCATCTGCTCAGGGTAGATGTCTGCCAAGCAACCACCTCCATCCAAGCCCAGGCTCACTTTAGGGTTAGTGGGGAAAAACTGACTTTTCCAGGAGACGCTGTGCCCTGCTCTGAGGTGGATGCATCAGGCAAGGTGGAGGGATCACACCTGAGCAATCCCTGCTGGCGTCTGCTGACTATGGAGGAAGCTCGGAGAGATCGGCCGAAAGACGGGCGCTGCAGGGACGCGGAGCTGAGCGGGGCTGCCGGCACCCAGCCCGCCCGGGGAGAAGGGCCGATTCCTCTGGGGGGCACAGCAACCACCGCAGCCAGGCCCACCTGCAGGATGCCCTCTTACAAACCTCGAACATTGCTCCTCGGCACTGCCTGTCAGCCCACCAAGTGAAGTAAAAACAGATACTGCCAAGTAACTACCCTGCTAAAAGCGAAGTTTAATCATTTTTCAGTCATTTAACAAACACAAAAGCATTTACACGTACCAACTCTACTCGGGAAGTAAACTTTGCATAATTAATTGGCCTCCAATATTGTGCATCTGCAAATGCACAGCTACACCAACTGGAACTCAAGGGAAAATGCCTCGGGCCACCTCCAAGAGCTGGGAAGTGCAAATATCTCAACTGAAGAGAGAGACTAAGCTGCTAGGGAAGGAAAAAAGCAGGCCTGGACAACAAGCTATCTGGAAAATAAGTACAGCTACCCAGCTCCCTAAAGTCTGTTTCATTAACTATCAGACATTATCAGCTACTTCTGAATTAAGACATGTTTTATCATAACACCAGAACAAGCTAAAGGCACCTAATTACTTGCAGAAGGTGGGAACATCCAAAGCAGGTCAGGGAAGTGAAGTCAAGCTTCCTGCAGAAACGGGCAATTTGATGGAAAATTTGACTCGAATAAAAAGAAATATTGAAGCAGCACTTAATGAAGATGAACTTCCCCTGCCTCCCCCCAGCACAGCCAATGCCATTATCACTCAGCACTAGGAAGGAAAGAGATTCCGAGTAGGGGGAAAATACAGGGCAGTTATCCTCATCAACCTGACTGTGTAACAGTGACACGAGATTGGCAGAGTGCCCAAGAAGCCTGTAGAGTTAAGCACAGGGCATAAAACGAGATGTGTAAAGGGAAAGTAGGCCCTGGAAACTATTGCTAGGGATCTCAGCTTTTCCAGTGTGCCAGTGGCAATGAAATGCCCGACCGTATCCCCCTGTATCTGCCAAAAAAAAAAAAAAAACCCAAAAAACACACCAGAAAAAAAAAAGGGGAGATTGCATAAGGTCAGATAAAACATGGGAGTTCCGCTTGCTGGGTGGTGATGCAGCCAAGTTCTGAGTGATCTGGTCCCTGCCTGTAAGAGTCAGGCTATTCCCCACCTTTTTCAGACTGCTTAAAGATCTACAAGCGACGCACTCTACATGGCTGGCAGGTTTTATTCTAGTGATTCTAGGAGAGTGAGAAGCTGAGGCAACTCAGCGTTTTCTCTTCCCCCAGGATCTGGCCCGCAGTCAGCAGCAGGCAATCCTCACCACTTTTTACTCTGAGCACTCGGGAAAGTTTCCATCTTTTGAGAAGGAGTTGCCTGTAGCTCAAAAAAGAGCTCACATGAAACCATGAAGAATTTTGCTCTAGGCTTTGTAACTCTCTGTAAGACAAGCAAGTCAAACAAAACTGGCATTATTTGCATTATTTGTAAAAAGGAGGGTTAAATGCATTCCCAATTTCACAGATGTTTCAAGGCTTCATTGCTAGAAAAAGTCTGGCATGGTCACGCAGAAATGCGACAGTACAATACACATTACCTTCAGGGTCCCAAAACCATAAGGATTTGGGGAACCTTCCCCTACCCCCAACAGAGAGAAATAGGACACAGATCATCTATTTTCCTGATGAGAAACCAAGGTTTCACAGAGAGTTAGTAAACATGCTCCTGCTTCCCACCTGTTTTCTATTTAGAGCAAAAAAAAGCAATTAATATGACTTTTTAAACAACGGTTAATAAAACTTAGGAAACTGAGATTCCTAATTGAAAATGTCTTCAGTCACATGAGGCAGAGGATCAAAATATGACAAGACCACTAAGTATAGTTTCTCCCAGCTGCACAAGCCATTTCTTAACAATCTTAAGATTAATAAACAAAGACACATTCTAGACGTTTCATATCCCTCCTGGATTTAGCCATGTATGCAAGGCAAACACCAGCAAGCTGTCCTCTTACTTCGCTCTCAGTTGGAATGGAGCTCCCGAGCAGTGCTTCATGTTACGCGATTGTTAATACGGGAACCCCCTCACTCTGAGCAGACATGCAGAGAAATACAAGGGGAAAAAACCCATAGGTCCAGGAAGAAGCCGATTTCAGCATATAATTTATTAGCAAGTAAAAGGACATTTACCTTCTCAGTGGTTAAGTACAACACAACCCAAGGATAAACCATATGGCTCAAGTCTTTGTGCAAGGGAGAAAGCTGGCAGGGCTCCACAGCTCTAATTGAACCATTACCATATTGTAAGAAATGAAAAAGTCAGGAAGACTGGAGGATCTGCTCTCCTAGGGACAGTTTCTGTCATGCGAACAATTAAGTGAGTAACAAGGCATATTTAACAGGAGAGCAATCCCACCATTTGGATACTGGCTCATTTTAAAGAAAACAGGTACTCTTCTGTTTCAACATTGCACTTAATGCGATCCTGCGTTCAATGCAATGAAACCTTCAAAATCCAAATCATTCGTAGCAAACAATACAACACTTCTCCTTTAATCACTGGCTCAAGACTTTTTCATTTAGTTAATAAGGAAAGACACAGAATAAGAATGTTCAAGTGAAACCCAGCAACACATAAAAGCTTACCATAAAAACTGTCATAAAACTGAAAAATGCAAGAGATAGAGTACAAAATTATTTTTGTGACCAATCTTCTCTTTCAAAAGGCAGCCTTGATAAAAATATACCAAGTGTTATACATTGTACACGCACAACAGGATATGTAGTGAAGCACAATAAAACAACCAGGTCATAATCAGATAGAACCTGTAGCAGCTGTTCGTACATAAGCCTTTACAGTATTGTCTTGCTACTTTGTGGGCAAGAAGCAACGCAGTTGTAGGAGGAGTGAAAAAAAAATAATCACAGTCTCATATAAAAATGAGGTAAAATTAGTCTCTATGAATCTTGTTCTTACCATTCTGTTCATCCAGCTCATTCCCAATCTCCTGCCCCATTTGCTTTTGCCGGGATATGATTGAAGAAAGAGCATCGAGTCCGGCGTCTTGCTCTGCACCAGAAAAAATATATAAAATTACATGAAGAAAATTGCTGATATGCCAGGCTATGTACTGTAAGAGATGTAGGAGTGAAAAAAATATCTACTTTGTGTTTAAAGAGTTAGAATGTGTTAAGAAAAATACACCAACACAACATGAAAATGAACCCTTATGGCAACAGCACTCAAAATAATGTGAATGATGGGTAATTAATTTGTCTGCTCTGGCTGGGACATTTAGCTGAAGGTCCCAAAAAAAAAAAAAGTAACCCCCCAAAATCCAAGAATTCAACATTCAGCTGTTAATCATAAATGCAGGATATTTTCTGGCACACACATAGAGATCCCTGATTAGTCTTTTTAAATTTTCCAAGAAACTTTTAACATGAATAAAAGACAAACAGGTGATGCAAACACCAAAGAATTCAAGTAGATTTTTAAAGCTGCAAGAGGATACAAAGCGCATGGAAGAGAGCCTGAGACAGAGGGGACACGGCGGGGGCAGCTGAAGTTTGACGTGTTCCCATCAGCTCAGCAGACACTCCTTTACTAAGATCCATATCACCTCTGCTATTCCAGTTTGCAGGTACCACACAGTCCTTAGTAAGCACCTTAACCAAAACGTGGGGCTCTCCTTGCCCAAAGTCATCAAGAAGTAGAACAAGAATTGATGCTGGAGGCTGGGCTGCCGGTGGTCTGACAAACTGCAAAGCAGTGATGTTGCACAGAGCGTGACTGCCAGCCAGCCACAGTTCAGGAGCCAAAAGTGGTACAGGATGGCCAGAATCCACTTCCCTTCAATAGGATGAAGGTCTGGCCCCCAAAAGCTCTTTCAGCCTCCCCAAGGGATACCTATGGCATCATCAAAAACTTGACGGAGCTTGAGGTTTCTCCTGGACCGTCCAAACAGAGTTCATGCCATTTCCTGAACTGTAGCTGTAACTGATGTTTCACGGGCAGACTGAAGCAGACCTTATCTGGAGACTGATTTAATTTGATCACTTCCAACACTTTAATTGCATAGGAATTACCTCATTAACCACCTGATGTCCTCAGGCTGAGGTCCTCCAACACTTCCAAAGTTAGAGATTCCTTACAGATGCTGAGGGCCGAAATCTAAAGACCCTTTCTTGGTTAGTTAATTCTTACCTTGTTCCAGTTCAACAATACCCCTAATACACCCCAGCCTGAGGCACAGCAGGAATACCACTACACTCTGTGTGATTAACCAGATCTCCACTGTAAACCAAAACCATGAATATGGTTGAAATTGGGGATGCCTGTACGTTCTTTGAAAATTTGATTTAAGAAGAATATTTAAGAAGTTAAGAATATAGCAAGCACAATACTGCTCCTGCAAATACATAAACCAACCACCTGGAATTATTATGTTTGACATCTCCAGATAATGAAACTTCAGCACAGGTTATTGTATTGACTTTCTAATAAGTGCCCTTCTCAGAGTCCAAGCGATGCTTATGAAAAACAGAGAGACTCTTGTACCTTCTATGATCCTTCGCTGCTGCTGCCTGAGATCATCAAAGCCAAGCCCTCTGGTTTCCTCAGATTCTTCCAAGAGCCACGGGTTGGTTACGCCTCGTTTGACCCCTCCCGTCATTAGGCTAGATCTGAAAATAACTTCAGTAAATAATTTTCAACACAAAACCCCTTCACCGTATAATTTGTGCTTGCAAGACTGGCTGGCAGAGTGGGAAGTGTATGTATTTGTTGCACTCCATGTGCTTCTCTGCAATCATAGAAGGAATTAGCCAAAAAGAATCCAACAATCTCCAATAACAAATACAGGCAGGCTCCATAACGCTGCCTAGAAGAGGTAAAGCAGGGAGAGAATTAATTCTGCAGTGAACAATCAAACTACATGGTGAAATGTATACCATACACTGTATAATATATTCACATTAAATATTGCTTGCATGTAGAACACACGGCATTCAAAACAGCTACAAAAAGACCAGGGTTACTGGGAATACACATATTATTCATGTATTTGCTATGTGGTCAAAACACAAACTTACAAAAAAACCTGAGATGCAGTCTGAAAGCTTCCAACAGTGAAAGGATCAACACATTAATACAGACGCGAATCAGATGAGACGATTCATTTTCTGCAATCCTAGCCAAACCTAAAAGGGAACATTACTGCATTTCAAAAACTGCAGTGGGAAGTACGCAGCTACTCTCCTGCATTTCTTAGGCTGGCATCAGCATAGACAAGCCACCAGGCACATGCATTCTTAGATGAAAGAGTAATCAACTTACAGGTTTTCTTTTAAAAAAGAATTATGACCTGAGCTTGTTCGCGTTATAGACACTTCCCTGGTTACAGAAAACAAGTTTTTCATGTCCAGGGCACGTAAGTTCAAGTAGCAAAATGAAATGCCACTTAAATATTTTTCTCAATACCAGATTTCTGGTTTCTGTAGGTAGTTTATATGACAGACTGTGAGCCACTTGAACCCCAAACTGCAACTCACATTTGGGGTAAGAGTTGTAAGATCAGTCCCTTGAGCAGCACAGAGGTGAGAGGTTTGGCTTTCTGCTTTGTTTCTTTTTAACTCTGTATTTTATTCTCATTTTACCTTTGCCCTGCTCTTTCCCAAAGCACTCCCACAAACAGAACAAGAACAGAGAGCATTTTTAGGATCTTTCAAATTCTCAAAATTTTTTTAATTATGCTAAGACTTTTTTTTTTTATTATTTTTTTAAGGTTTTTTTAACTGAGTCCAGGTCCCTTCTCTGTGAGATATACTGCAACGCTGTATGGCACGCACATATGCTCAAATTCATTTTGTGGTCAAACCCCTGTGTCTAAAATAGTCAAGTCTGCACAAGTCTCAGTGGAGCTCGGAGAAACCCAATCAGCAGGGCCTGGGAACCCCGACTGGCAGGGCCCAAGAACTCCTCCAAGCCGATCAGGGTTCAGCTCCACGGAGGGGTGACTGAAGTCTTACAGCAAGGGTGCTCAAGCAAAACCCAGAACTTGTGTCTAGGCCTTCCTTGAGGAATTATGGTGAACTAGAGACATCTCCTGGTCGCGAGATGAATCAACACTACTGAAAAATAATTCATCTCCACCACGTGAGTATTGGGCCATCCATAAATCCAATCCCCAAAAAACCACCCTCGTCCATGTGCAGCACACTAGGCACTTCATATCACATTCATGGCCAGTTAAATTCGAGAACACTTAACTTCTTCCGACTTAAAATTTTATCATATTCATTCGACTTCATCTCAAGGGAATGAATTTGTCAGAATAAAAAATAATTTTTTTGCTACAGGACTAAAAAGTGCTTATTGCAAATCACAACATCTCACTTAAGGATGCCGATGATGCTGGAACACCTCTCCAGAGCAGAACCCAGACTGCCCCGCCAGCCATCGTGAGCAGAGGAGCTGGGATTCTTCTGTATGCCGGTCCTTTGCTCCTCCATTAAAACTTACATCTATTTATCAAGGTAGGGAATCAGGCTTGATTAGACAAAGATACACACTTTCTTCATCGCTTTGGGGAATTAAACACGCTCTTCTATTCTCTAGCCTCACAACAACTGCTACCAGTTTCACAAACCGAAACGCAATGGAAGCATTACACTTCTGAAGATGCAAAGATCATTACAGTTCCCCCAGTTCAGCAGTTCAATTAGCAAGCACGCAAAATCTAGGGTTAACAACGTCTGACAAAATTACTTAAATAAAGCAATCGGAACATAAAGCTCTCTGCTTGCCAAGAAGAGCACAACTATTTCTGCCTGTTAAAAAAAAAGTCAAAGCAAGCAAATTTGAAATAATTTGCACCGCTTGCTCTCTCCCTCCCCCCTAATAATCTGCCCTATTCTTGTAGGTTGGGTCATGACAACTGGTCCGCTCGTTACAATAATCTTTTTGACATGTTTGGTAACTACCTTCCCACACAACACAGCATAACTTCCTACTTCCTCTGATCTTACCATGTTTCGCTTTGGTGGTGTGAAGATTAAAGCTTATCCAATTAGCCACCCACTGCCTCCGCCAAGTTAATCACGTAAATCTTTGAAACCGTCACAGAGCAGTGGAGTGTGCGGATAGCTTTTGATTATAGGAGCAGATTTAACTAATTACGAGGCTTAGCAATGCACCCAAGTATAAAAGATGATGGGGTTTAAACTCCGGGAGCTATGTCACTGCTTAACAAGGAAGGGCTTATCTTCCAGATGGCATTGTTTCACTGATAATTCTTATAAAACTTCCCAAGTAACTTAGATTAGTCAACCAGCACTTACTTTAGACCAAGGCCACACATCAAGGCTTAGGGTTTTAGAAGACTGATCAGCAAGACTGAGTTTTAAACAAAACCTGGGTCATATGACAATTGGGTGGATGATCACTTGAAGATTCCCTTAACGATACAGTTGTACAGTGGGGCTCTTTGAAGTGCCCAGAGCACCTCAGCTTGGCTTCACAGGTCAACCTCCAAGGCAATGGCGAAGAAGCGGGGGTATTCTCTCACTTACAATTTAATTGCTCACACTGGCAGGCTGTGTATTTTAGGAAGCTCCAAGCTAGTAAATAAAAAAAACCAAACAGATAGCACAAGCACTTCCAAATCCACCATATGAGCACAAGCACTTCCAAATCCCCCCCAGGTACCTTCCCAGGTAGAGACTTCCCCACAACAACAGCTCCCAATGGGAAGCCTACAGCATTCCCGGCAGCTGGCAGAGGACCTCCCCAGCTCCACGAGCACAAGAACCAAGAGCAGCAGATCTCACATTCAAGGAGATGCCGTGTTGCCCTTGACACCACTTACCTGCACTTCGGTTAACCCGTCCCACTGGCTCAACGACTGGAAGCTGCACAAGCCGGGTGCCACACTGGGTGCCAGACAGCTGATTTGCAGAACACAACTACTTGTCGGCACCTCCAGGATCACTAATTCCTGCCCACTACATAGGCACGGCAGCTTCGCACTGCAGAACAAGCGGCTCCCAAGCACCTTGTGCTCGTACAGGACAGCGGGCGCCCGCAGAGGAGCAGCACAAAGCAAGCAACAAGCTGGAAGTGTGTTTGCACAGTTGTACGGGCACACTCATGTTGGAAAAACACGTGCACTCTAAATGCTGAGCATTTGGGTGGTGGAGCTGTGGCAAGAAACGACACAGAAGAGATGTCCCAACAGCAGGGTAGGCATCCCCAGGGAAGGTTACCTTTGTAACAACATTTGTGCTCACGCTTTATTTCACAGCAGTCTCACTTTCCTGTGCAAACCCTCAAAATTTACACCGCAACAAACACTTCAATCAGAGATTAATCTTGCTATCAAATATTACCATCTTCTTTCTACATCATCCCTTACTTTCCATGCAAGATTGGACATAGCACAATACTAAATATATTATAAACCAGCTTATACAGTCCTCATCAAAACAGTCTTGCCTCTACAGCCCACTTGCACTCCTTGGGAACAAGAGGATTATAAAAAAAGGATAATTCTTTCAGATGGCTACTTTCAGGACAAGGCGCAGCACTAAGTTCACACCTGAAGCTTTGCGCAGCGGCTGAAGTCCACCTGACCACAAGCAACATGAACAGGAGCCTCCAAGCAGGTCTCAGCTTGGTGTTTGTTCTCACTGCAGACCCAGCACACCCACGCCAGAACAACACCGTGACACTGCTGGTACAGAAACAACCTTGGGCAGGAAACTTCTGGTAGTTTTGAGCAAACTTAGGAGGCAAAACATAACACACGGAGCTCAGCCTTGAAAGCTGCCCTCCGACTGACATTTTTTCCTGAGGCTAATGAGCAAGAAGCTTTAATAACAGGCATGCAGGCCCAACCTGAAGCACAATGCAGGGTTTGCCTTACTTTTCTCTGCAAAATGCCTGTTTGGAATAAGCCCTAAATGCCCTACACCTGACAAAGTATTTAAGCAGAAAAGATGGTAACACACATTAAAAAAACAAAAATGGACTCTTCTAAAAGTTACCTAGGGTAGCTATTACTTAAGGCATTTTGTGTCCCACAGCTATCAGAAATTTTCTATATTTTTTTAAAAATTCAAAGAGAAACCAAGAAAGGCATGTTAAAGTACAATTTATTCACTGGTGATCAACATACACTTCTACATACTGACTACCTGGTCAGGCAGGAGGAGGAATATTCTTGACTCCTTTGCCTCCACGAATGTTTAAAGACTCACAGAATTTTGATATTGTGATTTCCAGAAAGTCAACCTTTCTAGTTGGTTTTTTCACTTCTTGCTTTCAAACAGTGTGAAACCATGGGGATTTCTACTCCACTAAAGTCTCTGCTCGAATAACCTGCACAGATCTCTTTCCAAGGAGAAAAGAGGGGAGAAGATACTGAAATTGCGTACTGAAAACCAATTAAAGAAAATTTAACTGACCCTGCTCAAGCAGAGTCACGTAAACAGCACAAACTTTCCCCTGGAAAATTCCAGTTGCATCTTAATTAAGGCCGACAACGCCGGAAGGTAAACTAATGCTATACCAAAGTACCATAGTGTCCTGCCCTGTGTTCTGGCCCAAGTTGTCAGTTAGGATAAATACTAAGAGCATTAAGGCCACTGTACTTCACAATCAGAAACAGCTTTACAGCAGTTTTCAAAGGATGTAAAACTCACTGAATGGTGACCAAATATAAACGAAGATTAATTCTAGTAAAACCTTCACAGTTACAGGCCATGGGGACAATAAATATGTGATCAGTGGTGCAAGAAGGTTAATGAAAGCAATGACTGCTGGAAAGAAAAAGACTTCTGAAAATGTGTGCTGTCACATCGGAGATGGATTAGATACGGAAAACCAATACAAAGCCAGAGAAAAGTGTCACTGCTAGAACTTAATCAAACAACATGTGCTGATTTTTCTAATGCAGTGGGAAAAGCTGACTTTCAGACTTCAGACACACTGAAGAGTGGCCTTTGCCACCTACTGAAATCCAAAGCAGGCCATTCCAGAACTCTACAACAATTTCAGAGAAACCCAGTGCTGCAAATAGCGGCTTAACCCTACCAGAAGCTGTCGTCTTCTGTCCCTCGAAGCAGTATGGCAGGCAGGGGAGACAAGCTCCTTCCCTACTGACCTACGTGCAGGTCAGGCTCAGGCAAGAGAGAAAAGTTTGACCTATTGGCACAAGATTCAGGACCCGGCTACATCTCTGCCCGCACCACTGAAAACAAGACCTATATGGGAGAATACGGAAGGGGTGTGAACTCACCAGGCAGAGAATAGTTGGCATAGTTTTATCCATTTTTAATTAAAGAAGTTAAAAGAACACTATAAAACTTCAAGCCTTGCAACACTAACAAATAAATATTGTCTCTGATGTTATCTTGTGCTGGAAAATACTGGTTTCCCTGATCATTTCTAACAGAGCTTGAAATTATCACAGGATTCTGATATTTTCCTCCCATCCGCCTCGACACCGTCACATCAGGCAGCCCCAGGTTGAATCCTTGCCCTTTGCCTGTTCCACGGCAGAAACGTGCCAACACTGCCCTGCCACAGCAGGGACGGCCATGCTTCAGAAGGTCAGAGCAGTTGATGGGCTGCTCAGAGCAGGCGATGCACCAGAGCTTTCTCACATCATCAATCCCCGTAGACAGTCCCTGCCTCCTTGCTGATTTACATGTTTCAGTTGACTCAGCGATAGATGTAAAAGCCAGCATCAACCCATCAACTAGATTTGCACCACGCTCTGGAGAATGCTAAACCTAAAACAATTTAATGGATTCGATCAAAGTCTACAGTTTTACCATCTGCAGCAGCTGTTCCATTGACAACGTCTGGTTACGCAAAGACAGCAAACCACACAGTGAAACACATTGCTTGGGCTGTACCAAACACTGCACCAGAGAACAAACGCAAGCAGAAACCAACCTCTACACCATGTGACTGAACAGGCCCTTACAAAGCACAAACACACCCATGAATACAGGAAACTATCACTTAAACTTTGAGTATCTCTTATACCTGCTCCAAGATACACAAATTAAGCTAGAAAAAAAAAATATCTTATTTTCAACAGTTATGGTAGGACACAACGCTCACATTGGTACCCAATTTTTTACTATCCAATAGCTTCAAAACAATCTCTGCCTTTTTCAAGAGCACGGCGCTGAAAAGGGACTGGTTCTCAAAAAACACCAACAAAAAGGTTACGTATTTCTGCAAATGTATGAGGACTTAAGCATATATAAAGCTTTGTTCTGTTCTAAGACTGAGGGCTGACATATTGCAGAAAGGTGAGAAACTTCTTCAGGAGGGCTCTAACACTCCCCTTCCCACAAGTAACCTTGCACATATAAAATGCAGCACTGTATTTGCTACAGAAAAGGTCCCGTGAATATAGTGCATTAGGAAATGCCTGCCACCTAGAAGCACAAGCTAAAAATTTTTTAAAAATACGTATTTCTATTGCATGTCCATATTGGAGAAGTACAGCTGCTCTCCTCAGAGGCAGATCTCACTACACCACAGGTCAGCAGGGGCGAGGAAGCTCTGCCCAGCCACATCGTATGACCCAGGCCACACATGCAGCATCGTACAGGGCTTACAGGGCAGAGCACAGCCCCTCGTATGACCCACAGCCAGCCTAAAAGTCTGTGCCTGCTGCATTAAAACTTCCCGATCATCAACAAAATAGGCGCCTGGGCCCAACGGCCGTGATTTCATATACAACTTCAGAGAACGTAGGTTCACTTCTTTAAAAATATGAGGCTTTAAAACAAAGTTGTACCAATTACAGCCTACACTCAAGAGTAATTTCATTGACTATGGAAACATAGAGAGCTCTGCAAACTCAGAGACTGCAGCTCCACTTCTCTGCTGCACCATTATGCAGGACAGAAGATTACCCAAGTCTGCAAAGGAAAAATTAGGAAGAGTAAACGCACTGGAATTTAGCCAAAATCGTGACTCCCACACAGAGCAGTATTTAGCGACCTGCATGGGGTCAGGAGACAGGTAAGTCATGCTCTTTGATAGTGGGGCTTTTCATTTTTTGCAGGAATGTTGGCTCAGGGCTAATAGAGATCAAAGCATATCACCCAATGAATCACAAGGATGCTTCTGAAGTTGTCCCTCAACACATGCCACTTCAATTCTGACGTACCACAGCCCTAATCCTGTGCTAAGGTGGTAAATATACTACCCATTTTCTTGCAGAGGAAGGAGGAAATAGCAGCTTCATTTTGTTGTCTGTAACCTGGCTACCAGCTTAGGAAGAAGACTTAGATATTGCTACCCCTTTTCTCCTCTCTCTCCTCCAGCAAATAATTCATTGGGCAGTTTAAATGCATTGAAAGGAAAAAGAGTCTCAAAGAGTGACCAACTTTTCCAACACAGATGAAGAGGCAGAAGAGGCAGAGCCATTAGAGCATCCATAGCATGCGTAGAGCTCCAGACTGAAGCCAGGATACTCTCTCTTGACCAGTGGGGATGTCACTGAAAACACAGGGGGAAAGAGAAGGAACAAGGAGAAAAGGGAAGGTGGGTTATGCTATTTGAATTGGGAAAGAGAAGAGTAACAAATTCACAGGAACCTCTCAATTCTGCTGCTCAGCAAGCATTTTTAACTCAGCATTTTAGTGAGACGTGAAAGCTCCTGGATGTAAAGTAGCTGCAAGGAGCTCCTCAGCAAGACACATGCTCATGCGGAAACTGAAGCTACCAAAAACTCTGAAGTACAAGGGGAGCAAATACTCCCAAGTAGAATTCCATAGGCAAAAGCTGGTGCTGACCTAGCTAGAAAAGGACAAAATTCAAAAGGCCATTAACAAAGCACTAGAAACAGCCCATCCTTCCTTATTCCACTGCACACTGAGTTTGCAGGACTGCGACACCTGCAGTAGAAGATGTCTTTTTATATAATTATACACCAAGGCAATGCCTAACATGGTTTGTATGTTATGGACAAAGCACCTGTGTGACTTCCACCAAACCCAACTTACGCACTGCTAATAATTTATTTACTCGGGCAAGAGGCCTGAACTTCACACATCAATAAAAAGCTCTGCCTTTCTTCCTGATCAGAGACCACCAGGGATGGATTCTCTCTAAGAACCTGTTAGAGATGAAAGGTACAGCTCCTTCCACTAGAAAGGGGCTATATAAGAACTGCATAAGGAGAGCACAATTTGCAGGCTATTAACCATATTTTTCCCAGCTGTGAAGGACACACCAAAATGGAAATGAAAATGTGGAAGCCCCCGCTGACTGCAGCACAATAGGATCACCGGAGACCATTTGAAGCTCAAGCCTCACCCTGACTGTTTTGTTTCCAACAATTCATGTAGACCTTGCACGGTGGCACCCATCAGTCCCACTCAGTGGCTGACTCTGCCAGATCACTTAGTCAGTATTACCTCTTCCAAGAAACTCTCCGGACCCTCAACCTCCCCAGCTCTGTAGACATATGATACTGTCACTAAAAAACCCACATGATTTCTAAGCAAATGAAACCGTAGTTTGCTACAGGTAGAGGTAAATGAGTTCAACAAATGCACTTAACATTATCTTCAGACGTATTCAAAGCACAAATCGCATTGTTTGTTGGAGGTGACAATGCCATACCTTATCACATCTGGTTCTGTGCCTTCATTCTTGTAAGATGCCTGAAGTTGTTTCTGCCGTGTGAGAAGGTCATCCACCAAATTCTGCCTCCTGTCTCCCTCCAGCTGTGTGCTGATGAGGCTTCGTTAAGGACCAAACTTAAAAACACTGAAAAACTTTAGTTTTATTATATAAAATAATACCTGTCATACATTCTTAAAATAAATCAGACCTCCTGATCATCAAAATTAACTAGAATAACTGTTTTAATCCAAGAAAAGGCTGTAACAGCTAAGGGAAGGATAGGTCACATGTTTCTGAATGAAATCTGCTGTTATTCTAAATGTGTTTACATTTACATACCTCAAAGAAAAAGTTTCATACAGTGACCACAGAGTGATCTCCAGGTCATCATCTCTAGTAAGAGAACCAGAAGGCTATTTACCACCAAAACAGCATAAGTATCAAGAATAGCATTTCCCCCACCAAAATCCAACATAATTCTTCATTTGTCGCTAAAAAGTCCCACACAGTTGATTCCTACTATAATATTGACGGGTGTACAATAGAACTGCATGGGGTAAGCTTGGGGAAGGATGAGTCTTCTTATAAAGAGCTCCAGCTTACACTGTTACAATGGAAATGGGGCAGGCCCAAACAGAATAGAGTTTTTAAAATCAGCAGGGTACTTCACATCTTATTTCACTGGAGGCTCGTAACACAGACCAGGTGAGTAGCTCTCAGCCAAGCAATCAGCAAACAACCAAAAATTTACTTTGAGCATCTGTTTCCCTTTGCCATTCATCAGCAGAACACCCAGACAGCCACCAATGCAGCAGAAAAACAATTCATGCAGTATCTCTAAAGACAAGGTGCCCTGAGGTGCCGCAGCTTTGGCAGGGGACATGTGTTTGCTTTTTTTTTTTTTAATTAATCTGAGTGACATTTTGAAGGACTACTAACTCTCTTCCAAGTACTGTTCAGTAGATTATGCAATAGCTGAACTGATTTGTGTATGTTTTCTGCCACAGCAGTAGAATTCGCCTGCTCTGAAGCACTTACTGGACAGGAAAGTTTTATCCCTGGCCATCAGCACAGCCCTCAGGAGCCCGTGATTAGGAGGGATTTCTGCTATAGTCAGCTTGAAGTTAAATATTCATCCATTAAATCAGATTGCCACTGGACATCTTCAGGGAGACAGATATACTATTTTGACTCCTTAAGCCTGCCTATCCCAGCATACGGAAAGAGCAGCAAACCCAAGCCAGGCCACAGGGTAATGCTCCTAGAAATTGAGGTTTTCTTCTTTCTAAGGCATATTTTAAAGCATTTTGACATCATTCTGAAGATGCAGTTCCATTGCTCCCTAAGGCAGTCCAAGTCAGAGCTGCTACAACCTTGCCCACACCCCAAACAAGGCTTCATGCTTCCTTTTTTGCAAGCACTGGCACTCCTGCAGCCAGCAACTGAGCCAAGAGAAAATAACAGATTAGCGACTTCTCTGCTAGATGAGCGATCTTAGCTCAGAAACCAGCCACTCAATCAGCAGCGCCGGCACAGCACACAGGCAAGACGATGGCAGCTCTGAGATTATTTGGACCGTCTTGTTAAGCTTCGCTCTGGCACAGACATAGCCAAAGCCAGCCTCGTGCCCACCATACCAGAGATGCCCCGGCTCCCAACTCCTCCTGCACTACAGCTGCAATGAAAATACTCAACAGCAGCACAGGCAAAGTTCTAGTGACAGAGTCTTCTACACCAGGATGAGGGAACAACCCTAACCACATGGCAGAGCAATTACAGCATATTTTTTCCATTCTCCCCCCCCCAGTACGGAAAGGTCAGCAAGTTGATGTTTATGCAGATACATTTGGTGTGTTGATACAGCCCGAAGCAGTAAGTCCTTCAGCTGATCGATCTTCTCTCGGAGATTCTGCAACGATGATCTGATAATCACATTGAGCTGAAGGGGAAGAAAGAAATTTTTTTCAGTCCAAGTTATATTTGCATAAAATGTACCGCTACTACATGTAGGTGACAATGTATTTAACTTCAGCTGTACTGGTGTGAAGGACTCTGTTCTAAACCAAGAAAGCCTGCCTTAGAGTCACAAAGGGAACGATGCAGATAACTGGTTTGGACCGCTTACGAAATGATGAGAGAAGTAATACTAGTTTTGCAAACACAATTCCAATGTATTTGTGACATTTAATATGGAGAGCTTTCTTTCAAGTCTTTATAAACACACTCCTTCATACGGGCAAAACATTTCAGCACATTTTCATATTTTCCAGCTAGTTTTCCAGTTCTTTCCTCTGATCTTTAATACAAATACAGGCACCAGCTTCTTCTGCCACCAGGTTTCTTTCCCAGCTTCCAAGATTAGAGGGAAGGTTGCTACAGGTTCAGGCATTCGCTCCACTGAACTCCTCCTGACTTTAAACTAAAGAGCCCAAAGAAATTCAGATTTCCTCCATTTCCCTTCTCAGCAGCACCTACAACTCCCAACCCTTTCTCACAACTGATCTGCCCAAGATTCAGACACATCTGTTCTCACTAAAAATGTAGTTAAGTCGTTGCATTCTTCCCTGCTGCAAGCCCGAGGCTCGCGGGATTCCTCCGCCTCTCTCCCCACCCCTTCCCAAGTTTAGCTGACGTTATCTTCTGGGGTTTTTTCCTCCTTAAAACATTTTTTCTTTTCATTCCCGTTATGTAGAACATACTAGGAAACAACATTGAACTGCAATTAAGTATGCAAGTCATCCTAATTAAGACTTTATGTGCTTCTTGTTTAGAAGCTATCAGCCCCGCTGTTGGCTATAATGGTCAGAAACCTCAGATGCTCTGTGCGACGAACCAGTAACAGCAAAGGTCTATCTGCTGTGGCTCTCATTCCTGCGTTCTTCAAGACGCAGAGGCAGCAGCCAGACACCAACGTCTCACTGAAAGGCCACTGTGCTGCCTAGAGCTAAACCGCCCTCCATATCCACAGGCGGATGAAGCGGGAGTTCCCCCAAAACACCCCACCTGATAGCATCAGAAGTTTAAATCTCTCTGATCAAGCGGGACATGTTCTCAGACGCTATCAAATGCGACAACAGAAAACAGATGCAGCCACGCCGAGGCAGTCCTGAGAGTATGCACCTGGGCAAAAAGCTGCAAAATCCACCTTCAGACAAAAAGCCGCCAATCACTAAGGCAACGTTCCCAAAGCCAGGATGGGATATAAGTGTGTTAGGGAAGTTCAAGCCACTGCATACCCTCTAGTTCTGCAATCAGGTAATAAAAGGCCTTTTCATTTCCCACATACATTTCCTGCACTCATGTCCAGGTGGAGAATGCTGCATTTAATCGGCCCAGAACAGCAAAGGTAAGGTAAGGTAAGGTATATACGCCCAAGGAAGCCATCTAACATACAGACTGCCTCTGCTACTCTGGCCAGAAACTGCAGTGCTATAACAAAAGATTGCACTTCCATTACAGGAAAAAAAAAAAAAAAGAATTAAAAAAAACGTGGAAGTTTTAAGATCAGCTCCATAGAGCAGAGTTCCAGTGGCCTGAAATCTTTCCCTAGAGGGTTTTGTTTTGGGTTGTTTTTTTTTTTCCATTTTAAATTTTATGCTCTATTTTTTGCTCAGCAATAAGCAATAATTTTTTTTAGCCATGCTACTGGCAAAATACTATAAAAATAAAAACTTGTTTACATTCTCCCTAGCAGGCAAATATTGTACAAAGACTTTTCCTCTGTTAAAACATTCAGGAGTGATAGAATACATGACTGTTCAGCCGGGGATTTCTCAACATGCATTTCTGTTATGAAAACAAATCTGTTGGAAACTTGTTTACAGAAGAATCAAACACTGCCAAATATTCACCTTTAACTGTTCATGGATTAAAGGGAAACTGGGCTTGGAAAACACAGGGCATGGAACAAATGATTTTATGAAGAAAGAAGTCAACCATGTAATGTTTCCATAAAACACAACCTAGGAGTTACGGTACAAGAAAGGCTTCAAACAACACTAAAAGCTTTTGTTGGGTTTTTGGGAACACACCACAGATGCAACGATGCAAACAGAGAATTTTGGCCTCTATAAATACAGATGGATTAAGCAGCAATCTCTTTATTAGTCTTCTATCGCTTGAGCACATATCTGCACATTTTCCAATGCTTCCTCATCTCGGAAGCAGGGAGTTTAATCACCACCCCCAAAGACTCCTCTCCATTCTATAGCTAGAGAAAATATTTCTCTCCAATCCCACTTATTTGGGCATCCGAAACCTCTTTTCAATTCATGGCAAATTTGAGTCATTCGTTAAAAAGCACCGGTTACTGCACAAAGCCCACACAGTTTTCTTCACCATTTCTTCAAAGGAAACATTTCAAAAACAACATTTTATTTTAAAAGCCGTCAGCCAAGAGACTGGCAGAGACTCCTCAGTGGTTGCGCATCACATTACAACCCTGCTATAAAGAGGGGCAGAGCCTACAAAATACATCAGTGGGGTTTTAATTATGCAAATTATAAAAGACTAACTCAAGGGCTTGCACACATTTTCATCTTAACGCAGTCAAGGGAGAAGTTAATGGCACAACCACCCGGGTGTGCGATCGAGCAGGCTCCTACGCTCCTTGAAGGGAAGGACGAGGCTTTCAGGCCTAAAGAAAGCAGCCTCCTGAGCATCTTTTTATTTTTTAAACAGGAAGCATGAAAAGGTGGAGAACTTCATGTTCCTGGGTAAGCTCTAACTTCTGCTTCTCATTTATATTTAACTCTGGTTTTATATTTTGCTAGAAACGTAGCTAAAATAGGCTGAAAAATTCATATTTCATCCAATCTACAGCCACTATATAAAGGAAGCCAGCCAGCCTTGTGGGGAAAAAAAAGAATCTGTTCAATATTTACAGAGAAAGGAGCACAGCACAGCTGACATACATCCCAACATCTCTTAGATTCAGGATCTCTGAAAACGGTTCTGTTCCTGGCAGTGACAGCCCTGAGCAGCCAGAAGCGTGCGCCCTACAACTCCTGTGGCTTCTCCTTCCCTCTTTTTGTGAAACCAGCATTATTGCACACATAAAAGGTTTGTTACTGCTAAATCTGAGATTATTTTTGTGACACTGAAAAGCTGCTGTTACTTCAGAAAGTGTATTCTTGCTTTCTTTATGGCAATCTTAAAGAACACAACATTAATACTAGGTTCTGGCCATTAAAGTTGACTTTTAATCTGCAGATTCCCAGCTGGCAACGCTGACCTGGCAGAGGCCGGGCCCAGGTGGGCGATGGGGCATCAGCCCCTTCCCCACGGGGCTCCCGGCCTTCTCTCTGGACTAACGCGCCTCCCGGGCAGCATTCGTGACCCTCTTCGGCCCGACAGGCGGGAAATTCAGCGCTTACAGCCTCCTAGACTATTCCGACTCATGCAAATGTAAGGCTTAACCCGCATTTAGGACGGCGAAAAGCAACACCTGGCTAAAAATACCCACGGTGACCCACGAGGCTGTCGGCAGGGCAGTACCTTGGCTGAGCTCTCCCCGTTCCTCTGGTACCGGTTACGTTCCTGGATTTTCTCAGCGATCTCCTGGGCGATTTGGCAGGCGGCACCGTGCAGCGAGAGCCTGGGGAGGGGAGCGGCCGCTGAGCCCCGCGCCCGGCCCAGCCGTCCCCCCCGCCCGCCCCGAACCGCCCCCGCCCGGGGGAGGCCAACGGCACCTAAACCGCTGCCTTTCATTGACCCAAAGGTCGCTTTTGGGGAAAGAACGCACCCCGTAGGGACAGGCACACCCCCCTGGCCGGCACGGGGACGCCCTGCCCGCACCCAGCAGCCCTCGCCCCGCCGCCCACAACCCCGTGGCTCTCCGGAGGCCGCCAGCGAGCGCTGCGACCCCGGCCCCGCAGGCCGCCGGGCGGGGCGGGCCCGGCTCCCAGCGCTCACGGGCGGCCGAGCGCTCCTAGGGCGAGCCCGGGGGCGGGAAGGCGGCGGCGCGCCCGGAGCCAGCCCGGCCCGGTGCTCACCAGGGGTCCGGAGCCATCGCTGCCACCCGGAAGAGCCGCAGCTTCCGGCTCGGGTCAGCTGACGACGGCGCCCGCCGAGGGCCAAACCCCGCCGTGCGCAGGCGCCAGCCGGAGCGGGCAGGGCAGGGCAGGGCAGGGCAGGGCAGGGCAGGGCACGGCACGGCACGGCACGGCACGGCACGGCACGGGGGTGAAGGGCTGCAGGGGTGAAGAGCTGCAGAGGTGCAGGGCGAAGGAGTGCATGGGTGCAGAGGTGCAGGGCTGCATGGGCACATGGGCACAGAGGTGGAAGATGTAGGGCGCAGGGTGCATGGGTGCAGAGATGTGGAGGTCAGGGGTGCACGGGCGCAGGGGTGCATGGGCGCAGGGGTGCATGGGCGCAGGGGCGCAGGGGTGCATGGGCGCAGAGGTGCATGGGCGCAGAGGTGCATGGGCGCAGAGGTGCAGGGGTGCATGGGTGCAGGGGTGCACGGGCGCAGAGGTGCAGGGGTGCATGGGCGCAGGGGCGTGGGGTGCACAGCGCAGGAGCGCAGAGGTGCACGGGTGCAGGGTGCGTGTGGCAGAGGTGCATGGTGTAGCACTGCAGAGGTGCACAGCACGCAGCCATGGCTGTCCCCAGCTCTGCCCTGGCCCTCCCACTGCGTCTGCACAGGGGTCCCTCGCCCTGGCAGGGGCCCAGGCACTGGCACAGCCCCGCTGGGCTTTCCTCAGTGCTGCCAGGCGTGGTAGCAGAGATGGGGCTGCTGCCAGCCCTGAGCCACCCCCTCAGCTGAGGCGCTTGGTTCGGCTGCCCAGGCTGCGGCCGAGGCTGATGCAGGCCAGGTAGAGCCCTCAGAAGCCTGGGGCAACTGAAACCCCTCATCCCCAGCCATCTCCTCCCCTGGCCACATCCCCATAGCATCTCATTTAATCTGCAGCCAGGGCCCCCTTGGAAACCTTTGTAATCTCTTGGGGTGCTGCTGGGACCCCCAGAGTACGTGATGTATCTCCTATAGCCCAGGGAGGACTGGGGATTTTTGCAGCATGCACTTGGCGATGCTGCTGCGTGGGGAGGGACAAAGGTTCATGCGTCAGGCTGGGCCTGGGGTGTTGCACACCTCCAGCCTTTGCTGCTGAGGCAGAAGGAAATCCTTTAGATTTTGCATGTCGACAGTGAGCCTTGAACTCAGCAGCAGCTCCTTGGGACACTGATGGTCTCTCGCGTGCAGCTTGCACCCATCTTGAGTGCCTTGATGCCATCAGGGCGCCTGTATATCACCATTGCGGTAATGATAATACAGTCTGGATTTAAAGGTGCAGCTATAAGAACCCTTGGTAGACTGCAGCAGGGAAACGTTCAGCCAAAACTGTGCCAGGGGAGCTTTGGTACAGCGGGCTGGAGAAGAACTGGGACAGAGAAAATTGTGAGGCAGAGAAAGCGCGGGGGCAGAGCTGGTGTCCCCCAGGCCTGGGTATCCCTGTGCCCTCAGGCACCTGGGAATGGCCAAAAGGTGCTTGGGTCAGGAGCAAAATAGTGTCCAAGCCCATTGCTTCCTCCTGATTTTCCAGGAGCCCTTTTTCATCTTCCAGAGAAGCACAAAATACGCTGGAAGATGCAGAGATCGACCCAAGGAAAGGACCAGCTGCTCAGTACTTGGGCAATTTTCCCAGCCCCTGTAATTCTGTGAAATGACAGCTCTGAGTGTCAGAGCAGTTTATTTCTGAGCGGTGAAGTCTGGAGGGACCGCACAAGTGCTGGGAAGCGGGAATCAATACTCTGCATCCCAACAGTGTTATCCCCACGTTATTGCACACCAGGATCCATTACAGTGATTCACAAATTGAGGAAGGAGTGGAGTCTTTTATGGGAAAAGTTGCCTTTTTGTTTCTTCAGCGTTTCTGCAGCAGCATTAAACACCAGTGTAACAGAAGAGGATGAGGAGCCTCCACGCCTGACACCCTGGTGGGGTCACTCTGGGAGCAAGCCCTGAGGCGCAAGCATCCAGCACCACTGGGACGAGCCCCAGTGCTGTGTTTCCCCGAGGGCCCTGGGTAGCACCTCGGCAGCACCCTGCCTGTCTTCCCTCGTCCTTCCTCTTTCCTCCCTCCCTGCCTCTTTTCCTCCCTCCCTGCCTCTTTTCCTCCCTCCTGCCCTCCCTGCCTCCATCCCTTCCTTCTTCACCATTCCTTCTTCCCCCTTCTTCCTTTCTCCCTCCTTCCCTCCTTCATCCGTCCTGTCTTTTTCCTCCCGCCTTCCTCTCTCCTTCCTTCCTCCTTTCCCTCCCTCCTTCTTCCCCTCCCTGCCTCCACAGGAGCCCAAGGCCCAGCCGTGGCTCACCCTGGCCCTTTCCCACCCCAGGCTGCACCCCCTGCTGCTCAAGGGGTGCTTCACAACCCCCTGCCTCCAGCCCCACCGGCTCCCCGATGCCTTTGCTCCCCGGCTCCTGCCTTTCCCTCCTTCAGGCAGCTGCAGTTTCCCTTCTCCAAATCCTCATCCCTGTCACTGCCCATCCCCAAATGACAGTCGCTGCCTGCCCTGCCCTCCCCTGCAACGTCCCTGTCCCCCTGGTCCCTGTCCCCCTGGTTGCTGTCACCCCACCAGCAGCAGCCGGCAGGGCCAGGCTGCTGGGAAGCTGCCCTGGTGCTGGTGGGTGCTGACACTCAATATTTTGGCTGTGAAGGCTGCGAAGGGCTCTGCAGTCACCGGCCAGTGGACACAGGCCCTCACTTTTGCAGCAGCCTCTGTCCAAGCCCAAAGAGCCTTTCCCACACCTGATCCATCAGGATTTGGCTTCTCCTTTTTTTTTTTCTTGGGTGCGATTGATGATGCAAATCAGTGCAGATACAAACATGGGTACAGGTGCCCGAGAAGCAGCAGCAAGGCGCTGGCAGCAAGATTTTATTGCCCTCATAACATGGGGCTGCTACCGCACTGCTGTGGCACGCCACGATAACAAGCACATCCTCGTCAGCATTTCCACAGGCGGCTGCAACGCCGGCGTGCTCCCAGCCGGCACTCGGACCCGGCAGCGAAGCCCGTTTGGCTGGGGCCGGGGTGGCTTTCAAGTGAGGAGCAAGAGGAGTCACACATGCAATGGGGAGCAAGCACCGCCGGAGCGATGCCACCCCCGGGGCTGGTTTGGGGAGGTGTGGAGCACCCCCAGCACCCTCTTGCTCCATGTTTGTTCTCTGGCAGGGGCTGGGCAGGGCCAGGGGACTCGGCGGGGCGGGCAGTGGGGACGCATCTCCCGCCTGTCCCAGGACAGGGCTGCCGCAGGCGGGCTGAGACCAATGCCCTCGGGATGGGCGCTGGGGACCGTGAAGCCGTGGCCGAGGGGGATCCATGAGCCAGAAGTGTCCTGGGCACAAAGTGAAGCAGCGTGGGGTGGCTCAGGGACTCCTGCCAGCCCTGGCAGCCCCCAGTGCAAGCTCCTTCCCCGGGGTGACAGCTCATCTCACCAGCCCTCTCTGCACATCCGAATCAGGCTGGCTCCTCTCACAGGCAGTTAGCATGAAACATTTATGGCCTTCAGCTGCGCTGCCCGTCCGGAGACGGCACGGCCTCTACATATTTAATTTTTTTGCCATTAAAAACCCATGAAGCGATGATCCATTTTGCACCGTCCCTAATTCACTTCCATCTCCTCTCTCGGCGTGGAGCGGAGCGTCTGCCAGGGAGCAGGGAGGCGGACGGGGGGGCTGCAGGAGGATTCAGAGCTGCTTCAGTGCCCTAGAAAAAGCAAATGAGGAGAAGGCAGCCAGCAAGGTCCTGGGGGGAGGCAGCAGGACCCACTTCTGGAAGAGCCTGGGCCAAAGGGTTTGAGTTGGAGAGCGAATAAGCAACCCCTTGGCACCAGGAACCAGAGCAGGGTGCAGCATGGGGACCCCAGGAGCAGAGCTGGGGGCCACCACCGACCCCTCCAGATGCGGTGCGCAGAGCAGGGCGGCCACTGAGCGCCCAGACAGGCTCTGGGTGCAGAGCAGGAGCCTCCCACTGCAGAACAGCCCCTCGCCTCCCACCCACCCAGCACGGCAGCTGGTGGGGGACCCTCGCTGCCACAGCCCCTCACCCCCACTTCCTCGGGCTCCCAGCTTGCCAGGAGCATGGGGAGGAGAGGGACAACCTGACAGCCGTGCCGCTCCTGTCAGATTTTGGCAGAGGTGCTTCACCCAGAGAGGAGATGGTTTGCAGAGGGACTGCTCTTGCTTGGCAGGAGATTCCCTGAGACCACCGGTACCAGTGGATGCTCAGGGATGCGCCGCAGGTGCAGGCAGGGAGGCAAGGCAGGAGTGCCCCACGGTTGCTGTTAGCACAGGAGAAAAAAATCAGGTTTTTAAGGAAAAAAAAAGCCTTAAAACATGTTAAGATGCCTATATAAATGCTCACTTTTAAGTGCAGCCTGAAGTGAGCTCTCCAGGTAGCAATGTCGGACCGGGGTGATGCTGCTGGGAGCACCTCTCGGCTGCGGAGGGTACTTTTCCTCCAACTCAGCTCTTTTGCCTGTAAGTACAATGTACAGTTTGTAACTCTGCAAAGCATTTTGAGGTAAAAGTCAATCAGTCACAACCATTTCAAAGGGGGGACTGGCTGGAAATGCTGAAGCGCCAGAACCGTCCCTGCAACGATCACGTTTTGTGCTCCCTGCTGATCAAGGGTTACATAGCAGGCATGGGGTGCTGTGGGGTGCACGTCTGCACCTCCCCGAATTTCCCCTGACGGTTTTGCCGGCCGTTGCTAAAGAAGTGCCACAAAAATGGCTGGCACAGACCCGGCGCACCCCTCCCCAAAAAGTGCCCCTAAGGGCGCACAGGGCGGTTGCAGAACAGCGTCACTTAGTCCTTGTGGCCCCAGTCGCTCCCTTGTCACCCGGTTCCTGGCACTTGCCTCTGAACGTGCTTCTCTTTCCAACTCCCCCAGGACCATCCAGCGGGAAGCAGTTGCAAACCCACTCGCTGTGTTGATGTTTCCTTCGTTCAAGGACGGGCGATCGCCGCAGCAGGCGGTTCGGCAGCACCGGCCCTCCCTCGCCCCCGCAGCACCCTCCCTGCCCCGTGACGCTGGCCAAGGGTGTGAACCCAGAGCGGGAAAATGAAGGTTATCCTTGGGAAAAATAAATGATTAAGTTTAATGGTCGTGTTGCTGGTTTGATAGCTATCTCATCCCATGGGGTGTTTACGTTCCCCTCCCCAGCCTTGGCGCTGAATTGGGGCAGGAAGGGGCGCCGCAAGCACGGGAGCTGCTCCACCCCTCGCCCTATTTACACCAAATAAACCTCCTGTGCCAGCGGGCTGGCACTCCCCTTAAAAGTCAGGGCAGGTGACGGGGACAGAGGGGACCCGGCAGCGGGGTGCACCAGAGCCTGGGCACATGCTGCAGCTGGGGCTCAGCCTGCCTCGCTCCCCCACGGGGCCAGCCGGTGGCTTCCCCATGGCCAAGCCGGCCGAGGGCGATAACACGGGCACCGGGCAAGGTGAGTGAGCTGCAGACGGGGCCAGTGCTCCCCTCCCACCAGGGGAGACGCAGGAGGCTCTCGCCAGCCCCACTTGGGCTGGGGCCACATCCCGCAGAGGACTGGGGCTGGACCAGACCCACATTTCCTTCCCCAACACCCCTGGCATGTCCCAGGTGAGCAGAGCTGGAGCCACCAGCCAGCACCCTGGGCTGGGGCACTGGCAGCTGGGTGGGCTCGGGTTGATGCTCCTCAGTACTTTGGGCAGGGCAGCATCATCGTGGCATGGCTGGCTGTGAGGACAAGGTGAATTTGGGGACCACAGCAGTGCAAACAGCCCCGTTTCAGCCCCTTGTTGGTTTTAGCCTGGTTTCTGTGGCTAGAAGCCTGCATGACTGTACTCAGGGTCTGCCTGTCTTCAAAGCAGGACGTCAGGCTGAGCAGCAACCGGTTAAAACTGCTGCCCTTTCCCTGAACCAGAACTGAACTTGATCTGCTGGTTTTGCTGAACTTTAGCAGGGGCCAAACTGAACTGGAGAGCAGAAGCCAGAGCCGGACCCAGCCTGGGAGCAGCCCGGGCACCCAGACCCCCTCGACATGCCACCACGTGCTGCCACGCAAGCAGCACACGGGGCTGGGACCATGCTGTCCCCATGTGTCCCCCTGGGGCCAGAGCAGAGAGCTGTGGCTCTGTGCAAATCCATCCTAGACTCCCCAACCCAACTGAGCACATCCAAGATAAATACATCTGAGAATTAATGTGTGCGCTGATCGACTTTATCCCCACCAATTAATCACTGCCCAGCAGAACTCACCCATGTGGAGACAACTCCCATCTCCTTGTGCAGGGTTTGGAGCTGAGCTCTCTTGCAGCCCCAGGGAAAATGCCACTCGCTTCTCTCTAGGAGGAGCTCAAACTCTGCTCTTCCCAGAACAGAACAGGGCTGGTGGCTGCCACAGCCCTGCCAGGGTGCTGTGTGCCAGAGCCTCCCCCGAGGGTCCCCCGGGGACCTCCTGTCCCCAAGGGGCTTCCCAGATGCTTGCCAGCCCCTGCGTGCTGTCCCCTGGACAGGGTCTCTCTGGTGCATGGCGACATGTGGGAAACAGGGACCCTTTGGCACCCCGCAGACCATCCCCACACCCTTGGTGAGCCCCTCTCGCTGCAGCACCTTCTCCTTGTGCCTTCTCTCTGGCACCGGAGCAGCTGGAGGGGTCAGGAGATTTTTGCAGGAGCATTTGGCAGGAGGCAGTAAGGGGGAGGGCAAACACCTGAGGCCAGCTCTGCCTGCCCTGTCAGGGCTAGTAGCAGCCTGGTCCTGGGCTGCCAGACCCGGACAGGACACTGCCTCCCATCCCATTCTGTCCTTGGGAGGGGACACAATGCAAACGGTCCCTCTCGGCCTCAGTGTTGCTTGAGCCCTCGATGCCCCTGGGGTCCCCCCTCACCCCTGCAGAGCCGGGCTGTCAGCGAGCTGCTCATAGTCCTTGGTGGTGTCACGCTGCTGTCCCATGGTGATCCCCAGAGGACAGGGACTGTGTCCCTGCTCTCTGCACCTCCCGCTCGGCCGGTCAGAGGCTGGGAAGTCAGGAGCTTTTTGAGGGGTGCAAAGCTCCAGACAGGCAAAAACTTCTGAAAACCTTCCCTTTGCAGAGGGAGTATACCTATTGAAATACAAGCTGTTGCTATAAGACTTCAAAGCGCCGTCAGCCAGGGTGAAACACTGTCAGCTGGGGCAGTGAAGTGTGTTGAATAAAAGGTCTTTGTCCTACAGCGATGTTTGGCTCATCTCCAGTCACCGTTGTGATCACATCCGAGACAGACACCTGGGACATAGATGCCTCCTCTTGTTTGGGCTGTGGACAGTTTGTGGATTGGGACAGGATGCCAGACCCGGAGCAACAGGCGGATATCCCCCGAGACATCCTCAGCAAGCCCCCAAAGGAGCTGAAGAAGCTGGCAAGAGAAGGCTATTGGGCAGCGAGCCGCGCTCTGAGAGCTCAAGTCTACCACCAGCTCATCCAGCGGGTCGCCTGCCGGCTTGTCACCCCAGACGCCCTCGTCTACAGGGATGTGGCAAGTCGGCTGTTCGGGAAGCTGAGCGTGAGCTCCCACCCTTTGCCCGAGTTCCTGGAAGGATGCTCCATGCCCACGTACTGCCTCAACCTGGAAGGGGTCACCGCCTTGAAGAAGATCCTCATCTGTGTTGGCAGCCTTTTCCCCGACATAACCTACAGCCCAATCCTCCCCTCTCTGGTGGCTCTGCTGCTGCACTACAGCGAAGACGAAGCTCAGTGCTTTGAGAACATCTCTCGCCTCATCGCCAGCAATGCTCCCCACACCAGCTACATTGACCAGTCCTTCCTGGCTCACCAGGCCTCCTGCATGACTTTTGGGGATCTGGCCAACAAGCACTGCCCAGCAGCTCATAAACTCATAGCCAGCACCTCTGAGAATGTCTTTGAGGTCTACTCCGAATGGCTATCGTGGCTCTTTCATGACCTCCCCTTCAGTTACGCCATCCGCGTCTTTGATGTCTACCTGCTGGAGGGGCAGAAGGTCCTCTACCGCATTTCTCTGGCCTT
This sequence comes from Butorides virescens, assembly GCA_017310255.1. NCBI lineage: Eukaryota > Metazoa > Chordata > Aves > Pelecaniformes > Ardeidae > Butorides > Butorides virescens. The sequence continues at coordinate 41,869 of JADKXX010007038.1, read as the reverse complement.
GCTGAAGCAGTACAGGCTCTCAGTGGCCTCTGCTGAGCTGGAGGGAACCGACATCAAGGCAGACCTGCAGGCTTTTGTGCAGAACATTGCTGAGCACGTGACTGTCGACAAACTCCTAGAGAGAGCCTTTGGCATCCGGCTGTTCTCCCGCAAGGAAATCTGGCTTCTCCAGATGGCCAACAGGAAGGCATTAATGGAGAGGGGCATAACCATGGTGCAGAGCAGGTAAGGAGACCTCTCTGTTTGCCAGCTCTTGGGGCTAAGCAGACAAAACAGGAGTTACAGTGGGAGATACAAGATGGAGGGAACTGCAGGTATCTCCCGTAGCTTTGGCTTTGCTGGGTGCCTCACGGCCCCTGGTGGGGGCCCCTGTTAGGAGGCACTGTACAGTTAGAGCTAGAGATGTTACCAGAAAGCTCATGGTGCAAAAAGCCTGACAAAACATGATGCATGGGGGCCGCACCCCTAAAAGCAGAGGGGCACCCCAGCTTGGCAGTAATGGTCATCCTCCCTTGCGTAGGCAGTCCTTTCACCTGGCCGTGGACATGCAGAACTTCAGCTCCAGCATTGTAACGGCTCAGGAGATGCGCATCATCTGGTCCTGGATCCCTGAGCGCTTCGCACTCTTCCCCCCGCTGCTGCTCTTCTCCACCACAGAAGATGGGTGCAGCCTGCAGAGGTAAAGCATCATCTGCCCATCGGGTCAGGCCAGGTCGGATGGGCCAGGCCTAAAACTGGGTAGAGGTTGGCAGTGTAGAAAGGAGGAACACATAGCGTCCATGAGGTATATCTGAGGTCTCCTGGGGACTCTCTTGGGCTTGACTCAAGATCTTGCGCGTCTTCTGGGCCAGCGCTGGATGTAGGGGAGAGGACTGAGGCTCAGTCAGATGGCAATCAGCAATTCAGCACTGGGTGGAGAACACCAAGCCCTGCGGCTGTGCTGTGCAAGGGGACGTCCCCATGTGCCACACTGTGCCGGGAAGCCTACGATCATAGAATCATAGAATCATAGAATGTTTTGGGTTGGAAGGGACTCCTAGAGGTCATCTAGTCCAACCCCCCTGCAGTAAGCAGGGACACTGCTAACTAGATCAGGTTGCTCAGAGCCCCATCCAACCTGGCCTTGAATGTTCCCAGGGATGAGGCCTCCACTACCTCTCTGGGCAACCTGTTCCAGTATTTTATCACCCTCATTGTAAAGAATTTCTTCCTTATATCTAGCCTAAACCTACCCTGTTTTAGTTTAAAACCATTACCCCTTGTCCTGACACAGCTGGCCCTACTAAAAAGATTTTCCCCATCTTTCCTATAGGCCCCCTTTAGGTATTGAAAGGCCATAATCAGGTCTCCCCACAGCCTTCTTTTCTCCAGACTGAACAACCCCAACTCTCTCAGCCTGTCCTCATAAGAGAGGGGCTCCAGCCCTCAGATCATTTTTGTAGCCCTCCTCTTGACCCACTCCAACAGTTCCATGTCCTTCTTGTGCTGAGGGCTCCGCCGGGTCCAGCCAGCACGCCATCCCCAGGGCTCCAGTGCCCTCCCAGCTGACCAGTGTCAGCATCGGAGACAACCCAGGGCCCAGTGACACCCACTGCCACGGCCATGGGACATCCCCACAACACTCAGTGCCAGGGCGTTTCTCTGCTGGGATGCAGCTCACTGCTGACCAGGAAGGGATGATGGGCTGTCCAGGGACTGGATGCTGCCTATGCCACCCCGGTTCTCAGAGCAGTGTGTAAAGGTAGGGCTGCAATGGTGGTGCCTCCCTTAGCACTGTGAGCGTGATCCCCAGCCCGTGGGAGGCGAGTGGGCACCCCATGGCCCAGCGCTGCAGCCCCATCCTGGGAAGTGCAGCCCTGCACCTTTCCAAGGCAGCTACGGGGTCCTGAGCCCAGATTATGGAAAAACAGCCAGATAAAAAGCAAGATTGTTTGGTAAACTTCCCCCATGAAGCATCCCCCCCAGCCTGGTGCCTGAGGGCAGGGTGGGAGGATTTAGTGTTTGGATTTATCTGAGCTATTACCTGCTTCACCAAGCAAAAATGATGACTTGAGAAGTCCCATAAGCCAACTCCCTCCGTTTCTGCACAAACACTGAAGTTGCTCGCGCGACACGGTGGTGAGTTTCTGCTGCTGTCCTTCCACGAGCTCCCTTGGGCCAGCTGCCAGCAGAGCCGGAGGCTGAGAAGAGCCACCACCACTCTCCACCATCCTTTACAGCCTCGTGCCCCAGCTCTCCGCATGGCATGCTGCTCCTGGGTCTCTGACCCCCACCAACCCAGCCTCCTTGTTCGTCTCTGCAGGTTCTACACGTGCTGTGAAGGCTATGAACCGACGGTGCTGCTCATAAAAACAACAGAGGGGGAGGTAAATATTCCCCAAGCAGGGAAGTGGGCTGCGCTGGTGCCGAGGCGGGGAAGGGGAGAGGGTGGCTGAGCCCACCAGTGCTTCTTGGAGCAGCCCCAGGGCTGCATGGTCCCTCTCCTGCCCTGCCCCGGGGTCTGTCCCCACTCCCGGGAGGAACCAAACTGCACCTCCCAGCATCAGGAGTTACCTTAGACACAGGCTGGCCTAAAGGGTGCTGCTGGGGGCAAACAGGGGGAGTCAGTGAGATGGAGAGAGGCCATGAGCAGTACTCCATTTTTACTGCAAATACGGACTAAACCATGAAGTCCTTGCTAAGCAGACTTTCCTGAAGTCAGCAGATGCTTTGCCTGAGCCAGGACTTGCTTTTGATGCATTAAATGCAAGGATCTCTCTGAGCGCATGAGCAGCTACCCACGGGAAATGGAGGAGAAATAAGGACAGCTTCTGCAATATTTGAAAGTCGTGAAACAACTACAAAAAAGCCCTGAGCCAGGCCTCTTCCCAGGGACTCTGAGAGTGGCTCATAAACCCATGTTTTATTTCTCCACTCTTCATCAACCAGCAGAGGCAAGTTCTGTAAATTGTTCAGGCATCCCAAAGATTTATTGACCTACAAGTCCTGATTTCCCAAGCTGACACTTCAGCGTGGTGCAGAGATAAACACCCTGCCACCCCCTGGGGCCTTCTGCAGACAAGAGAAGGGGACTTATAAAACCTTGTTTCCTACATGTTTTAGCTCATTTCATTCTTTAGCCCTTACCAAGGGCAGGCACGAGTTCCCATCTCTCAGTAGGTCCCCTCCAGCTGTGGTCAAGTCAAGGACGTCCACACCAGGGTCAGACTGACCACAGGTGGAAGAACCCCTGGGAGTGGTTAAGAGCCTTGTAGGTTAAAAAAGAAGAAGAGTTACCTGAGTTTTTGCTGGTTTAAAACACATTTTTTTTAAAGACTTATAAAACAGGCGACCACCTCACCACAATCCAGGGCCCAGCTGAGGACAAGGGATTCATAGACCCCCGTCCACAGCCTGTTGCAACGCTGTTTGTATGATGCTTTGAGCCACACAGTTATTCCTTTCCATTGCCGGAGGCTGGATGGGGCCCAGGGAGAGGCAGTAGAGGCAGAGCTTCTACTCCCAAGCCCGGACCAGGGAACGCAGCAGCACAGCCAAACCGTCCCTGTTCCATCAACCAGCACACAGCTCACTGCCATCACCTCTGCTGCAAAAGAGCAACCCCTCAAATCTCCTAGAGCCCCCCCATAGGCGCTGAAACTGAGTGGACTCATGTCCAGAGCACCAGTGACCTGTCAGTGCCAGATTTAGCTGGCATAGCAGAACTTGGCTCTCCAATTCCCCCAGGGGACCTCACAGACCTTGCCCTCCTGAACACACACGCAGTGGCCGGTGTTTCTGGGGCTGGCTCTGGTCCCAGACGTCTCCCCCACTGGCCCCCGCAGCACTGATGGCTCCCTGTGCTCTCTCCCAAAGGTGTGCGGAGCGTTTCTCTCCTCTGACTGGAGTGAAAGGAAAAAGAATGGGGCAACATCAGGCTTTTTTGGGACAGGGGAGTGCTTTGTGTTCACTGTAAGTCACGTTTTATTTCTGGGTTTACACTCATGGGTTTGTCTGGCTTTTACTTTTTCCTTTACCCCTCTGACAACTCAGGGCATGGTGGCACCGAGCTGCTTCCTTACCACAGTCCTGCCGCTGCCCCTCAGCTCTGGCAGCAGCACAGAAGTTGCTGGGCTGGATCAGAGCAGAGAATGAGCTCCTGCCACGGGTGAGCTGGCTTGTCCCGAGGCAGTGTGCCGTAACCCCGCATAGGTCTTGGAGCACCCTCCCGGGATGACAGCAGGGCTGCATGCCCAGCAGGGTGGGGTTCTGCCCTGTTCACTTGGGGCAGCTCTTGCGTGGAGCATTCCCAAATCAGCCCCAGCGGCCCTGCAGAGGCAGCAAGCTGTGTTGGCCCAAGAGATCCGGGGAGCAAAGTCCAACATCCATCCAGCATCCCACTGGCATCCATCCAGCATCCACCAGGCAATGTGGGCACAGTGCAGGTTTGCCCATCTCTGGCAGCGCCTGGAAAAGACAAAACCAACTTCTCAGCCACGGCCACCGAAAGAGCAGCGCTGGCACTGCCAGGACGCCTTGTCCCTCCCCTGCCCCAGGTCTGGACCTGGCATGCAGCATTTGGCCCTCGACCCGCCTGGCCAGGCAGCACCATCTTCCCCCAGCATTGGAGAGGTGCCCCAAAGGAGAAGGCTCACCATGTTTCTCCTGCTTCCCAGGTGCGCCCCGAGACAGAGAGGTATGAGTGGGTGTTCATCAAGAAGCCGGAGCTGGCCAAAGCTGTGCCGCGCTCGCGCCAGCGGTCACCTTCCCCCTCTCCCACGTCCCTCCTCGGCTCCCCCCCGGATAGCCACAGCACCAGCTCGAACCGTCTCACCGTGCCCACGCCGCAGAGGAAAGACCGTCTCTCCCCATTTCTGGCCATCAGGCATTTCCTTCTGCCTTCCAAAACAGCCTCCATGTTCATGTCTGGGTCACGGGAAGGGATCATTATTGGTAACTACTGAATGGTGGGCACCCTCCCACCAACACACACCCCTGCTTTGGCTGAAAAGGGCTCTACTCCAGATTAAAATCTGAGCTGGCTGTAGAGGCAAAGACCTCCTGGTTTAGGATATGAACTTAAAGTCAGGGGAGATGAAGTCATCCCCCTCTTCCTCAAATCAGCAGGAAAGTGCAAAGCTGCACAAGGGCAAGGATGCTCCTTCTGAGAGCCCCAGAGGGGGTCTGCCAGCCAAGGGGGGCACCATAGCCCAAACGTCCCAGCGAGGTTCCCCAGCCCTTCCCTCCACTCTGTGAGGGATGGAGAGGAGATGCAGGTGGGGATCAGCCCGAGGAAGGACCGGGCATGGCCACCCAGAGCAGGCACCCCAGCTGCCTGCCCACGCTGCCGTCAACGGGGCTGAATCCTTGTGCCCCACCACCGCTGGGGTCAGAAATGCCCACAGCCCTGAGGGCTGCCCCTGCCTCCCTTCCTGCCCTCGGGAGTGGGATCAGGGCAAGCCTGGTTGCTGGGAGGCAAGGATCTTTCCTTGCTCTCTAGCTCTCCAAGCAGTTTAATAATTCAGCTTGTGCTACCAGGGCAACCTCGGCAGCGGCTGCCCTGCAGATAGCTCTCCGGGAGCTCTGCCTCCACACTGCCATCCTGATTAGCAGAGAAGGCAGCTCAAGGAATCCCCAGCCCAGCTCTGCACTGTGGCCAAAGGACGGAAAGCTGAGAGATGGGTGCAGTCCTGAGAGACCTCATCGTCTGGGCCAGTGTCCCTGCTTGGTCAGCCATGGGGAGGGGGGGAGCAGATCCCAACCGTCTTGCTTGCTTTTGCAGGTGGAGGGGGAGGCCAAGCTCTGTCCCTCGACGCCAACCTGCTCTGGGGGCGCACAGAGCACTGCGAGACCTTCGACAACCCTCCGCTCTGCCAGGAGAACTTCAAGGTGCAGCTCTTGGAAGTGTGGGGCTTTCAAAACACCTAGGTCCCCTGGGGGACAGCCCCTCATCACGCTCTCCACAGAGACGGGGACCCCTCGCCATGCTGGCCACAGCCCCAGCCCGCCCGCTGCGGTCTCTGCCAGCAGCACCACGGGCCCCTCCACTTGCCGTCCTCCCCTCCGTGGTCAGCCATCACGGTGGTGTGGAGAGAGGGCAATGCAGTGCTGGGAACAGGACCATGGGTGCTGCCTTTGGGGACATTTGGGGTCCCCTCCCGCAGTTTAAACCCAGCCCACTCCACCCAGTGTGTCCCAGTTTCGGATGCTGGCAGGGAGGTGAGACAGCCCAGCATTTCTCACACCTCCCTGGCCTGTTTGCGGCTTGGGGCTCAACAGCAGTACCACAGCACAGGCAGACTTTGTAGGAATTTTGAGCCTAGGCTAAACCCAACCACCAAGGTACAAAGCTCCCCAGAAACACCCTCAGACCCCACTTCCCTGGGGTCCCAAGCCCAGTGCCACGCTTCAAGCCACATGCAGAATTTTGTAGCCTCTGCAGGTTACCAGGACTCCCCCGGGACCACGCACTGATCACCATGCAACACAGTGTGAGAGACTCTCTGGGGTTTTTTTTTGTCTCTGGTTGAAACTGCTGATCAGTGATTAGCAAAGCCCGACGTGGTGTTTCTACACCGGCAGCTGGCAAGAACCCCCCAGCTACCTGCCTTGTCATTTTTGTATTAAACAGAAGATCTATACTCACCGCAAAGGGCTGATGTAAGACTGCAAGCAGTGAATATATGCGAGCCTTAACCAACGCGCCCCGACTACCTGGGGCCAGGGCGATGGGAGATGTGCCATTTTAAACCACGAAAGGCAAACGTGTACATGTAGCTGGGTCAGACAAGGCAACGCTCACGGGAGGATCGTAGACCACAGACAGAGCATTCTGGCTGCAGGATGAGAACGTCTCCCACCTCCAAATATACTTTCCACTTGTGGTTTTATCTTTCATATACTCCACTTCTCCAGATATTCAGAGCAGGAGCTATCGCTGCCTCAGTGCCCACTTCCAGCGGTGGTGGAGCCAGCGATGGCAGCAGGCTCACACAGTGCCAGCCTTGTGGCAGACCTGGGAATTGCTCGGAGCCTTCAGGGTCAGAGGCACAGCCCTCCACGCCCCCGTGCCTGGCCTGTGCCCACAGAGCTCAAATGAAAGAACACCACAGGAATTACTCTTTCCCTTCAATTAAAAAGCTCTTCTAGGGTGTCCTCAGTTTTTCTTTCTTCCCGTGATCATGTACCAGACCCTCTGTCTGGCTGAAAGCTTCCCACGGGAGTCCCTCTCCCTTCCCAGGAGGCTGTTTCGCTCCACCCGGAGATGCACAGGACACACAGGACGCCTTGAAGTGCAAAGCCCTTCATTTGAGGGAGGGGATTCTGCCCCCTTGCTATGCTCTGGTGAGACCCCCCTGGAGCCCTGCGTCCAAGCTTGGGAGTCCCCAGCACAAGAAGGACAGGGACCTGTTGGAGCAGGGCCAGAGGAGGCCACAAAAATGATCTGAGGGCTGCAGCCCCTCTCCTGTGGGGACAGGCTGGGAGAGTTGGGGTTGTTCAGCCTGGAGGAGGCTGTGGGGAGACCTGACTGCGGCCTTGCAGGGCTTAAAGGGGACCCATAGGAAAGATGGGGACAATCTTTTTAGCAGGGCCAGCTGTGACAGGACAAGGGGTGATGCTTTTAAACTAAAACAGGGTAGATTTAGACTGGATATGAGGAAGAAATTCTTTACAGTGAAGGTGGTGAGACACTGGTATGGGTTGCCCAGGGAGGTGGTGGCGGCCCCATCCCTGGGAACTTTCCAGGCCAGGTTGGAGGGGGCTGTGAGCAGCCTGATGTGGCTGAAGGTGTCCCTGCTCCCTGCAGGGGGGTGGGCTGGATGGCCTCTGAAGGTCCCTTCCAACCCAAAGCGTTCCATGATTCTGTGGTTCTATGATTCGCAACCCGGCCTGGCCTCCTCCCAGCCATCCTCAGTGTTGCCCGTGAAGGGCACGCAGTCTAACGTGTGAACACCAGATGGTGGGGCTGTCTCCCACGGGTGGCTCGTACCCACGCCAGCCGCCGGCCGGAGCCGCCAAGCGCGGTGGGTGCCCACATGCTCGCTGCAGGCACTGCCTGGAACCTGACGAGGCCTCGGCCGCCTGGGGACAGGATGCTACAGGCCCTTCTTACGCTGTATTCCATTGCTGAATAAAGTTCAAAACCCAACAAAAACCAAACACGAAACCACCCTGGGGAAGCAGCCGGGGAGGCCCAGGGGCCGCGTACGGGGGCACGACATCTGCCGCAGCCCCGCCGCCCCCGCCTCCGCGGCAGCCCGGCCGCGGCCGCCGCGCCGCTCCCCGCACAGGCCGGGGACGGGGGCAGGGGGAGGCCGCCGCCCAACAGCGCCTCCTGCCGGCCGGGGTGCGCGCGGGGCCCGGCGCGCAGGCGCGGTTGCCATGGAGCTGCGTCCCGGCTCGGGGCGATGGCGGCGGCAGAGGCGGAGGGGGGGGTGGGCGAGCTCGAGCTGCGGGCGGCCATCGGCTTCAACGGTAGCGAGGGGCTGAGGGGGGCAGCTGGGGGCATATGCGCACCGTGGGGGGCAGCTGAGGGGCTATGGGGCAATAGGGGGGGCAACTGGGGGCATGGGGCACCGTGAGGGGCAGCTGGGGCCGCTATGTGGGTCCCTGGGGAGAAGCCGGGGGGGGTATGGAGCACCATAGGGGCAGCTGGGGGGGTACGGGGCTCCCTGTGGGGAAGCTGGGGGGGGCTATGGGGCACTGTGGGGGGCAGCTGGGGCGGTATGGGGCACCATAGAGGTAGCTGATCGCCTATGGGGCTCTGTGGAGGGCAGTTGGGGGCATATGGGGCTCCATGAGGGGCAACTGGGGGATATGTGGCTCCCTGGGGGGCAACTGAGGGGCTATGAGGCTCGCTGGGGGGCAGCTGGGAGTGTATGGGGCACCAGAGGGGCAGCTGGGGGGCTATGGGGCACGGTGCGGGGGTGGGAGTGGAGTATCGGTGCACCATGGGGACGGCTGTGGGGCTCGGGTTGCCAGTGGGCAGGTTAAGGGGAGGGCAGGACACTATGGGGGGCAGCTGTGGGGCAGCTGTGGGCCTTGGCTGGGGCTGTGGGCTGAACCCGGAGCAGCGGGTGTGTACGGCCCCCTCTGCCCCCCTCACCGCCTCCTCATGCTCCCCTTGCCCAGCACCCCATGCCTGGCACTGCGAGAGACAGAAGCAACATTAATAACAGGAAAGTTTAACTGAATTGCAGGATTTATTTTTTTTTCCCTAATTAGCCAGGTTACTAGAACGAGAAGAGTTTCATTGCAAAATAAAACCACTTCAGGTTGCACAAAATACTGTCGTAAGCACTCCTCTGACCCGGGGGTGGGGGCTAGGCGCCAGGGCTTCGCCAGCTGACTGCCGCCTTGGGGAATTTGTGGCTTTGCAGCTATTTTGCGGCAGGGCATGGCAACATGGACCAGTGATGTAGCCTCCATAAATCAACAGGTGCTGCTGGAGAATCCTCTGTGCTGAAGGGCTTGGACCTCTGGGCCAGTTAAATCTCCTGTTAGCTGTAGGAAGCACAGTGCGGTCCAAAACGTGTAAAGGAGACCCCTTGAGTTTTACATGGCGTTGTTCTGCTGAACGCCTTGAGGTGGGACTGGAAAGCTCTCAGTTTTGCCCTCCTTGTCAGGTAAACCCTGGGGAACAAGCGATTTCCCCTTGGGGAGTGCGGTAAGCATGGCCACTGGCAGCATGGAGGTGTTGGGGAGAGGTCAGCCTGTTCTCGGGATGGCATGCTGCAGGCGGGGACAGGAATTTGCCTGCAGCCCCCAGAACCAGCAGCAGCCAGCAGATCTTTTCACTCCTTTCTCTTGCAGGGCACATACCCTGTGGCCTCATCTGCCACCCTGATAAGGAGCACATTCTCTATCCCCTGGGATGTACGGTAGTTATTCAAGACCTGGACAGTAAGAAACAGACTTTCTTGCACGGCCACACCAATAATGTCTCCTGCGTCGTCATATCCAGGAATGGGGTGTATGTTGCTTCTGGACAAGTCACTTTTGTCGGCTTCAAGGTGGATAATGCTCTAATTTGAACCACGTAATATTGAGCAAAGAAATTTGAGTTGGCTTGCCAATGGTGGGAGCCTTTAGTTTATTTTTGCTTTTGTTGGAAAAAAATTGCCTAGAGTGGGAGGGCGTTGCAGAGAATGGGAAACCATGGCTGGTCCGTTGCTGGATGTTCCTTTATGTTTTTGTAAAGTATTAAGCAGTCTCCCTAGGATTGAACTAACTAGATTGAGGGATTTCTTAGTTCCGGTCCTTTTTATCCAAAGTGTTGTGGGCATGTGGCAGCCTAAATCTCATTAGATGTTAATTAATAAATGGTGTTATATTTAAAGTGAGACCTGAGTTCTAGAGCTGCTTAGGACTTTCAAAAGCCCTTGACAGGCACCTACCTGCATTTTTAGACCCCTAAAGTTCTTTATGGTTTAATTTTTGCCTACTTGAAAAGACCCTGAGACACCTGGAAGGAATCAAGTATTATCGTTTTCAGTATTTTAAAATCTAAGTCAAATACTCAGTGTCCCAGGGTAAATTTTGATTCTGAAAGGAAGTAGATCTGCTCAACGGGTAAGCTGGAATAATGCTTCTTACAGTACCGAATCTGAAGCGTATTCATGTCAGCAGAGCCCTGGGCTGGATAGAAGCTAACCTCCAGCCTGCCTGCTTCTAAAAAGCTTCCCTGCCAGAGAAAGCTGTTATATCTAATCCTGCGTGTTGTATCTCATGCTCTGGCTTTGACCCCTTTGCTTTGCACCTCAGGCAGACATCATTCTGTGGGATTTCCAGAAGAAGGAGTTACTTGCTCGGCTGTCACTGCATAAGGCTAAAATTGAGGGCCTAGCGTTTTCTCCGAACAGCCTTTATCTGGTGTCGCTGGGAGGCCAGGACGACGGCAGGTAACGATTTCCGCTCCTTGGCACGAGATTTCTGACAAGTCGTAGGGCATCAAAGAATGCTCTTGGGGAGTCCTCGCTCCTCCCTCTTCTGGCAGCCTGGCTCTTGCCCCTGTTACTGAATCTCCCCAGTGATCCAGCTCTGCCTGACCAAACCGGGTGGGCAGAGTATGGGGCACGGGGAAGCAGCTGAGGAAGAGGACAAGGGGAGCAGCTAATTCTTAAGTTGGTGTCATCACCCAGAAACCTGGTGGAGCCTGCATTAAGCCAGGCTTAATGCACTGTCCTGAAGAAGTATAAATTTCACTGTTACTTTGATGCACAGACAAGTAAGAATGGAATAAAAAGTTATTTTAAATCAGGTTCCACGAGTGGCCTAAGATATGATTTGAGGCTTGCTCGGTGGAAGGAATCTGACAAATACACATACCCTTGCTTCAGGAGCAGGGGATGTAAACTGCAATTCCACACATTAGTGATAAGGTTTTTCTTGGGTAAAATCTCTATAAAGCTACTTTTATTGTGTATCCTGGTGGGAACAGACTGCAAGAATATATGGTTTTGTCTTACTTTTGCTTTTTAGTAATTTGGTTTTGAGTAATGTCAAAAAGCAGCGCTGTTTAAAGCCTCTCCTTCTCCTGCAGCGTGGTTGTGTGGCACGTTGGCAAGAGAGAGGCTGTCTGCGGGAGCCCTGCCTCGGCGCGTAGCGCAGGGAATGCGACCGTCGTGGCATGCGCCAGTGGCAGAGACGAGATGTTTGTTACTGCTGGAAAGTAAGGTTTCATTTATGAGAAATGCGGGATAGAAACCATGGACCTATTTCCTTTTACAAAGAGTCTTTAATACAGGGAAACTTAAGCAACTGTGTGCTCCTGGGTTTTCTTTTTGCTCTGAATGGACCCACGAATATCCATCAGTTTGTCCCTTTAAGGCATTTCTGCTTGTTCTACACATAACAAGGTTTTTCAAAGCAGCACACAGGGACCCGCATGCATCACTTTTGTTCCTGATAGCAGGATTTTGTACTCAGCATTCCCCAGGCAGTGTTTAAAATACTTAGTTGCCAGTGTTTACACAAGAAAAGCAGTCAACGAGTGGCTCTGAACAATGGTTAATTAATGGAGAAACAATGATATCTTGCAGGTAGTTGGATCGTCTCCTGTCCTCACCAGATGTGATGTACAGTTGGTCACTGGCTTGTAACAAAAGTTTGTACAAAAAGTCACATTTTGCATGGATTTGAGACAGCCCCCATATATCTGGCCTGACATTTAAACATGTTGAGGATCTGCACCTTCCTTTAAATCAGGGGAGGCTTTGGATGCTCTTGGCTGCAGTTGCACTTCTGAGTGCTGGTCTTTGCAATTTCAACATGTTGTTAAATGGAACAGGCTGGCCAGGGAGGCTGTGGAATCTCCTTCTCTGGAGATATTCAACCCCCACCTGGACAATGTCCTGTGCACCCTGCTCTGGGTGAGCCTGCTTGAGCAGGGGGGTTGGCCTGGGTGATCTCCTGAGGTCCCTTCCAACCCTTGCCATTCTGTGACGTAAAGATTGTGTGTAAAGATGTGATGCAATTGTGTGTAAAGATTTTATATTGGCTCCTATGTTGTCGATTACATTGTCCTAGAAAATAGTTGGAAGTGTCCCATACTGTTCCTTTCCTATTCTAGGAACTAAGATTTTCATGGTGCATGTCTCTGGGAAATGAACTGTCAAGGTTGTTACATACTCCTCCATAATCCTCGGATATGTTTTTGCTGAACCTTTAAGATTTTTGATTTGCCTGGAAAAAGTTACCCTGCAAGACACTGGAAAAGACAGAGACTTACATCTGGCCTCTCTGATATCGTTCTTTTCCTCCTTATTAAAATTTCAGAATGATGTAGGCTTGTAAAGGTTTTTTAATTCTTCTAGTAGTGAAAAAACTTGGATGTTTCTGCATATGTCGATTTGATCCTGCTATATTCGTTCTTACAGTGGGACCATTCGAGTATGGGAACTGGATCTAGCAAATAGGAAAATCCGACCGACTGAATGCCAGACAGGGCAACTGAGAAGAGTGATCACGTGTGTTAAGGTAAGTCTCAGCCAAAATGATCTGGTTAACTAAGGAACTCTCCACGGACTAGAGGAAAACCACGAGCTTTTATAGTAATGCTAGAAATGCCAACGACAACTGCGTGATGGCAGTGAAGTTACCAAGTGTTGACTCGTGGCAGATGGTCTCCCACAGATTCTTTATCCTGGGAAAGAGTGTTTTGAATGCTTCTGAAGGGAAGCAGCATGTATTTTAGTCACAGGCTCTAGCACCCAGGGAATCCCGCTTTTGCTTCAAAATATTATCTAGATTTGAAATGTCTGTCTTTCAGCAGTGTTATGGATCTCTGAGTGTGATGGGGTGAAAACATTGCCGGTATCCCCTCAGATTAAATCTTGGCAATACACTGAAACAAAGCTATTTATGCAGCCCAGTGCTAGGCTTGGGACATGTGTCTTGATATCCAGATCATGATCTCTTTTTTTCTTTTTTTTATGCTTTCCTATAGATGGCAGATGATGATAATTATTTTTATGTTGGCACATCAAGTGGCGATGTCCTGAAAGTGAATACAAACAACAAGCTGATGACTGCCTACGGGCCCCAGAAGGAAAAGTTTAGCTTGGTGAGTAGCAGCTCTGTGACTTGAATTTTTCCCTTATCCTCCTCTTCATTAGTAACTGGAAGTAGGACAGCCTCCAGGAGAACCGTCACAAAGTTGATTCTCACCCTTTTGCTGTGCTGTTCCTTCTTTGTGGCTCAGTCTCAATCCTGAAGTCTGAGACCATTAGCCCAGCTCTCTTCGGCTCCATTTGACTCAGAATTTGGGTTTTACCTGAATCTCAAGTGTCATTCCACAAGCTCTCTTTTATAATAAATCTGGGAAAAGTCATAAAAAGTGAAAAACAGTTGTAAAAATGGAGTAGTTCCTGAGTTCTTTTCTTGTTAGGAAGATACTAGCTGGAGTGAGACAGAGGACATTCCTGGGAAGACCGGCAAAAGTGCTTTTCACAGAATCACAGAATGGCAAGGGTTGGAAGGGACCTCAGGAGATCACCCAGGCCAACCCCCCTGCTCAAGCAGGCTCACCCAGAGCAGGGTGCACAGGACATCGTCCAGGTGGGGGTTGAATATCTCCAGAGAAGGAGATTCCACAGCCCCCCTGGCCAGCCTGTTCCAGTGCTCTGTCACCCTCAGAGTGAAGTTGTTATTCCTCATATTCAACTGAAACCTTTTCTGCTTCAGTTTGTGCCCATTGCCCCTTGTCCTGTTGCTGGACACCACTGAGAAGAGTCTGGCTCTGTCCTCATGACATCCACCCTTAAGATATTTGTAGGTGTTGATGAGATCCCCTCTCAGTCTTCTCTTCTTCAGGCTAAACAAGCGCAGCTTTTTCAGCCTTTCCTCATAGGGGAGATGCTCCAGTCCCTTTATCATCCTCGTTGCCCTCCTCTGGACTCTCTCTAGGAGTTCCTCATCTTTCTTGACCTGGGGAGCCCAGAACTGGACACAGTACTCCAGGTGGGGTCTCACCAGGGCAGAGTAGAGGGGAAGATAACCTCCCTTGCCCTGCTGGCCACACTCCTCTTAATGCACACCAGGATACCATTGGCCTTCTTGGCAACAAGGGCACACTGCTGGCTCATGGTCAGCTTGTTGTCCACCAGGACTCCTAGGTTCCTCTCGGCAGAGCTGCTTTCCAGCAGGTCAGCCCCCAGCCTGTACTGGTGCATGGGGCTCAACCTCCCCAGGTGCAGTGCTCGACACTTGCCCTTGTTGAACTTCAGCAGTTTCCTCTCTGCCCATCTGTGGGGCTTTCCCCCACTTACGGCTGTAGGGTGCTGTATTCAGATCTTAGAGATTTGTTAAACTGTCTGGGCTGAAATTTTCCAAGACAGCTGTTTGCCACAGGAGGAGTATTTTGCAAAAACTTCAAACCACTACAACTGCTCTTAAAAAAGCCTCCAGCCCCCTAGATTTATGTGTGTGTTCCCTGTACCATTCCTCCCCCTTCCCTTCAGGAGGTTGTCTTTTTGAAATTCTGATTCTGCCACTGATGAGGCAGAGGTCTTACTGAAAAAGGTAGTAGAATTAATATAATTAAAGAGTTTATTATAACATATATGCAAGACTGGGGCAAAACAAGGTTCCACAGGGTACATTGATTCTGTTGCTCTTTAACTTTGGAGTGCTTGACTTCATAACCCCAAAGTTCTTTTAACTTAGCTTTTTTTGTCTATAATTGGGACTCATGGGTCTTGGTATGCGTGCCCTGAGACAGGAATGTCTCCTGAATAAGGAGCTTTTTGGCCTTTCATTGTACAAGAATTCTGTGTGCAGGGAGCTGTAATGATAAACAGCACCAGCTAGTACACTTGTTCTTGATTTCTCTTTATTTGTTGCTATAAAAGTCTTTGTGTAGTTTCTCAATTTATACCCAGTGGAGGAAGTGATACCTAAGGAATTTAAACACTTCCTGGAAAAGCTTTCTTGCATTAGATTGAATGTATTTTGCAATTCTATTAGCAACCGTGAAAATCAGGGAGCAGCAGGGGAAGCGATGCAGGTGGAAGCACTGAATGTACTGTTAGGGATGCCATGGGGAAGCTGTCCTGCAAAGGACACTCTTGTTTGAGAGCAAACATGAGACTAACAAGAACTGTAAGAAAAATTCAGCAGTCAACTCCAAAGAAAAAGCAACTCCGGACTTTTTACTCAGCCTCCTGAACTTTGCTTGTCCAACACAGGTACATACAAAACATGCGTGTCCATTCAAAATGTAGTGTTTCTCGCGTTACAAATGCAGGCCCGTATCTCTGGGATAACTTGGAGCCGCTGAATTCTTTGAAATATCTTTTGATGTTTATCTATTCCAGAAGGTTGGAGAAGTTATTATTCATTTTTCCCACTTTCATTGTAGGAGTGTAAGTAATTCAATTCTGTGTACATATTAAGTGATGAGAATGTACGTATTTTGTTTTCCTGATGGGAATCCTAACTTTGCTGAAGGTGTATACTCCTGTGGGTATGCCTGTGCTGGACACTGTTAAGCCGGTCTTCCAGCAGTCGTCCTGCATGGTTTTGCATCCACACAGAACCCAACCCATGTCCTGGCTGTCTCTTGTGCCAAGGTCTTGATGATTTTGCTTAGGGACAGGGTTTAGTGGTGGAATGGCAGTGTTAGGTTAACGGTTGGACTCAATGATCTTAAAGGTCTTTTCCAACCTAAATGATTCTATGATTTAATATTACCTCCCCTTTTAAATGCTTGCGTGCTTTGAGTCCTTCGACATCAAACAGTACGTGTACCTTGCCTAGAGTACCTGGCTGAAGCCACACAAGGTCCTGAACTCCCTTTGCCTTCAGGGGTGAGGAAAAGGTGCCGAATGCATTTCAAACAAAACTTCACAAAAAATATAATTCTGGGAAGCTAAAGAAGCCATCAAATAGGGTCATTAGCAGGATGCTGTACAATTTAGGGGTTGAAAGAGGGCAAGGGCCTCTTAAAGAAAAGCAGAGGTTCAAAGCCAGACCACAGTCCAATCCGTATGGTGAGGGGTTTTATCATAAGGCAAATCCATAGGAACCGCAGTTTGTAGCAGAGACCTTTGGAGCGTCATGAGCTTCAGCTGACATTGCTTCTGATAGTGAAAAGCTGAAGAAAAATGGGACATTTGACTATGCAAGAGACTGACAAGATGCTCAGAGTAAGAGAAGATCCAGAAGTGGATCTTGTCAGAGCTGCCTGCCAACCTTGTGGGTGAGACCTGAGCTGGTAGGCATTAATCTGACTTAGCATCATAGAATCGTTTGCGTTGGAAAAGACCTTTAAGATCATCAAGCCCAACCATTACCCTAACCCTGCCATCCCCCACTAAACCATGTCCCAAAGCACCTAAGCCTAAGCCTGGCTTTTAAATACCCCCAGGGATGGGGACTCGACCCCTGCCCTGGGCAGCCCCTTCCAGTACTTGACAGCCCTTGCGGGGAAGAAAGTTTTCCCAATGTCCAACCTAAACCTCCCCTGGTGCAACTTGAGGCCATTTCCCCTCATCCCATTACCCGTTCCCTGGGAGCAGAGCCCGACACCCCGCGGCTCCCTTCTCCTGTCAGGCAGTTGTAGGGAGCGATAAGGTCTGCCCTCAGCCTCCTCTGCTCCAGGCTGAACACCCCCAGGGCCCCCAGCTGCTCCCCAGCAGCCTTGGGCTCCAGACCCCTCCCCAGCTCTGTTGCCCCTCTCTGGACACGCTCCAGCCCCTCCATGTCCTTCTGGGAGTGAGGGGCCCAACCCTGAACCCAGCATTCGAGGGGCGGCCTCACCAGCGCCCAGCACAGGGGCACGGTCACTGCCCTGCTCCTGCTGGCCACACCAGTCCTGATACAAGCCAGGATGCCATTGGCCCTCTTGGCCACCTGGGCACACTGCTGGCTCATATTCAGCTGCCTGTCGACCAACACCCCCAGATCCTTTTCTGCTGGGCAGCTTTCCAGCCACTCTTCCCCACGCCTATAACGTGTGGGGTTGTTGTGACCCAAGTGCAGGACCCGGCCCTTGGCCTTGTTAAACCTCATACAAACCTCATACTTAAACTTTGTTTTATTACTGTTGTGTAATGGCAGCTACTTAAGATATACCACTGGTCATCCTGGGAGAAGGGAGAGGAAAGGAGACATTCACACTGGATGGAAATAACAAGTAGTCCTTCCGATCTCCTCCTTTGCCCTGTTCCTTAAAACAGGTATTTCTGCTCAAAGACCAGCTTTTCAGTCAGACACATGCACAACCCTATTGCCCCTTCTCCTCTTGCTTTCTTCCTCTCTGCTTTCTTCCCTCACTCTTCCCAATGCAGTTTCCATATGCCCGAAATGGCAAATTCATCAGGGTAAACCTGTATCGCTGCCGTCAGTGAGACGGTGCTGGTACATTTTTACCTCCAGCTACTGTCAGACCCACTTTCATACTTTCCAGTTCTCCCTTCTTAGCTCCGTTCTGTGATTCTATTTCCACCCACCCATTGCACATCTCTGCATACAAATAATACCTTGTCACTAGACTGTCAACAAGTCCTCACCGAACACACGTAGGATCTAATGTTTTATGTCAGAAATTCCCAGTTGTAGCATAGCCTTCAATGCCAAGAGAGCTATTTTGCAGATGTTTTTTCAAGTCAAAACCCCAGCATTTATCAAAACAAAAGTATTTGCGTCCTTGTTTCTACACAGTTTAGTACATCATATTGCTAACTCGAGAGGTGTTGATTTTTTCTTTCCCCCCCTGCAGAGCTGTGTGTATTTCACAAGACATCTTTTGTATCTGCCTTGAAAATGTACATTTTTGTATTTCGTAATAAAAATTCTCACCTCTCTAGCCGTGCAAAGCAAAGCTGCCTTACAGCTTGTTTCCCAAGTGAGCCACGCTGTTTCGAGGTAGGCACACCTGCTCCAAAGCATGGCTTTTGGGACACACATTGCTTTTCCTAACTGGCATTTCCCCCACTCTCTGCCATGGAAGTTGTTCCCACAGCCCCCAGTGGTGGAACTGTCCCAGCCTCCTGCCCTGTGGAACCGTTTTCATCACTTTATTGCAATTCTATCTGAAAAGATGCCTATTCGTGAATGAACTTATCCTGCATCTCTGAAAACCGTGCTCACCAATTGCACCTGGGAATTCTGAGCTGATGACACACCATGAAACTCTAAACCTGGAACCCACAGCCACCCCACGACAAGCACATCTTTAAAGAAAGAGTTTAGATACTGCTTGGGTGAGGAGAAGATGTTTATTGAAATTAAGTTTGGTCAACCTTAAAGGAACTTTGTCTTTAGATATATAAGAATGTGTTTATTATATAGACATGATCTGAAGATTCTTTGTTTCTGTTTTGAAGAGGAGCGGCAGAATAGTTCGCTGGTATGATGAAGCAACTTGTTTTCCATCTATATGGAATTAAGTTTAAGTGCTTTTCTGATTACAGAGTGTCTATAAATACTGGCATAAACAGCAAAGTCAATTTTTATCCCCATCGCAGGCTTGAGGAGCTATAAGGCGCCTGTTCAGATGCAAACAGGGATGTACGATTGCAAATGCATTTTCAGAAACAGTTGGAGTGATTTGCATTGTAAAAAAAAAAAAAAGAAATTAAAGGAGGTGCACTAGAAGAGTTCATAGAGCACTCAAGAGCTTTGCAAGAGATCAGAATGGGACAAAGAGCAAATATCCCTGCAGGGAAGGGAACGGGCAGGCTGGATTTTTGCTGGTATTTTTATTTATAATCATACTTCAAAGCAGTGGTTTCTTTTTATAAGAAGTAAATAATGAATGGTGATATTTTTAATCTCCTACATTAGACTCTGCATTTCATCTACGAGAGGGTTGGCAGTGTATAAAATATTCATTGCCTCGTTAACGTGAACGGCTGGACTCCAGGAATAACAAGTGCAACTTATAAAGCTATCTGTTTACTCGTGGCGATTCAAAGAACAGACTGGACAAGAAGGAAGCACAACTGTCCAGTTAAGGTTGAAATCAAACTCTGATGATTTTTAGAGCCTAGGCAATGAATTCTGGCCACTTTAAGACAAAAAACCCCACCCTTAATAATACCCATTTCCCTCTCAAATTGAAGAACAGAAGAGAATACCTCAGAAAAATCAAAGCAGTCTGGGCAGTGCTGCAAAGACTTTAATTTATCAGCAAGTAGCAGGGAGCTGTAATCAGATCAAGTACGTAGTCATAGGTTTGATTTCTAATGCCACCACCTGCCATAATGCTAAACCCAAAGGGCATTTGAGGTGGAAGTCTTTTATAGGAAAAACTGCAAAACAGTAGATCAAAAGGGAGTTGATGGGCCTGTGATAACAGGGGACTTGCAAAATGCTGCCAACACCTCGTAGGAAATTTTTAAAAACATTGTTCAGAAACAGTTCTGCTCATGGATCATATTTCTAATTAAAAAGAATCCCTTTGTTCTCGTGCTCTTGCTCAGAATATTTGCATGAAACCTGGCTTTCTGCCTGGTAGTGTTGTGATAGTACGGCACAAAATCCTCTCTGGAGGTTGTGTTTTTCACAGTGAACAGTCCTGATATTACAGGAGGCTGTGGATATGCTACTGGTGGCGACAGACTAATGAAGAAATACAGTGCGAATAAATTGCAAATCAGTAAAGTTTTTTTCTTTTATTTTTCCCCACAATCCACATGTATTTGATCCTGAGGTTCAAGAGCCCTTAAACTGATGCATAGGTAGGTGCAAGGCTGCCTGGAACGCCAGCACTGGAACACACAGTTACGTATACAGTGATTATTTTTCTTTTCTTCAAAACATATAAGCAAGACTTTGAAAACAACCAATTGCTTCCACTTGGTTGGATAATTGAACCAAAGTAATTTTTCCAAATTCATCAGACCTTGTCTGTGGCTTTTGCAACATCCCTTTGGGTCTGAATAGCTCAAATTTGCATCTTGTTTTCTCTTCTTTCTTTATATCCCCTCTCTCCTCCCTTCGAGCTTCAGTCCTTTCCATACAGAACATCAACACTTTCTGGCTTTCATTCTTTTAAACACTCAATCCTGAAAATTTACCGGGGTTAGGCCAGATTAATGCTTGAAAAGAACAGGAATGCTGGGTGGTGCTGCTTGGATGTCAAACTTTAACGTAAAGTGCTGACACCTGTATTTGTTCAAAAATCACAAGGCAAGCGCATGACAGGGATTTCTTCCTAAAGAATAAATGCAGAATTACTCTGATTTGCCTCTTGGTTATTCTTCAAGAATTCAGTTCTCCGTGCTTTCAGAACACTAAATGCTAGAGGTGGGGCTTTTTTTTCCAGAAAAAAAATTCCACCAGACAGAAATTGTTGTTTTCACGTAACGGCCCTATGAGCTTGGGCTTAAAGGAAAAAAATCTCAATGCTGCAGAATTGCTGGTGCGATCACGACAGTTGGCAGCACTGCTTATTAGCCTAGGTATGGCAAATGCTGCGGGAGTCTATATTGCAACTTAAAATGTCAGCTCACCAGACTCCTTCCAAGCCACGGGGAGCCTGGAGCTGCTACCAGCTGGCCTGTCTGGTTCGGAACAACTCCGGCAATGAGTTCTGCTGCCCTGTACACACTCGCTTCGTGACAGAGCTTTGTTTTCAGTCCAAGTTTTGATGGCATAAAGCGCCTTTATTTCCTTTATTTTTTTTTTCTTTCCATTTCACTCATGCATATGTTCCCCCAAGCTAGCAGGGATACTTTTCTGACTAAGAATATCCAGATTTAACCCCACAGAAGTCATTTCACCCCTCTTGCAGCCTATCTTGGGGTGTCTCAGAGATTTTCAAGAATTAATCTGCTGTCTCGGATACGGCAGAGTAGTGTTACTTCACAGGTAGCAGAACTGAAGCAGGGACTGACTTTTCTTCCACTAGAAATTTTGTGGCAAGGTTGAGGACCGTTTTCATTTGTTTGTTTGCTGATTTTGGGTTTTTAGTGTAGTCTGGTACTTTACTCACTGAAAAGCATCTCTCCTTTTTCTAACGGCTGACCTCCTGCTGATCTGCTCATCCTAGTAAATAGCAGACACCCATGTTGATGACAGGCTGAATAATTTTCCAAAGCTTTTCTGTGACAAATGTGTTTTATTACTAATAGGTGGGAGATGGGATTGCATCTTTCAGACAGGGGGAGAGGCCTGGAATGCAGGGGATCTGTCCTAAAAGGAGCTGTAGGAAAGGATGCTTAGGCTGAGTTTTATCTGTTGTTTTCATGTCTGAAAGATGAAGAACGAGCAGAAGGGGAAGTGGAGGCACTAATACAAATGTGTGTATTCCTTGCTGGAATAAGGCAAGGATGTGTTGGCTCATCCGCGGTCCCAGCTGCTCCAAAGGTTCCATGATGATGCTGTTTCCTTGCTCCTCATACTGTGTTAGCTCATATATACCTGCCATTAATAACTCTTTTCTCCCTTCTCCCTCTCAAGAGTCACCCTTTAGCCTAGGTCAGTCCAAGACCACTGATAAAGCCATATTTGAGTGGCATAAGCACCACCACCGGGAGCGCGATAGAAACGCCGTCGTGCTATTCAGCATGGCTGCAGCGATAAAGAGGCTCTGCTTCCACCCAGCTGTGGTTTAATCCTGTTTTCTCCTAGGGAGTCACAGCTTTGCTTTTGCTGAAGACGGGAGATTTAATCGTTGGCACTGGAGGAGGGATTGTAGCTCTCTGTAAAGGCTCAAACTACAGAGTAATGAAGTGAGTTTATAAATGGAACAACCGGGAGGGTAGAGGTGACAATTCCCCCAAAGGGTCATGGTGTAAGAACTGATCATTTCTACATAAAGGCCTCATCCAAATAAATCGCAGATTTGCAGTCCTGCAGACAAAACAGGCAGTATGGCTCCAGCATAATGAAGTTAAAGTAGACTGAAAATCACTGTGTGCATTTGCATGGAAGTGAATTGCCCTACTCATCGTTCATTTTAAATGGCCATCGCTTCCTTTTAGGCATTCGGAGTCAGATCCTAAATTGATGCATAGTGAGACAGGTTTGTCGAAGCTGGTAAAATTATGCTTATTTACACCAGCTGGGAAAGAGTAGTATTTGTCATCTTAAAAGGGTTTGTTGGAGGACATGGGATTGTAAAGGAGGGCTCTGCTAATTTTATAGGCATGTGGCTGGAAGTGCTGGAGTACACTCAAGGCTTTTTTTCTGCATACAAAATAGAAAGCTGCAGGCGTCATTTCCCCACATGTGATTTGACAACTGGTCTCACAGTTACTCATTTTGCATTGTTTGAATAGCCAGCTCAGGCATACAGTTCTGCAAGCGTAGCTTTGTATGATTGAAACTATTCCCAGAAAATCGAAACTGCCTGGAAATATTCTTGAATACGGGATATTTAAGTGCACTTGAGCAAGAATATCAACAAAGACGCTGTTACCTCAGGCCCTGGTCCAGAAAAGAAGGTCTCCAAAGCACTGCCTCTGCAAGCACTGGCAGGGTAGCAGGTGGGCCAGGCCAGATCATATGAAGTATTAATGGAAATGAATGTTAGTCCTGACCACGTTCTTGCATATTGATATCACCACCTACTATGGAGCTTTTTGGGGAAGCAGGGAAAGTCAAGACTCTAGAAAGCCAGGGGAAAAAAGAAGCTGGAAAAGAAGTACCTTGAGGTCAATGTCAGGCCAAACCTCTGCTTTCTCTTAACAGGAAAATTCAAGTTCAAGGTGCTGTCACTTCCCTGACATGTAGAGGCCAGGGTCACCAGTTCTTTGTAGGGACAAATGAGTGCCAGATTTATCGAATTAACTACACTGCGTTTAAAGAGGAGCTGATTGCTGCCTGTCATAACGAAGCCGTCCACGACATCGTTTTTCCTTTGTGAGTATAACTGGCTGGGATGCTTTTGGCTGGCGAAGAGGTTTGAGTAATCTGCCAGTAAGGTCAGGCTACCTATGTAAACATATTTTAACCAACAGGAGCCCCAAGCCTATAACATCCTTACGGGGTGGTTCATACAGGCAATGCTGTCACCTACCAGTGAAATGCAAGGGTGATGGTGAGTGGCCACTCGAAAGCAGGAGGCAGTGGTTCAGTTTGAGCACTGGAAAAAACATTCTGCAGAAAGAATTCTAAATAAAAAGACTGGAATGATTTATGTTTGGGTAACGGCTGCGATGGCAGCCTCCCCATTTTCTCCAAGGGTTGGTGCTATGAGATGCTGCCCCCTTACTCTGCCAGCAGTGTGAATCCCAAAAGTCTGCTGCTGCCTGCCCTGTGGCAGCTAGGGCTTGTAGAGGTGACTGCTTTTCTACCCGCCTGTAACATTGGCTGAAACCTGACTGACAGAGCTGTTCAAAGAGGCTTTTTGGGTTTGTCAGCCTCACTTATGATTTCATCTTTGACAAGATCATGTGTTATATTAAATTTGAGGCTTGAGACAAGAGATGCTGTGTGTGTCTTCTGACTACTTTTGCCTCATGAGCAGACAGCAAATGTTCCCTCTTCCTGTATAGTAGGGTCGTGACACTTTATTTAAAAAAAACCCAAACACAATGGATTGGCTGTTTCCTCCCCAGATAGAGAATGGGAGTTTGATCCCAATGAAAGGTTTTATTTTTGGCATGTTGTTGGTGCATCGCTTCTTGACACGGCCCAAAGGATCAAATCTCATCAAGGTACAGCGAAGTGCACTATCCAAGATGCCTTCCCTGCATGTCACCAGCCTGAAAAATCCGCATCCTTCTAATTTAATGAGTAAATCATCTGGAGCTTTAGGGTGCTCTGATGCTAATACACCTGACTGGCGTGTCTGTGGCACAGAGGGATCTGGATGAGTTGGATTTAGTGATAATTGTGAGGACTGCAGGGCTACATCCTTAGAAATATGTTTAAACTTCTTATCTGTTAACTGCTCTTGAACAGAGCATATCATTGATGGGCAAATACAGGCTCAATTTCCCTTTCTGGCTTATTTCAGAATACTTCAACTGCTGATGTTATCCTGCTTTCTAAAGCATCCATGCAAGCTGGACTTGAAAGGGGCCACACTTTTGTTGTGCCCGTTTTCTCTGTCCTGGTTCATCTTTCCAGACATTGATGGTGATGTTGAACAAAAGCTTGTGGTACCTTTCTAGATTTCACTTTCAGTCATATCCCTAGGATGTATGGTTTAGAGCTTATTTCAAAGCACTCTGTCCTGTAGCTTTTGAAATGCTGCAGGTCTTTTTTTATTCAAACTTGTATAACAAGTATATTGCGAACAGGCTTTTGCCATCGTTTCTGTTGCCTTCAGCGACGTTGAATAGGAATCATCTGGTAAGCAACATAAAAAATGACATCTTTACAATATGAGGCTGCTGTTAGTCCCTGATGTTAAATCTGGGCAGTCAGCTTCTCTACACCCACTTTTGTGTCTATTATATGCGACATGTGAAGTTGTTTGGAGATTGAATATGGGACATAAATGTCACAACTTCACCCAAAGTAGAAAGAATTCTTTTCGTTTCACCTTAATGTAACTGTTTCTTAAAATGCATCTTTGAATAGAAACCAAACCAGGGGAATTTACGTGAGAAAGGTGATCCTATGAAAAAGGCCTTTGTCTTAACCATGGTGATCCCTGTTGGGAAGATTACGGCTGCATGTTAGAAACAGCTATGCTTTGAAGGATGATTTAAGATCTGACAAAGAAGCATTTTCTGTATGCCCCTCCTCATTATCGCTCCTCTGAAATCTCCAGGGGAACTTCCGACTTGTTCGCTACCTGCTCCAAAAATGATATTCGGGTGTGGCACACCCCAGAAAACAGGGAACTCCTACGAATCGTCATCCCCAACATGACCTGCCATGCCATAGAGTTTATGAGGGACGGCAAGAGCATCATTTCAGGTAATGATCAATCCAGACCCATGGTTGAGCCCAGTCTTTTTAAGTGTTGCCAAATTTAATAAACATCAGCATGTTAGAATGAAGAGAGGTTTTGACGTGCGGAAAAGGGACTCCACAATCTGTAAGATTGTAAAGTAGGTATGTTTATTCAGCGCTGGGCAGCACAGGGGGTAGTCCCACCAAAGTCGTGTGCACACGTGTGGTAGCTTGCCTTGAAGTTATACGACAAAGTGTTACATATACATAAGATTCCCAAATACGCCTATATGTATGCATGACTTGTCCCTGCTTCGTATTAAAATTAGCCCCAAGAAGTCGTTTCCATAAACTCCTCCCAACTGCGCTTGGGCAGTGTCTCCTGGTGGTGGTCGTGGGGGTCATGGGGGATGAAGGCCAATGACTCTTCTTCGTCACTGCTTGTAACCCCTTGTTCTTGTGCAGAATCCATTGCTCCTTGGCTCTTGTCCAAACTACAGGGTCGGTTTTAGCTGGTTCTCAAGGCAACTTCTCGGTTCTTATCAAGAACTTGTACAATAGACAATAGTGAGCATGTTTTAAGCAACATCTTCTCTACTAGGATCCCCTTTTCAGTTTAAATTTGGAATGGATTTAAATTCAGTTCATTGCCTGACCCAAAGGCCTCTTGCTTGCAGCTGGTCTGATGAACTTTGCTCGTGGCCCCCAGTATCCTGGTGCTGTGGTTACAGTGTCTGTGGAAGGCGAGGTTTTGAGAGATCGCTTTAGATGTGAATTCCAGCAATTCCAAACTCAGTTCAGTCTTACTCAAAAGATCTTGTAGCCTGGAGAAGAGGAGGGTGAGGGGAGACCTTATCGCTCCCTACAACTGCCTGACAGGAGGTGGGAGCCGGGGTGTGGTGGTGTCAGGCTCTGCTCCCAGGGAACGGGCAATGGGACGAGGGGAAGCGGCCTCAAGTTGTGCCAGGGCAGATTTAGGTTGGACATTGGGAAAACTTTCTTCCCCGCAAGGGCTGTCAAGCACTGGAAGGGGCTGCCCAGGGCAGGGGTCGAGTCCCCATCCCTGGGGGTATTTAAAAGCCAGGCAGACGAGGTGCTTAAGGCCATGGTTTAGTGGTGGGATGGCAGGGTTAGGGTAACGGTTGGGCTTGGTGATCTTAAAGGTCTTTTCCAACCTAAACGATTCTATGATTTTATGATTTAATTCCAAAATATTAATTTTGTATGCAACAGATTAACCTGTGATGTATGTAAACCACCTTTTGCATAAACCCTGCTACCCATCACCATATGCAAATTTCTTTCACAGGAGTGACTGCAGTCCTAGTGCAGCAATGCAGTCCCCCCATTCTTACCAAACCAATTTGCCCATAGCCAGAACCAACAAGGAATTCCATTTCAGTGGTTTATTTGGGGCTATCGCTCTGCGGGCTCACCTACAGTTCAGTGGTTTTCACGTGTATACTGGTGATCTAACAGGGTGGACCTTATAAAGGAACCTAATAAAAAAATGGGTTCATCTGGAAGGGAAAGAGAGACACTAATGTGAGGGAAGTCTGTGCGCCTGGGTAATCTGTTTCTTTTTATTCACCAGCTTGGAATGATGGGAAAATCCGTGCCTTCATGCCAGAGACTGGACGGCTAATGTATGTGATTAATCATGCCCATAGCTTGGGAGTGACGGCAATTGCTGCTACAAGTGACTGTAAACACATCATTAGTGGAGGAGGTGAAGGGCAGGTAATTTTTGCTTAAAAACCTGGAGCAGCTCTGCGCTCTCATCCTGGGGCCTGCGAATTGTCTGTAACTGCTTAGTCAGAACGTGAGCTATTCTTAGCTTTCACTTGAGCAAAGGACTGAGTTCAAAAATATTAGCCCTTGATATATGCAAATCTCTTCCTCTCTGAGGGCGTAATGTAAAACAATGCCCCGATTTCTGCTGGCATGGTAGTCTTGGAAATCCTTCTAATGCACAATATGCTCTTAATCCTTTTTGTTCATTTGTCTCTCCCCTATATTTGGCTTATCTGCATTAGTCATTGTTTGCAAGCCTCCGTCTAACTGTGCTCTACCACAGATTTTCTTTCTGTCATTGTTTTGGAAGCCTGTCCCCTGTCCAGCTTGACCCATGTGAATTCATTTAATAGTACAAAGTTCACTTTATATCCCTAGAGTATCTATGGGGTAGCTTCCTAGTTTTCTGGGATAGTACTATCTGGTTTAGGTGATGGTGTTAATAAAAGACTCTCATAATAACAACTCAGTTTCTAATACAGTTATGGTAACATTCCAATACAAATAACAATAAAAATCAGAAAAGATGTTGTAGGCATCATACCTGTGCAGTTCAACAATTTTTTCCCAGCCATACAAAACAAGCACCATGTACTTTGCTTACTCCATGCACTTCATATAGCGGTGGCCCTTTTCAGTCTGTAAAAGTGACACTCCTCTCCTAATGTTTAAATAATTTAAACACAGGGGGGTTATTTATATTAAAAATAATTAGACTTGGAAGGCTCATGTTCAGTTTCTCGCCTTGCTTTGGACTTCCTCTCCGCAGTCTGGCAAGCACTCAGAGCCAGACATTTAACTGCACCTGGATTCCTGACTGTGATTTAACCGCTCTGTGCTTTGGGTACCTTGACCTCAAGCGTCCGGCGTGCCGTGCTGGAGATGGCAGGGGAGGTCTTAAAGAGTGAGGAATTGAACTTAGGTCTTCCCAATCTCAAGCTAATGTCCTAATCCTTGAACCACCTCTCTGAATCATTCCGCACCTCAGCTCTCCCGCAGAGCAGTAACAGCAGCACTGCCTTGTTTCACTGCGTAATGGCATTAGAGATGATGAGCCACTTCAGCCCTTCACTGATAAAAGAACAGTTAAGGACCTCGGATGATTCGGAGGACCTAGATTCTGTATCAACACACACAGAATGGCACAGGCTCTGCTTAGTTGATCTCTGAATTGAAAAAGACGGCTGAGACAGAATTAAAGCTAAAGGATGGTTAAGTAGAAATGAGAACTGCAGGGGAGCATTTGCAGTATTCATTCAGAACACAAAAAAAGGTGTTCTGAAATGCTAATGCTTCTGTCAGAATCAGTCATCTGGCAGCTGTGACTTTCAGGGTTGCTTAAGGGATCTGGATGCTCAGATCATTTAGCAAGTGGGAATTGGACGTCCAGATCCCATAGGTAACTCAGTATCGGACTGGAAAACGTGGAGGGTCAGCTCTCCCCACTTTTGAAGTCAGTGTCTAAATTTCTAAATTTTCACAAGGATTTGACCTTAGCAGAATGTCAGAGCAAACAGGTATCATGAAGTTTGGCACTAATGGGACAGTAAATGCGAGGTGTGAAAGATCAAGATCTCAAAGCAGGAAGATTTTTGCTGCTCCCACCACTGGGAACAGAGGTGCTTTCAGGCACATATTTCACTTCAAAGATTTGAAGAGCTGGTTTGTATTTACTTACTGGCATTATATGTAGCACAAATAGCAGGTAGCTGTTTAATATTCCATTTCAGAAGCCTTGCTCTTTGATCTTAAAAGCACCCCTGGAAATATATCATGATCTAGATGCTTTTTACTGATCGAGGGATGAGTAAACTGAAGCATGGGAGAGTGGGAACTTGGCAAAAACAAGGTCTGGGGTTAATGGTCGGGAATTCCTGAACCAAGTGGATTACACTCTTGAGAACTCAGTTCAGTTTTATGAGTCAGCTACGGGAATAACCCACAGGAAAATAGAGACAGTCTGTTGAAATTGAGCTGCTGGATGTGTTAGAAGAAAAAAAGAAGAGTTCAGGAGAGCCTTCAGCATCCTCCTGAGCTTGGTCAGGACCAGGTGGTTCAAGCACAGATGTTTGTTGATTTTCAGGTGAGGGTCTGGGACATCGGTGAGAGGACTCACAAACTGGGGGAAATTCTGAAGGAGCACGTATCTGCTGTGTCCTGCATTAAGATTACAAAGAACGACCGGGAGTGTGTCACAGCCAGCCTTGATGGAACGTGCATCATCTGGGATATTGTGTAAGGAGACAGATAAGTATGGCAAGGCACCTAAAAGTGCTGGTGATGTCTCTGTTGGGTGACTGGGCCCTATTTGGGATGCCACATAGCGAGGAGGAGGGGAAAAAGAGCATTAGGAAATAAAAATT
Source organism: Butorides virescens (assembly GCA_017310255.1). Lineage (NCBI taxonomy): Eukaryota > Metazoa > Chordata > Aves > Pelecaniformes > Ardeidae > Butorides > Butorides virescens. The sequence continues at coordinate 12,437 of JADKXX010007038.1, read as the reverse complement.
ACTAGTTAAGAACTATCAAGTCAGGGAATGTAGAACCTCCAATGCTAGAAACCTTTTAGAAAAGTTTAGACAAACATTCATCTCAAGTATTCTATTGGATCCTTGGGGGATCCAAGGGGATCCTTGGCCGAGGGGGTGGAGCAGGTGATTCCTAAGTTTCCCACCAGCTCCGTTCTCCAGCCCAGTGTGACTCTTGTCGAGCTGTTGCAGATCTGCAGATTTCCTGCATTTGAGTAAGGATAAGGAAATTTTTGGATCGTGAAGAGCACCCAGAAAGCATTCTGGATGAAAAAATTGCATGTCCTGTGACAGCGGATCAAAAGTCTTACAAGGCAGTTGTGATGGGGAACAGAACTGATGATCCTAAATAGGCTTTGTGAAACCCTGAACTCAGATCAACACCTGAAAATATCCAAGTAGAAAGAGGGATCTGATGCATAGCACAGGCAGGGAGAGTTCAGGCAGTCAAAGTGTGGTTTTTGACCCTATTTCTCTATCCTGTTTTGGGGGGTGTTTTGCAGGCGTTTTGTAAGAAAACAAATGATTCTAGCCAACACGTTGTTCAAATGTGTGTGTTACCATCCTGAAGAGTACCAGATAATCACCAGTGGAACAGACAGAAGGGTAAGCACGACTGCAGGAATTCCATTTGCAGTAATTCCAAAACACAAAGTCTGGTGCTTGATGTGTGATGCAACTCCTGTACCTCCACTGAAGGTTGTGTTAGAAGGCAGTGCTGAAATCTCTGTGCTGAGCCCTCCTCTCTCATCTGCTCTCTAGATCGGATACTGGGAAGTGTTTGATGGCTCTGCAATCAGAGAAGTGGAAGGGTCTGTATCGGGTTCCATCAATGGGATGGACATCACATCGGATGGGACGTACTTTGTCACAGGTGAGTGGGTGGATGAAACTAGAAAAGAGGATGTCATGTTAAGAGCAGGAAAAGGAAGGCAATGAATCAAGGATCTCAGTAAAGAAAGAAAAAGCTAAAAGGAGGGGTCAGCTAAGGGGGAAAATAAAATTAATCACTGAAGAAAAATACTTAGAAAAAGGCAGTGGTTCAGACTTGGAAGATACTATGGTTCAGTCTTGCAGGATGTGAGGTACAGGTGAAGACAAGGTTCAGATGTCTTCAAGGAAAGAATACAGGGTTTCACCTTGCCCTGGTCCTCATGGAGTTCAGCGGTGTTCACCGTGCACTTGAATGATTCATTCAAGTGCCCTACTCCAGATGCCTGGCAGTCTCTGTTGGTTTGCAAGTTTGCTCACATGTTCCCCACCATCGTGACAGCTCTTCTGGGAGCCTAGCACTAGCATAGATGAGCCATGGCATCGTGTATAACAACTATAGTTAAAACCCACAGATTTTAGTGTCAGCACCAGTTCTTTGAGATTAAGCTCTTAAACAAATGATGGTTAAGAGCCTTCTGAAGGCTCACCATGTTATTGGTACCAGTTGCTGGCTATAGAATCATAGAATTGTATAGGTTGGAAAAGACCTTTAAGATAATCAAGTCCTATAGGTCACTGTGATCTGCTGGTGCAGGTCCTGAGCGCTCTGCTGGACACTGACTCTACTTCAGGTGAAAAGCAGTAGGTTTTGCCATCATGCCCAAGGCAATGTATCCCGCTCTTCCTAAATCAAGGGAATGCCCAAGTATTCCTCTGCCTGTGATCCAGGAACAAAAAGCAACAGAAGTCCGTGTAATCATTTGTTCGTCCATTGTGCCCAATGCAGGTGGTGACGACCATCTGGTGAAACTGTGGGACTATAATGAGGGTGCAGTGACTCACATTGGAGTGGGCCACAGCGGCAACATCACCCGTCTCAAGATCTGCCCTGGGAACAAGTACATCGTGAGTGTGAGCGCGGATGGTGCCATCCTGCTCTGGAAATACCCAGACTCGCACTAACAGCTGGCACAGGAGCTGCTGCTACCTTGGCTGGTCCTAGCAATCCTTTTCTCTGACCACTGAAGTTGTTTTAAAGCATTTGTGCTATTAAAGGAGATACTATTTTTATACTCTCTGGTAGGCATTTACCAGATCCTTCAGATAGCCTTTCTACCAGTGCATAAACAGATCTGGGTTTTTTTTTTCAGGGGGGCTAAGAATTTGCTGGTCTTTTTAGATTGGTGTGAAAGGATTCATCACTTCTGAAAATTGTCTTGGCTGTTGTTATAACATTTGCATGTTGTGGCTGCCAGCTTCCCTGGTAGTCTCCTAGCGTGGTCCTACTTTTATGTCTGCTCATCTGTGGACTCTCTCTTGTTTCCACAGGGTCTCTCTTTCTCTTCCCTACCCCCTTCTGTCCCTCCCTTTAATGAATAACTTGTTGTGTGAATTCAGTCTTCTGTGTTCATTTTAATTTGTTTGGTCCTGATTAAGGAAAAAGCTCTCAGCTCCAACTCGGGCATTTAACTGGGAAGCTCTTTTGAGTCAAGCTTTTAAATCTCTGTTCTCAAAGGAATGCAAGGACATCGGGGCTTCTTCATTCGCTGTGTCCAGTTTAAAACTCTCTCCAGTGGCCTGGTTTTCAGAAATGGGAGTGCAGTCATTTCTAAAAATGCCTGGACGTTTCCAGCTAGACACACTCAAATTCCTGGTCATTGGCCTAATTTTTCAAACGGGCTCCAAATTTACATGAAAGATATATTTAGTCTGAGAATGAGTACCTGGTATCATATCTAGGATTAAAACCAAGTGCTGTTTGTTTAAAGATCAGCGTAGGCAGCCAGCCTGTGCAAGTGAAGTAAATATTTCTTTTGCAGGCATTGAAGGCCTGTGAGAATTCTGTCATAAATTAAAATGTTAACAAAATGTTGCACTCCTTAATGTTAAGGCTTACAGATGTTTTAGTTAACTAAGACGATGATTTAAAGGCAGCGGCAGCTAGATGCTGTCATACCTGTATCGATAGTGTTAGCTGTCCTGGTAGGCAATGGGGGATAGGAATTTAAAGGTACGATTGCTTATTATTCTTTACGTGCCACCAAAAATGTTTACTGCTGGTAGCACAGTAAGAGTGGATCCTTTTGGACTGGCTTGGAGGGTGTGCACCCATGGTGTCCATCAAACACCATGCAAGTTGTATTCCTTCTGACTGAAATGTCATATTAATGGAGTCTTTAGTGAAGGAATTAAGTCATTCCTTCCTCTTTTTCTTTGGAGTCAAGACTTGATGCTATGCAGCGATAAACGCTCCAGCAGGTTTTACAAGCTCTGCAACAAAGCTGGCTGTGGTTTGGAAGGCAGGATCAAACCGCTGGAATGTGGGACAGACAGACAAATCATTTATGTTCTTGTGCTAGGAGAATGAGCGCCAAAGCAGAGCCTGTGAGAGCTAAGCAGGCAAGTCCCAAAGACCCACGGCACCACCAGCTCCCCATGATCACCATCAGCTCCCCATGGTCACCGTCAGCTCCCCATAGTCACTGACAGCTCCCCATGGCACTGCCAGCTCCCCATGGTCACTGACAGCTCCCCATGGCACCGACAGCTCCCCATGGCGCTGCCAGCTCCCCATGGTCACCACCAGCTCCCCATGGCACCGCCAGCTCCGCATGCTTTCCAAGGTGCGGGGTTTTGAGATGCAGATAACTGTCCGGCAGAGTCCCACGTCAGCAAAGCAATTCCATTCCCATCAGATCACACTGAGCCTGTCATTACAGGTGGGAGGAGAATCCAAGTACCCATTGGGGAGCCAAAGCCCTCGTTTGGTTTGGCTCTTCCTGGGATGTAAAGACCAAAGCCCTGGACTCTCCTCCTGCGCTAGCTGGTTCTCCATGGCTCGGAGGCAGCAAAGTGAGCTGGGCTTTCCTGACTCACCCAGCCACCATCACCCACTGACTCTGTGGCAGACAGGAGTTGGCACGCTGAGAGTAAAGGCTGGTAAACCGTGCTTTCTGTTGGTTACAGCCAGCCAGAAGGCTCAGGGCCTGTCTCTGTCACCTTACAGATTTGAAAACTGAGAGTGCAGGTTCCTTGCAGAAGTCATGTCCTGCCCATCTTTTCAGTGTGAAGCAGCATCGCTTTATTGAAACCAGCCCAGATTTTAAGCATGGACACTGGGTGAACTCGCTGGCTCCAGCATAGTCAGCTGATGTAGGTGACTGCCCAGGGGGGTGCTCGGTACGCTGCGGCAGCAGCACAGCACCTCCCCTGCCCTGCGGCACAGCGTGCACACTCTGCTCCGTTAGACCCCCCCGGTGTCCACGCACAAGGCTGTGCCATCGTATCCCTGCTGCTGTAGGGGTAGGTGATTTGGGGCACTGTAGAGGAAATAGCGGCAATAACCACATAGGCTGTGACTGCAGGTAGCTGTGTGACCTTTTGGTTGGCTAGTGCACTGGGAAAAGGTGGGCCCCCATGGCTGAGCCAGGAGCTGGCAAGCTCGCCTGCTTTCCAAGCAGCGCTCAGCATGCAGCAGCTTGGCAGCCCTCCTTCCCCCGGCACAGCCGTGCTCCTCCCGGCACATCTCACCCAAGCACTAAAAGCCCTACGCACCCCTTGCCAGCACGGCCAAGGTCCCCAGGGATCCCCTGGAGCTTTACAAATGGATGTGACCTACATGAAAAATGCCGAGAAGCAGACACGCGGAGCAACCTGTGCTGCTCTTCTGCCAGAAGTCAGGTTGTGTTTGGGAAACGTGAACTGCAGTCACAAGTTTCCCCATTCTCCATTTGCCTGATGGCAGGCACGTTGTATTCTACAGCATGAATGCATTCATTATGCTATTATCAGTCACAACGAACAGCCTGGTTAATAACGGAGATCTATAATACTCGTACACAGAATCGGCCATAACGAATGGGCTATTACTGTGAAGCGCTGGGAGTTTCAGTGCTCCCCTCTTCACCGAGGCGAAGGGAGCTGCAGTCATGTCAGCAAAAGCAAAGAGGTGTCACTGGCAGGAGGCACACCTGCACGCCCGCTGCGCAGGCTCCCGACACCTCTGCCCCTCTATCGGGCTGAATTCGCATCAGGAGGAGGAGCGGCCCGGGGCAGGACAGAAACGCAGGGGCACCACCGTCAACCAAGCCCCCGTATGCTGTCTTGATCGACCCCAGTGACCTTAAAGTGGAGTTGAGGTCTGGTCCCTGTGGGCCCAGGGGAGAGGATGAGGAGAATGTCCATGAAAATCAGGCATGTACCGGGTTTTGGAAATGGCTTTATAATCCTTATTGTTAGGGGAAGAAAAAAGTTATGTTAAACAGACTTCAGTGATGTCTGACTCTTGGTGAAAGCAGTCTTAGGGCACTGGGCCGTGAGATGGGAGACCCGGGTTTCCAGCTGGACCATCCGTTCACAGCACGATGCTGGGATCAGGGTCCCTTGCCACCCGGAATTTGGCTTCCAAGCCCCTGGTGCTGATCCTCCTCTCTGAGCTGCTTTCTCCTGGGCTCAGGCCACGCACGCCACTGACGTGCAGCCCTGCAGAAAGGCTTGCATCACCCTTCTTGCCTTCCTGCCCTCAGCACAAAAGCTTCACAGTAAGGTTTTTTTCATAGAATAGAATCATAGAATCGTTTAGGTTGGAGAAGACCTTTAAGCTCACCGAGCCCAACCATTCCCCTAACCCTGCCATCCCACCACTAAACCCTGGCCCTAAGCACCTCGTCTGCCCGGCTTTTAAATACCCCCAGGGATGGGGACTCAACCCCTTCCCTGAGCAGCCCCTTCCAGTGCTTGACAGCCCTTTCAATGAAAAAAATTTTCCTAAGAACACACTAGCACCTGAAGTTAAATTTTTTTTGTTGTTGATTTGCACACCCCTCAGCTCCACCGGGGCATCAGCTTGTATGGAAATGAATACCCCGGTGCTTGTCCCAGCCAGTGCCCAAACACATGGCTGGGCTGGGCCGCTTTGCTGCGAGAAGGGGAGCCCAGCCCTGGGCTCAACACAGGCAACAAGTCCCTGGGAACTTCAATTTACCTGGACTTGCCAAGAAAGGTCACAGCATGGACATTGGGCTGGAAAATTGCAGGGCAAAGCCATCGTAGTGCCACAGATGTAAACAACGGGAGCTGGGGCAAAGCTTAGCCAGAGCCATCCCCTCAATCTGTAGGTGACGAGCAAGGCATCTCCACTCTCTCACGGGGGCTTTGACCACTGCCTTGTGCTATTTTCAAGCAGTCTGGACCTTGCAGGTCCTTGCAGGGCTTGTTCCTGTGCATCTTGACCACTTCCCCAGCTACCTGGGCTTTCCTCTCTGCCAGGTATCGGGGCAGTAAGGGAGCGACAGCATTTGGCTGGGCTCTCCTCCAGCAGCTTCCAGACCAGCCAGGCAAGGAGCCGAAGGCTGGCAGAGCCCAAGGCAGGACAGGGTTTGCCAAACCTCCAGAAAATGCACTCCTTTTCTGCTGCCTCTCAGCATCTCTGGACAGCCAGGCCGTGGATCTGCGCCTGGCCACGAGCGATGGCTTTATGGGGATCCTTGCCGGGTGCTGTGTCCCTACCCTGCCCTGTGCAGGCGGCTGGGGTCTGCGCTCCCCTGGGAAAGGGGGAAACTGCTGCAGCCCGTGACAGCCTCGAGTGCCTACAGCTTCCTCGCCCAGGCGGGTGTACCTGCCCTGGCCACTGGCCCTTGGCTGAGAGCCTGGAGACACATTTAACATCCAGCCTGAACCAGCTCCCCATCCTTCCTCCCCTCACATCAAGCTGGGTTTCTGCTGGTGCTCCCTGTTTTGCCCCGTCCCCCAGGGCCATGCTGTGTGCTGCCGGGTCCTGCCTCCCAGCACCAAACCCATGCTTTCCCACTCCCACAGCAAAAAATGAGGTTCCTGGCTGAGCAAACATGGACTTTAATGTATGTAGCTCTGCGAGCTGGTTTTGTTTATCCTGGAGATAGCCAAGGTGTGAGGCGGGTTCCCACCCGAACCCTCCGAGCTCCCCACACCTGGCCGTGACACCTGGGAGAGCCCCAGGCAGTTTCTGCAGCACGAGCCCCACTTGCTGCTGGTTTATCGGGGCTGGGCTCTCCCATTCCACCCCCGGCTTCAGCGCCTGCTGCAGAGATCACATCGTCCTAGTTCAGAGGGGATAATGGGTGAAAACAGCCTGGAGATACCTGCTCAGTGAAGCAGCCAGGGACCATACATATGCATTAAAAGCAAAGCAAAATTGCTGCAAACAGAATGCAGAAGTTCCTGCAGCTCAGGGTTATCCGCTGGCCTTTCGTGTTCAAAACCGATGGAGCATGCTCATCGCTATTCATCAGCACGATGCGAGACCCCTGGAAGAGCAGCATTCACCTGCCTCGATGCTGTTCCTCCTCAAACGTACTCCAAAAAAAGGCAGGACCCATGCATCTTTAATAGGGGCACTAAATAACTTAGTTTGCTATCTATAATTTAATTACAGTTGGAGAGGCTGAATAAGGAGGTATCTTCTGCAGGGGGAAGCTTTCTCTTTCTGCCTTGAGCCATAAAATCGGATGTCACCATCAGATGGGGAGTTGCTGGTGATTCTCTAATCATCCTCCTGATAATGATGCGGTCAGATTACCAGCCTTATTTTGCCAGCAGACCGGCATTACGAATTTCCTTTGGACTTAAAGAATCTCTTAAAAATCACTGCAGGCTTCCATCACCCTTGCTTGTACCCAGAAAGCGCTTGCCATTACCCAAGTCTTGCAAAGCCCTGCACCAATATTGCTGCCCCAACCTGCCCGGTGCTCGGGCAGTGGTGCAGGCAGCAAGGTGGGCAGCGGTGCAGGCAGTGAGGCGGGCAGCAAGGTGGGCAGTGGCTGGACCGTGCTGGTTCTCCCAGACCCACCTTGTCTCCCCCCAGCAAACCCCGGCAAGGGACAGGGGTGTTGAAAGCACATTTCCACTCCACTGCACGGATGTTCCCAGCCTCTGCCAAGCGAGCGGGAGAGGCTTAAATGAAGAAAGCATTGTCCTATGGCAAAGTTCAGCGAGCATGGACAAAGATTTATCTTTTTTTATGATTATTATTGTGATTTGGCAGCGTGAAAATGGATTTCTGCTGGGCCTGAATCAGCTCAGATCTATTCAGAATAATTTTTTCTTGTGCTCATCCTAATACCCAAGTGCCTCCCTGGTGGAGAGACTTGCCCAGCCAGAGAATATGTTTCTAACGCCGTCCTGTCACCGCGTCTCCCTAATCAAACCAAAACTATCTGTGTTTTTATATTCATCCCAGCAGTCTGGTGTCCCAGGCACTGGGACAGATCATGCTGTAACAGCAAGGAATTTTCTGTAATAATAAGCAGGCATTTTCCCCCCTCTCTTTGCATTTGACATGGAGATTTTTCCCACCTCAAATTTGCTCCTAAATCTGAGCCTGGTATGCAGAAAACGGCAGCTTAAGAGGCAGAAGCTGGAGGCAGCCAGGAGCTCCCAAAAAGACATTTTTAGCAAGAAAGTGCTGACGCAACCCAGCGCTGCCAGCGCGCTGCAGCGCCGATAAATATTTGATTTAGCCTGAATAGGAAGGCATCGCATTCAGAACGACTTGAAGAAGGGGGGAGATTGCAAATACAATACTATTGGAAGGGAGATGAGCATAGCCAGCAACGCTGGCGCTCGCTCTGGCGGGCCAATTGCTTTGGATTGGAATAAACGGGCGTTACCAGTCAGAAAGGTATCACTGCCTGCTCCGGCAGCGGCTGGGCTGCGCTGCCGGCCCGCAGGACCCCTGCGCCCCGGGGCTTGGAAAGGTGCTGCTAAATAAAAATGGGAGTGGAGTTTAAAGTCGTTGGCTGAGGCGTGCTGTCAGTATTCCCCGTGCTAGCATCGCGGGGGGCAGCTGGGAACCCCAGAGCCTCTCGATGCTATTCAGCTGCTGCCCTCGTCGCAGGTTGCCGGGGGCCCCATGAGAGGCGCTTTCATTATCGAATACTTTCTAATTCTGGCAGGTTTGGGGGTTTTTTGCCTTGACTCTGTTTCACTATCACGTTTTAGACTATTTCCCTTTAATGTGTTCATCAGGTCTCACTTTCTACCCATCCCCTTCTAACAAACGCCGGTTTCTGATCTGACTCTCAGTCTGGGTCCTGCCTTTTTGACTTTCTGGCTCGCCTTGCTTTTTCTTAAGGCTTTTCCTTGCTTTCATTACCACGTTGCTTGGGATTTCTGGTTCCACTTAATTCCGCACTAAGACCGGCTCAGGTTCCCTCTCTCGCTCCCGCCGCTGCTGTTTTGGCTTAGGTGGGATGCTGCTGGGCTTGAGTGTCCGGCCAAAAGCAACTAGAGAAAAATGACAAGTACTTTTATTTTCAATGAGCCAGGAGCTTTCTAGATTCAATAAACTCCATTCTTCCCACACCATGTGAAGCACAACCTGCCTTTGTTAAACAATCCAGATAGAAAAAAAATCCCCGTATCCTCATGCAAATGCTCCGGTGGATTCCAGTTCCCATCTCCTGGGGGTCTGCGGCAGGGCTTGGAGCAGGATGGTGCTGTAAGCAGGGTCATGAAGCTGCCGGCAGTCCCGGGGAGTGCTCAGGACTTTGCTTTATGGATTGTTATCTTTGTATAGGAGAAGAGAACTTAATTTTAAGGATGCCTTTCCAAAAGGAGCATTTTATATATTGGCTTTGCAAAGATGGATTTCACAGCGCTCTGGCCAGGAGGATGCTGAGAAATGAGCTTTAACCATAGGTGCAGAGCCAGTTTGAGAGTCAAACCTCTGAGCATGGAGGTGTTTGTAGCCGGAGTTTTGGCTCAGCCTTGATGATGTTCCCCAACTGCCTGAGACAGTGAGACCCCCCCGCAGTGCCAGCAGCCAGCGCTCCTGTGCCGGCCTGGGAGCAGTGAGCCAACATGGTGCGAGGGGGCTTCTCCAGGGCCAGACCCTGCACAGAGCCACTGTGCCGTGTCCCACCAGCCTGCCCGGTCCGAGCACTGCCGAGCCCAGGGGCCCGTCCCCCGGGGCACAGGAGGGTCAGCTCAGTCCCACCAGGCAGGGCTGCTTCCCACCTTCATTCCTATCTCATGAGGAGGAGAGAAAAGACCGAGTGTCCAGGCTGTCCCTGGGGCGGCAGGCCGCCAGGATGGAGATCTGGGCAGCTTCTAGAAGGGGGCTGCTTCCCTGGGAGGCCTGGCAGGGGGTGCCCGCCACCAGCACCAGGCTCTCAGGGGCCATCCCGTACCCATCAGGGCTGGCTGTGGTGTGGGAGGAAACTTCAGCTGGGCTCAGTCCTCTCTCCTCACTGGGCAAGCAGCTCCTGAGCCTGCCGGCACCCTGGGGCCACCCGCCGCAGACCCATCCCCGGAGGATCTGTGGGTGGCTGATCCCCCTCCATCTGCTCAGCATTGCCAGGCTGTGATGGATTTTGTCTGAGATCACGTCTGGCCCTGGCGGCAGCACACAGCCCTCTGGCTGTGCCAGCCCGCAGCCTCTCTGCCCTGCTCCGTGCCCACCACGCTGACGGCTGCCAGGCTGGTGTCCCCGGGGACGTCACCACCTCCCTGCCACCACCTCGCCTGAGCTCACACCCAGGGTGAAGGGATGCTCTGCCCCATGGGGAGGAGGGATTGCAACATCTCTGCAGCACCTCCTGGCCCTTCCTTCATCATTTTGCCCCATCTCTTCTGAACTCTCGTCACCTCTGGCTGCTTCCAGGGCAGGGCTTGCAGCACATCCCCGTGCCTGGGGTGCTTGTGGGTGCCTCATTGCTGTGTGGGGACAGGGTCCCTCTGGTGTGGCAGAGAGGGGACCTGGATGGTGCTTGCACCCCACACAGCCCCTCAAATCCTCCCAAACCCAAGAGTACACCTTCTCCTGCTCCTGCAGGGCAGGGAAGGTGGTGGGGAGGCTGCCTGGCACAGACCTTCCCTGGGACATGGAGAGATGCTGCTGGATGCTGTCAAGACCTGCAGGAATGGAAGAGAGCCTACAGCACCCACAGCTGAGCTCAGCCCCCCAGAGACCCCCTCCCTGGCTCAGCATCAGCCTCTGCAGCTCCCCAGGGAGAGGAGAGCCACACGCCCGCAATGGGGCCACTGCCACCCCCCCCCTTAGTGGCACCCCTGCCTGGCAGGGGGACCTCCTTCCCGCTCCATCCCTCTGCAGCCCCTTGGCCCTGGTTAAGGACAGCAGCAGCCTGAGACGTGCCCGGGCTGGTTGGCACACGGGGCAGCCCTGCCGCCTCCTGTCTCCGCTCAGGGCTGTTATCTCAGCAGCTTGGCAGGAGCTGTCAAAGCAGTCCTGGGCCAGAGTTAATCTCGAGGTTGTTGGCAGAGGCGAGCGGGTCCTGGCCTCACGTGGCCAGACTCGGTTGGGGGATTTGAGTCTCCCGTAGCTGTTTGTAGAGCAATGCACTGCCACCGGGTTGCAGTCAAGCGGAGGGTGAGTTTCTGCAGAAGCGGTCAGTCCTGCTGCAATCCCCCTCCTTGTGCCAGCGTGGTGCTGTGGGATGGATCCAGTTGGACCGGGGGGTTGATCCACCTGAAAACCACCTGTCAAAACCTCTGTGGGTTTCCCCTGCTGGCAGTGCTGCAGGTGGAGAGCAGGGAGCTGACCCGGTGGTCCCTGGTCATCCCGTGTGGCCCCGGGGATGCAGGGAGGGCTCAGGTGCTGATCCCCGTGGTGGGGGGAAGATAGCACCATGCCTCCCCAGCCAAGCTCTGCTGGACCCCAGATGAACACTGCACACGGTGCCAGCCAGTGCGGGGTGGGCAGGAGGTGACCAAAGCCTGAGGGCTCTGTCAGCGCTGGGCTGGTGACCCTGGTTTTGTGGCTCTGTGGAAGGACCTCCATTAGGTCCCAAAACCTCAGCGTGGTGGGCACAGAGGTGGCCGTTGTCCCACTGTCCCAGATAAGAGCACCCAGAGGCAGGAGGACTGGGGCATCTCACAGCGATGCTGTGACAGGGTGACGCTGGGGGCAGCGCCAGTGGGGCATGGTGGGGCCTCCCGGGAAAGCCCTGGAGTGATGCTGGGCGTGGTGGGGGATTCCGGGGGGACATGGATGGGACTCCTGGGAAAGCCCTGGGGCCATGGAGGCGGCGGCGGTCTGGGGTACCCCGGGGTGAGGCTGGAGTTTGGTGGGGGGCATGGCTGGGACTCCCGGGGCAGCCGCGGGGTGCTGCTGGGGGCAGCGGGCTCGGGTGCCCTGGGGCGATGCTGGGGGTGGTGGGGGACGCTGGGGAGATACAGCGGGGACTCCCGGGAAAGCCCTGGGGCGATGCCGGGGATCGTGGGGCGCGCCGGGCGGACACGGCCGGGGCGGCCGGGGCTGGGGTACCCCGGGGGGACGCCGGGGCTGGGCCGCCCACGCCGCCCGCCGCCCGCGGCAGCAGCAGCTCCCGCCTCCGCCTCCTCCCGGCTCCCTTCCCTCTCGCTTCTCCCGGAGCCAGCCCGGTCGGGGGAGGAGCCGGCCGCGCACAAAACCGCCCGCCCGGCCCCGCCGGCCCCCGCACCGGCACCGGCACCGGCGGCGGGGGGCGCCCAGCGCCCGCCGGGGGCCA